>CAJNDS010002379.1:887500-1022500 GCA_905221605.1 Symbiodinium natans | reverse complement strand
CCTAAACCCTAAACAATAAACCTTAAACCCTAAACCCTAAACCCCCCCAACCCCGAAACTCCGAACAGAGGCCGCCTCTGGTGGTGCCCTCAAGCTCGGCGGTGTGTCGCCCTTCTCCTTGGCAGCCTGGCCAGGCAACGCGTTTAGGGTCTCGGGTTTGGGGTTTAGGGTTTCTGGGGTTTGGGGCTTAGGGTTTCGGGTTTAGGGTTTAGGGAGTAGGGTCTAGTGTTTAGGGTCTAGGGTGAATGTAGGGTTGTAGAGGGTTCAGGGGGGGTTTTAGGGTTTAGGGTCTTTTTGAAGGTTTTAAGGGTGGGTTTGGGTTTTCGTGGGTCGTCGGGTTTGAGGGTGGTCTAGAGGCTTTCGGGTCGTTGTTTGATTTAGAGGGCTTTAGGTGGTTTAGGCATTTAGGGGCTTTAGGTAGTTTAGGGTTTTAGGTTTGCAGGGAGCAATGAGTCGAATGCTGGTTGCCGGGTGGGAGTCATTTTGACGAGCTGCTTGCAGCCCAAGTCTGGAGACGCTGGAGGTTCACGTCAAGTGCAGCAGGAAACCACGCCAAATCAGGAAAGGCTGTATCGCCACAGAACCAGAAGACCCTAAACCCTAAACCCTAAACCCTAAACCCTAAACCCTAAACCCTAAACCCTAAACCCTAAACCCTAAACCCTAAACCCTAAACCCTAAACCCTAAACCCTAAACCCTAAACCCTAAACCCTAAACCCTAAACCCTAAACCCATAAACCCTAAACCCTAAACCCTAAACCCTAAACCACACCTAAACCCTAAACCCCTAACATAAACCGCTAAACCCTAAACCCTAAACCCTAAACCCTAAACCCTAAACCCTAAACCCTAAACCCTAAACCCTAAACCCTAAACCCTAAACCCTAAACCCTAAACCCTAAACCCTAAACCCTTACTTAAAGCTTCTAAACCCTAAACCCTAAACCCTAAACCCTAAGCCCTAAACCCTAAACCCTAAACCCTAAACTCAGGGCCTAGGCCGCCCCCCTACGTTGGGGGGGGCGGCGCTTAAGTTCTTCGACCTCGATGACGCAAGCCGACCCAGGTCGCTCGCCCGCCTCCCACAGCAAGGGGGTCGGTAGCGCCCACGATGGGCCGGTACCGGAAACACATTCCCCTATGCCTTGAGTTTAGGCCTAAACCCTAAAAGGAATAGGTTTGGGTGGCTTTGCCGCCTCGGACGGCGTGGGGTGGGAGAAAAGTATTAGATAGCTCTCCACAATCGGGCCAAAGCAGCTCCTCGCACCTCACGAAGCATTCGAGCTTGTTCCGAAACGTAACCTTCACAGCATCTACGCTTTATCACAGCAAACCCTAAACCATAGACCCTAAACCCTAAGCCCTAAGCCCTAAACCCTAAACCCTAAACCCGAAACCCTAAACCCAAAACCCTAACCCTAGACCCTAAACCCTAAACCCTAAACCCTAAGCCCTAAACCCTAAACCCTAAACCCTAACCCCTCCTTCTGTTCGTGGAGATACCAGATTTCGGAATTGAGGGCTCCAGTTTCGGGCTTTGGGGAAATGTTTGAGATTTTGGGTTTGCGGTTTTTTGCTGGCCCAGGCTTTTGTGGGTAGGTTTAGGGTTTAGGGTTTGGGGTTTAGGGTTAGGGTTTAGGGGTTTAGGGGTTTAGGGGTTTAGGGGTTTAGGGGTTTAGGGGTTTAGGGGTTTAGGGGTTTAGGGGTTTAGGGGTTTAGGGTTTAGGGGTTTAGGGTTTAGGGTTTAGGGTTTAGAGTTGATTTTGTGGGGTGTGGGGCTTTCGGGCTCGGGCTGTGAGGGCCTTAGGTCGAGTCTTTGCGGCTTTTTGATTTCGAGCTTCACGGCTTTGGGCCGGGGCTTGTCTCTCCCTTTCTTTGTACGTTCCGAAACAAGTTCCATGCCAGGTACTTTTAAAAGTCCTGCTTTGCCCATGAACTCGAGTACCCTCAACCCCCCATGCGGATATCCTATATGCCACATGCAAAACCACAAGCCCCCCCAAGCCCCAAACCCGAAGGCCCTAAGCTCGAATCCAAAGCCTGAACCTAAACCCTGAACCCTGAACCCTAGATTCCTAGAACCCTAGAACCCTAGAACACCAGAACCCTAGAACCCCAAACTTCTGCTGCAGGCTACGAGCACCGCCGCACCCGCGGCTTCCATGAGAAGTTCTCCAAGAAGGCCGCGTTGAGCCAGTGGCCACTGCTTGCGCCCGCGCGCCCCACGGGGTTTCGGGTTTAGGGTTTAGGGTTTAGGGTTTAGGGGTTTAGGGGTTTAGGGTGTAGGGCAAGGTGTAGGGCAAATTGTAGGGCTTGGGGGTCTCGGGCATATGGCTTAAGGTATCGGGGATTTGGGCAAGGTTTCGGGCTTAGGGTAGCTTGCGGTTTTCTGATGTAGGGGCCTATTTTATTTGCATTGTAAAAGGTGTTTACCCTAAACCCTAAACCCAAGCCCTAAGCCCTAAGCCCTAAGCCCTAAGCCCTAAGCCCTAAGCCCTAAGCCCTAAACCCTAAACCCTACACCCTAAACCCTAAACCCTAAACCCTAAACCCTAAACCCCTAAACCCTAAACCCTAAACCCTAAACCCTAAACCCTAAACCCTAAACCCTAAACCCTAAACCCTAAACCCTAAACCTCAAGCTCTAGAGCCACCCCTCAACCCGGCGCCAGGACAGTGAGGAGCTCGCCAAGGGCGCCAAGGCTGGCCTGGAGCTGTTTTGCGGGTTTAGGGTTTAGGGTTTAGGGTTTAGGGTTTCGGGTTTAGGGTTTAGGGTTTTGGGTTTTGGGTTTTGGGTTTAGGGTTTTGGGTTTAGGGTTTAGGGTTTGGGGTGCAGGGCTTAGGGTGTAGGGTTTAGGGTGTAGGGACTTCTTGACAGGGTTTGGGGCTCTGGGGCTTGGGGGCTCAAGGGCTTCGCCGCCTTTTTGTGCCTTAGCCAGAAGTAAGCCGCGGGCTCGTAAACCCTGTGCCAAAAACAATAAGCCCCAAACCCCGAACCGCAACTCCTAAACCATACACCCTAAACCTAAACCCTAAGCCCTAAGCCCTAAGCCCTAAGCCCTAAGCCCTAAGCCCTAAGCCCTAAGCCCTAAGCCCTAAACCCTAAACCCTAAACCCTGAATCCTTAACTTCGCAACGCCCGAATCCCAGGCTAGGCCACAAAGGGGCTCAAGCAGTCCAACACCCCCCCCATCTAGGGTTGAGGGTTTAGGGTTTAGGGTTTAGGGTTTAGGGTTTAGGGTTTAGGCTTAGGACTCCTCAACCCAAAGCCCTGTGGGGCTCGCACCCTACTTGGCATAGGGTTCGGGTTTGGGGCTTTAGGGCTTTAAGGGATATAGGGCCTAATGTCCAGGGTTCAACCCTTGCCACAAGTTTTTCCCACCTCCAGCACACTTGCTACTTGAACCTGCTTCGTAGCCCAGTGGGATTGCAACATCAGCATCGCACCCAAAACCCAAAACCCAAAACCCTAAACCCTGATTCCTGAACCCTAAACCCTGAACCCTAAACCCTAAACCCCAAATAAGACCTGCTGGGCTTTGAATTCTCTGAGCCCTAAACCCGAGGCCCTGCACCCTACACCCCAAAGGCACTCAGCCCTCAACTCGATAAGGGTTTAGGGTTTAGGGTTTAGGGTTTAGGGGTTTAGGGGTTTAAGGGTTTAAGGGTTTAAGGGTTTAAGGGCTTAAGGGTTTAAGGGCTTAAGGGTTTAAGGGTTTAAGGGCTTGAGGGTTTAAGGGTGTAAGGGTTTAAGGGTTTAGGGTTTAGTGGTTCGGTTTGGGGCTTACGGTTTGGAGTTTCAGGGCTTAGGGTTTAAGGTAATCACTGCCGCCCGTGCGAGGCCCCAACCCCCTTAAACTCTAAAGCACGAACCTGAACCCCCACCCTACAAACCAACGGATGCCTGTGAAGCCTACACCCTGCACGAAGCTCTATCCCTAAACCCTAAACCCTATAAACATCAAACCCAAAACCCAAAACCCAAAACCCAAAACCCAAAACCCTAAACCCTAAACCCTAAACCCTAAACCCTAACCCTAAACCCTAAACCCTAAACCCTAAACCCTAAAAGCCTAAACCCTAAACGCTAAACCCTAAACCCTAAACCCTAAATCCTAAACCCTAAACCCTAAACCCTAAACTCTAAACATCTATAAACCCTACCAAACCCGCTAAGCCCTAAGCCATGTGAGTCATGGAAGGTCTATGTGTTCGTGCGCGGCTGGGGGCCTCGGGGGTTGACCGGGGGGGTGAAGGGGGCGCTTCAGGGAAACATACCTGCAGAGTTCTTTAAACTAGGGTTTAGGGTTTAGGGTTTAGGGTGTAGGGTTTAGGGTTTAGGGTTTAGGGTGTAGGGTTTAGGGTGTAGGGCTTAGGGTGTAGGGTTTAGGGTGTAGGGTTTAGGGTGTAGGGTTTAGGGTATTGTCCCGAGTTCCGAGTAACCTACAGAGCCTTGTCCGGAGAGCTCCCATATCCCCTGTACAAAGTTCTCATCTTCGGTGCGAGGAGCTGTACAGGGTGAAAGTGGGTATTGAGGTTGCTGAGTGCTTGAAACCCTGGACCCTCAACTCAAAGCGCGAAACCCTAAAGCCCTGAACTAAAAAACCCTGCTTGAAGGTTTGGCCCGCGCTGGAAGTGGAAAACTTGGACTCAACACCTTGCAACTGTCCCTAAACCCTAAACTCCAAACCCCAAACCTCAAACCCTAAACCCTAACCCTAAACCCCGAAACCCGAAACACGAATCCCAAACCCCAAAACCCAAAACCCTAAACCCCTTGAGATCCCACAGGTCAGAGCGGCGACGTCGAAGCTGACGACGACGAGCCAGAAGGGTAGGCGTCGGCTGCTGGTGGTGTGGGGTTTCAGGGTTTAGGGTTTAGGGTTTCAAGGCGAATGGTTTAGGGTTTAGGGTTTAGGCTTTAGGGTTTAGGCTTCAGGGTTTAGGGTTTAGGGGGTTGAGGGTTTAGGACGCAGGGCTTCAGGTTTTTTTTTAGGATCTAGGGTTTCGGGATTACGGGATTTCGCGGCTTTGAGTGTTAGGGTTTAGGGTTTTAGCTTTTAGGGCTTTTCTGGGAAGCTGGGTTTAGGGGTTAGGGGTTTAGGGTTTAGGGTTTTATGGGCTTCAGGGCTTTTCTTAGGGTTTGCGGATGGATGTGGGGATACAGGAGGGTTCGTTTGGGCGTAGCGTGTGGCGACTTGAGGGTTACAGGGGGTTTAGGGTTTAGGGTTTAGGGTTTAGGGTTCAGGGTTCAGGGTTTAGGGTTGGAGTTTTTCTTGGGGCTAGCGTTCTGTGGTTTTGGAAGGGCTTAGGCCTTGTCTCTCGGCAGATGGCGCATCGTAGGGCCTTGTCTGTGACATGTTTTTGGAGTTGCCTCCCTGAACCCTAAACCCGAAACCCTAAACCCTAAACCCTAAACCCTAAACCCTAAACCCTGAACCATACGCTTGCCAGATCTGGCGGCACAAGCGCAACGGGCCATGGGACGCCTGGGATGTCCTGAAAGGCGGGCAAGCTGTGCCGCGTCGAATTGGGCGTGTTGCAGCTCCTGTGCTCCGCTGGTGAGCTTAGGGTTTAGGGTTTAGGGTTTAGGGTTTGGGGTTTAGGGTTTAGGGTTTGGGGGCAATTGGCAACCAATCCCTGTCGCACTACTTCATCGTCGAACAAGGAGCGACACGTGACGTGGCAGAGAGAGGCGGACCCTGACGCCTGCAGAACGGAAGGCTTGGGCGGAAGAGCTTGGTGGTCGTGTGGACTTTTCGCCGGCTTGCTGTGGCTTGTGGTTCAAGAGGGCCCCAAGCCTAGACGGTTTAGGCGTGAGGCCCCAGTCCTCACTAGTAACTCGCCAAATGAAGGCTGCTTCTCTGCGACAATGTGGGCCTAAGCGGCCCATACTAGACATGGTGATTTCTCTAAATTTGGGTCCCCTTTGGAGTCATCATTCTAAGGCGGCCCTTCTTAGCTAGGGTGCTGAAAACTTTGCTACAACTCTATCACTTTATAAGTTTAGGGGTTCCTCTAATTTCATATTCTTAAGAACTGTTATTGGGGGTTCAAGAGCAACCAAGAAAAAGGGACCCTTGTCTAGCACCTACTTGAAGGTTCATGGGACTTACTAACCAGTTATAACTGTACTTATAACCCTACTTATAATTGGGATAACCCCTATAAGGCCCTTTAGGGGTATTATAAGTAACATACTTGAAGGTTCATGGGACTTGCTAACCAAGTATAACTGTACTTATAACCCAACTTATAATACCCCTAAAGGGCCTTATAGGGGTTATCCCAATTATAAGTAGGGGTATAAGTACAGTTATAACTGGTTAGTAAGTCCCATGAACCTTCAAGTAGGCTTCTGTAAGTGAATCCTTGTGCCTTGCATCCCGGCACAGCTCATTTTTTGGCGGCAGAAGGCAGAATCAAGCCCGGAAGACATGTGTCCCGAAACCCTAAACCCTAAACCCGAAACCCTAAACCCAACCCTAAACCCTAAACCCTAAACCCTAAACCCTGAACCCTGAACCCTAAACCCTAAACCCTAAACCCTAAACCCTAAACCCTAAACCCTAAACCCTAAACCCTAACCCTAAACCCTAAACCCTAAACCCCAAACCCCACTGTTCTGGGTTCAGGTGTGTGGTGCTGAGTGGCAGCAGCTGCGATGCCAGAGCCGACCATACTTGAGGGCTTAAGGGCAGTTAGTTGCCCTAAACCCTAAACCCTAAACCCTAAACCCTAAACCCTATACCCTATACCCTAAACCCTAAACCCTGGGTTCTTCAGGGGCTGTAAGCCCAAAACCGGAAGCCCCCGAAAACCCTGAACTCTCTAACTCCTCAACCATACACCTCAAAGCCGCGAAAGCCCTCCGCCCTAAACTCCTGACTCCTAAGCCCAAGTCCTCAAACCTAAACCCCAAACTGCCCACTGCCCGCCCTAAACCCTAACTCCCAAAGCCCTAAAGCCCCTAAACCCCTAAAGCCCGAAAGCCTCACCCTAAAACTTTACTTAGAAGCTCTTTTGGCTGAGTCAGTCTACTTAGGTTCCCCCAGCAACCTATTAAAGTCCCCGAACCCTACTTATCCCCCAGCAACCTATTAAAGTCCCCGAACCCTACTTACTGGCTTCCTTGATCCCTCGCTGAGACGAAGCGTCCGCGGCCACAGGTGTTAACGCGCGAAGTTCGCTGTCGCTGCGCGCCGGAGATGTGTGGGAGTTCTTGATTCTTGGACCTTTGTATAGTTATGTTATTGCAGTTGTAATAGAGTTGTTGTTATCAGTACTACGCTTGTTACATGTGTCTACTTCAGGCTCTGAAGTTTTAGGAAGTACTGTGCACTTCGAAAAAAGATCCCAGCAATACGGCAGGACTGTGGTAGGGAAAATTCGGTGTGCATCACGGGAATTATGAATGCGCGGTGCGCCGGCGAACTCATCCAGATGGCTGAGGAGCTGCAATAAGCGGCGTCGGTGGCAGGACGAACCGGCACTTCTCCAGAAACCCTAAGCCCTCAATCCAGCATCCCTAAACCCTAAACCCTAAACCCTAAACCCTAAACCCTAAACCCTAAACCCTAAACCCTAAACCCTAAACCCTAAACCCTAAACCCTAAACCCTAAACCCAAAACCCTAAACCCTAAACCCTAAACCCTAAACCCTAAACCCTAAACCCTAAACCCTAAACCCTAAACCCCAAACCCCAAAACCCAAACCCCAAACCCCACTAAGCCCGCATTCGGCCCTACTGGAGGTTCTTGGGCACTTAGAACCCCACTTCTAACTTACAAACCCCCTAGTCCCCTAAGTAGGTTATACGTAGACCGATAAGAGGGGTTAGGGTTTAGGGTTTAGGGTGTAGGGTTTAGGGTTTACCCATGAACATCCAAGTAGGCAGTTGGTGCTTAGAATGCTGGGCCGCGCAGGCTTTTTGGGTAATCGCGGGGTCTTAGGGCCTGAGCGTTTAGGTGGCATGGTTTAGGCGTGAACCGCGGGTTACAATAGCTGGAGAAGAAGATATCTAACTAATTCCCTAGTTCCCTAGACCTTCCTTAAACCCTACACCCTAAACCCTAAACCCTAAACCCTAAACCCTAAACCCTAAACCCTAAACCCTAAACCCTAAACCCTAAACCCTACACCCTACACCCTAAACCCTAAACAAACTTTTGAGTTCTCAGGCTAAAGTCTAGGCATCCCCCTGCCGCCTGGCCCATGGCTTCTCAGAGCACATGCCGCACCAGAGCGGCGGAAAACGCGTGCGCAGTTGGGGTTAGGGTTGGGGGTCTCGGGTTGAGGGTTTGGGGATCAGGGTTTGGGGTTCAGGGTTTAGGGTTCGGGGTTTAGAGTTTGGGGTTTAGGGCTTGGGGTTTGGGGTTTGGGTTCAGGGTTTGTGGCCTGGGCTTTCGGGTTTCTTTATGGAGCGCCCAAGACGCCCGCAGGTAACCACGAAAACCCGAAACCCCACTCCCAAACTCTGACTAAACCCTAAACCCTAAACCCTAAACCCTAAACCCTAAACCCTAAACCCTAAACCCTAAACCCTAAACCCTAAACCCTAAACCCTAAACCCGAAACCCTAAACCCTAAACCCTAAACCCTAAACCCTAAACCCTAAACCCCCTAAGAGGCCCCAAAAGCCCTCCCAAGGCGCGAGATGGTCTCGACGCTGAAGGAGCACTGCGGGCGCGTTAACGACGTGAGGCGTGGCGGTGGCTTTTCCTGGGTTTAGGGTTTAGGGTTTAGGGTTTAGGGTTTGGGATGCTACCAGAAGGACTGCTTGGAGGAACGGGGCACTTAGCAGGGATAAAGAACCTCAATTGGGGTTATAGCTACTATTTGCTTAAGAATACAAAATAAGAATCCCGATATTACCCTGAATAAGGAAGAACATTTTTTTGCTTTTTAGGGGTTCTTAAGCAATTGGTAGATAAGTAGTGAAAAGTACTTGTGCCCCTGCGTACTAAGTCCCCTGATCCCTTAAGTGACATTGAGGGGGCGTAAGGTTTGATTTGGGTGTAGGGTAGAAGGGTAGATTGGGGAGGCCAGTCGTGCCTAGGGTTTCGGGGGCCTATGGGGTTTTTAGGGCGTATTCCAACTTCTTGAGGGGTAACGTTCTTAGCGTTTAGGGCACAAAGTTCCCACGGAAACCCCTCGAACATGAGTGTAAAGATCGAACCATGTGCCCTTAGTATGGTCCCTTACCCTTGTGAGAGGGATGCGAAGTATCGGCCCTTATTATGTATAGTGTATATAGAGGGTTATATAACAAGGGGACCCAAATTCAGGGACCATACTTGGAACCTTGGAAGAAGAGGCAGTTCTTAACTTTCCTAGGGTGCTGGGAAACTTTTATCCTGTGAGGAGCGCGGGATCGCAATTAGTTTATGCAGTGTAGGGTTTAGGATTGAAGCCTAAACCCTAAACACCAAACCCCAAACCCCAAACCCCAAACCCCAAACCCTAAACCCTAAACCCTAAACCCTAAACCCTGGGCAGAGGCTTTTCCCGAACGACCAGTACGCCATCTCCGTTGGCCGGGATCGGTGCCTACTGACCTGGGACCGAGACGGTTTAGGGTTTAGGGTTTAGGGTTTAGGGTTTAGGGTTTAGGGTTCAGGGTTAGGGTTCAGGGTTCAGGGTTCAGGGTTTAGGGTTTAGGGTTTAGGGTTTAGGGTTTAGGGTTTAGGGTTCAGGGTTTTGGGTTTAGGGTTTGGGGTTCAGGATTTAGGGTTCCGGGGTTTACGTAGGGTTTAGGGGTTGACGTAGGGCTTAGGGTGCAGGGGTTCAGGATTCAGGTTTTCGGGCTGAGGGTTTAGGGTTTCCGGTTCGGGCTTTATTTTTTCCTACGCCCTAGTCCTTAAACCCTCAGGGCTAAATCAAAGCCTATGCCGTAAAGCTGGCAAACCCCAAAAACCCAAAAACCTAAACCTTAAACCCTTGAAGACCTCGACGCTTGGGAGGCTCCGGAACCCTGAGCTCTGAAGCCCCAATCTTCAAGGGTTCTTAGGGTTTAGGGTGTGGGGCTCAGTGTTTAGGGTTTGGGGTTTTAGCGGATATCGTTCAGGGTTTAGTGTTTAGGGTGTGGGGTTTAGGGTTTGGGGTTTCGGGTTCGGTTTAGGCTAGTAGGGCTCTATGTATCTTAAGTAGGGTAGTGGCCGAAGTTGCAACGACAGCTGCCTTAAGTTTGCCATGAACCTTTCCTAAAAACCGCCTCCCCGAAATCCGCAACCCTTTCGGGTATTGTTTAGAGTTGGTGTTTAGGGTTTAGGGTTCAGGGTTTGGGGTTTAGGGTTTTAGGTTTAGGGAGGAACCCTAAACCCTAAACCCTAAACCCCAAACCCTAAACCCTAAACCCTAAACCCTAAACCCTAAACCCTAAACCCTAAACCCTAAGCCCTAAGCCCTAAACCCTAAACCCTAAACCCTAAGCCCTAAACCCTAAACCCTAAACCCTAAACCCTAACTGCCCAGATAATAGTAGAACCCCGAAGCCCTAAACCCGAAAGCGCCGCAGGACCTGCGATCGGAGAAGCGGCTGACCGCCCACCGCGAAAGGCTTGTGGGGGGCCCAAGGTTACCCTAAACCCTAAACCCTAAACCCTAAACCCTAAACCCTGAACCCTAAGCCCTAAAATCTGAGGAGGGCCCGTCATCCTTCTCTCCCAGCCTAGAACCGTGCAAGATTCTAAATATGGTCCCTTACCCTTCTTGGGTTAGGGTTTAGGGTTTAGGGTTTAGGGTTTAGGTTTTAGGGTTTAGGGTTTAGGGTTTATAGGGATCCGGAGCATGAGCCCTTGTTGCATAGTGATTTTAGGGGTCACATAACAAGGGGCCCAAACGAAGGGCCCATGCTTGGAACCCTAGAAAGATGGACCGGCAAAACCTAAACCCTAAGCCCTAAGCCCGAAGCCCTAAGCCCTAAGCCCTAAACCCTAAACCCTAAACCCTGAACCCTGAACCCTAAACCCTAAACCCTAAACCCTAAAGGTTTGCGAGAGTTTCGGTTGCGGCTCGGGCCGTCGGGTCTGCTCCAGCAGGCATGGCGGCATCAACTGCTTGGCTGTTGTCCCTTGGCTGCGGTTTAGGGTTTAGGGTTTAGGGTTTAGGGTTTGGGTTTGGGGTTCAGGGTTTAGGGCTTGGGGTTCAGGGTTTAGGGTTTAGGGTTAGGGTTTAGGGTTTAGGGTTAGGGTTTAGGGTTTAGGGTTTAGGGTTAAGGGTTTAGGGTTTAGGGTTTAGGGTTTAGGGTTTAGGGTTTAGGGTTTAGGGTCTAGGGTTTAGGGTCCAGGGTCTAGGGTTTGGGGGCTTCGCAGCTCCTCCAGACCCGCTAAGCCCTAAACCCTTGTCCCTAAGGACTTGAACCAGTTTCAAGAAACCCTAAACCCTAAACCCCACACTCTAAACAACCCCAAACCCTAAACTCTAAGCCCTAAACCCAAAAACCTAGGCCTCGAAGCAAGGGGCTTGATCCCTAAACTCCAGACCCTGTGCCCTGAACCCTAAACCCTAAACCCTAAACCCTAAACCCTAAACCCTAAACCCTAAACCCTAAACCCTAAACCCTAAACCCTAAACCCTAAACCCTAACCCCAGAACCCTAAACCTTAATCCCTAAACCCTCAAGCAACTCAGACCAAGAGGGTTTTGAATTCAGGGTTAGGCTTTCGGGTTTCGGGTTCATTTAGGGTTTAGGGTTCGGGGTTTAGGGTTTAGGGCTCCAGGGTTTGTCTTCAACAAGGGGAAGGCCCGAGGTGGGGCAGCCGGACTAAAGGGCTGATAATGGCGGCCGCATGTCCTCGGTCACATAGAGCCAGAAGCCCTATACCCGAACCCTTAAGAAAACCCGACCCTACCTAAGCCACTAACCCCTAACCCCTAACCCCTAACCCCTAAACCCTAAACCCGAAACCCTAAACCCGAAACCCTAACCCCTAACCCCTAACCCCTAACCCCTAACCCCTAACCCCTAACCCCTAACCCCTAACCCCTAAACCCTAAACCCTAAACCCCAAACCCTAAACCCTAAACCCTCTTAGGGACCCTAAAAGCCTTGAGGCCTCCAATCAGACCACGGTGGTCACGGCAGGGCCTGGCGCTCGGGAAGGTGTAGGGTTCAAGGTCTACGGGCGGTTTTTAGGGTTTGGGTTTAGGGCTTTGGGGTTTAGGGGTTTAGGGGTTTAGGGGTTGAGGGGTTGAGGGGTTTAGGGGTTTAGGGGTTTAGGGGTTTAGGGGTTGAGGATGTTAGGGCTTGAGGATAACCCCAAACCCTAAACCCTAAACCCTAAACCCTAAACCCTAAACCCTAAACCCTAAACCCTAAACCCTAACCCTAAGCCCTAAACCCTAAACCCTAAACCCTAAACCCTAAACCCTAAACCCTAAACCCTAAACCCTAAACCCTTAACCCTTAAACCCTAAACCCTAAACCCTTTCGAAGGGTTTAAGGCTTGGCTGTGGGGGTTGGGGGCCCTTTGGGCTCCAGGGCTTGTGGATGTTGGGGTTCAGGGCTCCAGGGCTTAGGATTCTCGGCTTGGGGGTTTAGGGTTTAGGTTTAGGGTCTCGGGTTTAGGGTTTAGGGTTTAGGGTTTAGGGTTTAGGGTCCCTGAACTCTGAACACTGCAGATCTGACGGCAGAACCCTGAACCTGTACAGGGCTTAGCGCTTCGGGAAGCCTAAGCCTTTACCTGCGAGGTCTCAGAGGTGATCTCAGGGTGTAGGTGCCTCAATTAACCTTCAGAACCGTAAACCCTAAACCCTGAACCCTAAACCCTAAACCCTAAACCCTCAACCCTAAACCCTCAACCCTCAACCCTCAACCCTAAACTCAAACCCTAAAACTTAAGCTCTCACCATGTAAGGCAAGAGAAGACGCTGACAACATGGGACTTACGAATGGCCGACCCAGTTCGAATCCTGGACTTGGACGAAGAGGCTGGAGAATTTCGGGAGGTTGATGAGGGGCCCAAACCCCAAACCCTAAACCCCAAACCCTAAACCCTAAACCCCAAACCCTAAACCCCAAACCCTAAACCCCAAACCCCAAACCCCTAAACCCCAAACCCCTAAGCCCCAAACCCTAAACCCCAAACCCTGGACCCGAAACCCTAAAGGAGAGGTGCAGGGCTCAGGGCTTGAGGACCTCAAATACCTGGGTTTGACATGAGGAGTCGAGGAGCGTGAGAAATTTCTCCGGGACCTGGAATATGGGGTTTAGGGTTTAGGGCTTGCAGTCTAGGGTTTAGGGTTTAGGGTTTAGGATTCAGGGTCCAGGGTTAGGCGGATGCCGGGATCCTTCAACCCTAAGTCCAAAACTAGAACCTCGAACCAAAAAACCCCAACCCTCAAACGCTAATCCTAAACCCTAAACCCTAAACCCTAAACCCTAAACCCTAAACCCTAAACCCTAAACCCTAAACCCTAAACCCTAAACCCTAAACCCTAAACCCTAAACCCTAAACCCTAAACCCTAAACCCTAAACCCTTAGCAGGGGGCTGGATGGAAGGACAGCTTAGGGTGGAGGATGCGCGGAGTCCCGTTTCAGGATGCAAAGCGTGGGGCTCAGGGCTTAGGGCTTGGGGTTAGGGCTTGGGGTTTAGAGTTTAGGGTTTAGGGTTTAGAGTTTAGGGTTTAGGGTTTAGAGTTTAGGGTTTAGGGCTTAGGGCTTAGGGCTTAGGGCTTAGGGCTTGGGGATTAGGGCTCCTGGCTTGGGGTTTAGGGTTTGGGGTTTGGGGTTTAGGGTTTAGGCGTGCGTGTGGATGTACTTTGCAGGTTCATTGGTATGTGTTTTTATCCCTTACTTCGGGTTGTGATAGGTTGTGCCTGGAGCTACCCTGCTCATCGAGCCATCAAGTGGGTTCAGAAGGGGTTTAGAGTTTAGGCTTGTGTACTACCCTAAACCCTAAACCCCCAAACAGGTCCTGTCGGTTAGCATGACGGCCGACGACTCCTTCCTCGCCACCGCGGGGACGGGACAAGTTGTCAAGGCCAGAGGGGTTTAGGGTTTAGAGCTTCTGGCTTAGGGGGCTTGGGGTTGAGAGCGTTTAGGTTTTAGGGGCGCTTAGGGCTCAGAGCTTGGGGCTTGCTTAGGGCTTCGGGGTCCTGGGTTTTGGGCTATATGCCTAGGGGCTTAGATTTTGAAGGGGTTTGGGTCTAGGGTTTAGAGGGTTTAGAGTTTAGAGGGCTTGGGGTTTCTGGGGGCTTAGGGTTTAGGGTGTTTGGGAAGTAAGGTTAGAAACTCCCGAAGCCCTAAAAACCCTAAGTCCAAAACCCGAAACTTAGAACTTGTTTCATAAGGTGCTGTAATCAAGAAAGGGCTCTGGGAATGCTCGAGGCTTAGGGGGCTCATGGACTGGGCAGCAGAAGCAAACCCTAAACCCTCAACCCCTAAACCCCGAAGCTCTCAACCCGAAAAAGCGGTGATGCATCGCACGGAAACAAAGGCCTTTTCCCCGTCTCCTCACCCTATCGAGTAAACCCTACCTAAGCAAACCCTAAACATCCAACATCGCGAAGTGGGAGTTTTCACAACTTAGGATCGCTACATAAGGTATATTCAGGGTTATCTAGGGGAATAGGAAAGCCCTAAACCCCAAACCCTAAACCCTAAACCCTACCCCCTAAACCCACCTCTAGGGCCCCTCTTACTATTCCTATTACAACCCCACCCAAACCGAAAACCCTATCCCCTAAACCCTAACCCTAAACCCTATCCCCTAAACCCTAACCCTAAACCCTAAACCCTAAACCCTAAACCCTAAACCCTAACCCTAAACCCTAAACCCTAAACCCTAAACCCTAAACCCTAAACCCTAAACCCTAAACCCTAAGCCCTAAATCCCAAACCCCAAACCCCAAACCCCACCTCTGGCACCCAAACGGTTGCCCTTCCTGTCAGGTGTGGGACGTCCGAAGCGACCAGGCCGCGGCGTGGGGACACTGGGTTTTGGGGTTTTAGGGTTTCGGGTTTAGGGTTTAGGTTTTTCGTGTTTTAGGGTTTTAGAGGGCTTTAGGGTTTGAGGGTTTTAGGGTTTGAGGGTTTTAGGGTTTTAGGGTTTTAGGGTTTGAGGGTTTGAGGGTTTGAGGGTTTGAGGGTTTTAGGGTTTTAGGGTTTTAGGGTTTTAGGGTTTTAGGGTTTTTTAGGGTTTTAGGGTTTTAGGGTTTTAGGGTTTTAGGGTTTTAGGGCTTTAGGGTTTTAGGGTTTGAGGGTTTGAGGGTTTTAGGGTTTTTGGGGTTTTAGGGTTTTAGGGTTTTTGGGTTTTAGGCTTTTTAGGGTTTTAGGGTTTCGGGTTTAGGTAGGTGTCGGGTTTAGGCACTTGCTGCCCCGAAACCAAAAGCAACTCCACGTCTCTCAAGCAGAAGAGACGGGCGTGAGGTTGAGACTTTTCGGGCCGAGGTTCGGCCCAGGGATGTGTACAGTAGCAGTTTTTTCAAGACCTATTTCCAGCAAACCCCGGTAGCAGTTTTGTTCCAAGACCCATCTCTTATAGGGTCCTTAAGGGGGGGGGGCTCAAGGGGGGTATGTAACCTAGGGCCCCCTAATACTCCCTAATGCTCCCTACTACTTCCTCAGGCTCCCGAAGCTTCCCTAAGGCTCCCTAGGTACCTACCCCCCTTGAACCCCCCTCCCTTCAGAACCCTAAACCCTAAACCCTAAACCCTAAACCCTAAACCCTAAACCCTAAACCCTAAACCCTAAACCCTAAACCCTAAACCCTAAACCCTGAACCCTGAACCCTGAACCCCAAACCCTAAGGAGTGGCTTAAGAAATCTTAAGATCCCTATAAATTTCCAGGGACGCCACGGCTTCCTTCTGTTTTTGGATTTCGGGTTTGGGCAGTGGGGTGGGGGGAGCCGCGACCCTAAGCTACTTTTGGCTTAAGAACCCCTCCCAAAATGGAGCGCCGGGATCACAAGCTCATGGACGCAGAGAATTGCGAGAAATGGACTAGTGCCGAGTATCGGTCCTCCACCATGGGGCCAGGCAGGCTGAAGGAGGGCCAGCTGCAGCCATTTTGGACGTTCGACACCTGCTGTGCTATTGCAGCCGCCACGTATTCTTTCTGCCGTTTCGATGCGGGAACAAAGGCGCTGAGGACGATCAGATTGTGGCTGTTTCGAGACCGGCACCACGTGAGATGCCTCCGGGCATGACATGTGCCTCACCGCAACAAGGGTGATAGAGGCATTCTTATCTTGTTTGTTTTGGGGTTCTTCAGCAAAGAAGTAGTACGAACCTATTAAACACGTACACCCGTTCAGCCCTTGGCTCTAAATCTTAAACCCTACACCCACCGGAATTTGACAATTTTTTTGCTCTTGTTGTTACGGCTAATCCTACTGTAAGTACGTTCACCACTATCATAATCGACTAAAAATGGACTATTGCTTAGGGGGTGTAGGGGTTTCGGGGATTTGGGGTTTCGGGAAGATTTGGGTTAAGCCGCCAGCGGTCGTCCCATCGCTGGCCCCACAGTGATGAGAGCCCCCCGGCGGCCGCGTGGTGGGACTTAGGGTTTAGGGTTTAGGGTTTAGGGTCTAGGGTTTAGGGTTTAGGGTTTAGGGTTTGATGTTTATAGGGTTTAGAGGGCTCAGGGGTTGAACTTAGCTTGTTCCCGCCCTAAGCCCTAGAACCCTCGAACCCTGAACCCTCAACTTGGGATGTTCCCCTTTCTGCGAACAGTCCTTCATAGGGGGAGTATAGGGCTGCTGGCATAAGGGGGAAGCCTCCCAACCCTAAACCCTGAACCAGCCACAGCCCCAAACCCTGGAACCCTGAACCCTGAATCCTAAAACCCTAAACCCTGAATCCTAAAACCCTAAACCCTAAAGCCTGAACCCTGAACCCGGAAGCCCAACACCGCGAGCCTCCAAGCTACAGCCGTTCCAGACGGGTTCCGCAGGTCTTGGCGACCTCCTACGGCACGGGCCATTCCCGAGCCATCCAGCGCGGTGCTTGGCGCGGGTGCGTATCAGGGCTCACAGAAACCCTAGGGTTTAGGGCTTAGGGTTTAGGGTTTAGGGTGTAGCACGGGTCAGCTGAAGGCGGCCATCCTATCACAACTCACCGATGTGTCGTGCTTGCATCGGTGAGAGGATCAGGGGTTTGGTGTATAAGGGTGAGGGGTTTAGGGGTTTAGGTTTAGATGGAAGTATTAAGGGAAGCCTGAAACCAACCACCCAAACAAACCCCAAGCCCTAAATTCCAAGCCCTGAACCCCAAACCCTAAACCCTGAACTTGAACCCTACACCCGGAACCCCAAACCCTTAACGCTGAAACCCCAAACCCTAAAAACCCTGAACCCTCAACCCCAAACCCAGGAAGTTGAGCTTCAGCCCAGACGACAAGCAGATCGTCTCGGTTGGCCGTGGCGCCCAGCGGTTTTTGTGCGGTTTTGTGCGTTTTTTGGGGGTCAGGGTGCGGGCTTAGAGTTTAGGGTTTAGGGTTTAGGGTTTAGGGTTTAGGATTCCCCCCCCCTATCAATAGGTATCTGGGGGGGGGGGTACTCAGGTCCCCGCCTATTTTGGGTAGTTCCGGCGGCCTATTCTGGAGACAGTGGGGGGGGGGTCAGAAAATAGGCCGCGAGCAACATGTATCAGGTGTACCTCTCTCTATCTCTCTCGCCATGACCTCTTCCATGAGATGTGTTGATGTCATGTGCCAAAACTGCAGCCCCAGCGAGCCGGGCCCGAGGCTCTGGGTGAATTTGAAAAAGAAAGGGCACTCCGTTTTGGCAACATTATGCCTGCCGAAGAGACTCCCCAACCCCCCCCTAACATGAGGCACAGGACAGAATAGGCAGCGACCTATTTCCGCATACCCCCCCCCCCCGGGGGACTACCCCCCCCCCCATTGGGGGGGGGAATGGTTTAGGGTTTAGGGTTTAGGGGTTGGTGTTTAGGGTTTGGGGTTTAGGGTTTGGGGTCAGGGTGTGCGAGACTTCCGTGAGAGGCTCAGGGTTTAAGAGGTCTAAGCGCGGCCGCAAGGGATGATCGGTGAGGACTCTTGCGCTTGGGGGTGGGTTTTGGGTTTAGGGTTTAGGGTTTAGGGTTCAGGGTTTAGGGTTGAGGGTTTAGGGTTTAGGGTCTTTGGGACATGTGTGAGAGTGATCGAAATGCCCTCAAAGAAGAGGGAAGTATAAGTTGAGACACCTCTGCCTTTTCTAGAAGGCACAATTGTTCCCATAAAGGGTAACCCTAAACCCCAACCCTCAACCCCACACGCTACAGGCTCAAGACTGGATGCATCAGCGCAATGTAGTCATCGTCTTGAAGCTTCGGGAGCTTCCCCCCTCTGCACGCAAACAAAGGGCTTAGGGTTTAGGGAGTTAGGGTTTCGGGTTAGGGTTTATATAGGGTTTAGGATTTAGGGTTTATGGGGTTTGTGTTTGGGGGCGCTTGGAATCCGCACCCTGAACCCTGCACCCTTCAAGTGAGGTTCTTGATTTCAGCAAACCCCAAAACCCAAACTTTTCGGCTTTACGGTTTAGGTTTTAGGGTTTCGGGGGTTTAGGGTTTAGGTTCGGGCTTGCGGTTTCAGGGAGTTTTACATGCGTCAAGGATTTTGCAGTCGAGGGGTTCCGTGGAACTCTAGCCTGTGTCCGCGGAAGTCTTTGTTTCCCATGACCTGCTTTCTCTGCTTCTTTCCCGAGGTCTGGATCACTCGATCATGGTCTGGAATTGCTACGCCTAGGTGGGGAGAGTTGCCAGAGAGCAACCCTAAACCCTAAGCCGAAGTAAAAATGAAGTCCTCCTGAGTCCAAAACCCTAAGCCCTAAGCCCTAAATCCTGCAACCCCAAAAGCTGAACACTAAGCCCGTAGGGCTGTGCTGTTGTTTTCGGGCTTCTGCCATACTTCCTTCGTTCTAAGCCCTCAGACCTAAACCTCAAACAATTTTCAGAAGGGGGTTCCTAGAGAAGTTGAGCTTCAAACTGAGGAGCAACCTCTTGGCCGTAGAGGGCATTTGAATGTTGAGGGCTCAGGGTTTTGGGAGCAGGGTCGCTTTTACCATGTTGGTGAGTGTATCCATGGGGTGTCATGTCTGCGCCAGTCGAATGTTCGACGTTGCCCTGGCCCTAAACCCCAAACCCCAAACCCAAAACCCCAAACCCCAAACCCCAAACTCCAAACCCCAAACCCCAAACCCTAAACCCTAAACCCTAAACCCTAAACCCCAAACCCTAAACCCTAACCCCCCCCCCCCCCCCCATCATCAGACCCCAGATCTTGCGGCAGGCTGTCGACAGTTTCACCCCGCGACGTTCTCTACAATCTGAGAGCATGTCCGGCACAAGCGGGCTGGTTGGATGCAGGGACGTCGGTAGTAAAGGCTCATACTTTTTGAGGTTTTAGGGTTTTAGGGTTCTAGGGTTTTAGGGTTTTAGGGTTTTAGGGTTTTAGGGTTTTAGGGTTTTAGGGTTTTAGGGTTTTAGGGTTTTAGGGTGTTAGGGTTTTAGGGTTTAGGGTTTTAGAGTTTAGAGACACGATATGGACGTGTTTTCCACAATAGCCCTTCCCCGCCACAAAGGCACCGTTTTTTGGGACACTCCCCGATTACTGATTCAGGCTCATGCTACGGACATCTTCTTCGGTTCCGGCATCATAGGGATCACCTGGCTTTGTAACTTAATTAGAACCAATGAACCCTTGTGTCGAGAAGCCCCATATTGCGGTGTCCCCAAAAGGGTGGGGCGGTTCTTCTATGTCCGGGCCCCCTTTATAGATGCGCCGTGTCACGACAGGGTTCCAGTTAGAACTTTGCACCAAGAACTGGTCAGGAATTTATATCATATTCAGCCCTAGGCCCTATTTAGGGTTTAGGGTTTAGGGGATGTAGGGCCTGACAAGGTTTTTGGGGTCCAGGAGACAGGGGTTAGGGCTTAAATTCGAGTGATTAAGACTCGTGCCCCTCAGGTTGTACCCTAAAATGGTTTCCCTCAAAACGCTCCTAGTATGGCCCTTTTCTTGCCCTAGTGATTTCAGAAGCGTCCCCGAAATCCAAGGGTACAACCTTGCGGGTCCGAGGTAGAGTCGCCTGATAAATTAGGGTTAAGTGTTTAGATGGGCCAGGAGGTGACAAACTTCAGTCTGGACATCAGGCTTCATTGGCATCGTCCGGCCTCGGCCCCAAACCCTAAGCCCGAAGCCCGAAGCCCTAAGACCTAAGACCTATACCGAAAACCCTGAACCCTGAACCCTGAACCCTAAACCCTGGACGAGCAACTCTGCTTCCCCCCCCCAAAAGCCTTACACCGCAATCTTAGGGTCCTCCCGCTTGTGCCACGATGAGCTATGGTCAACACTCTGAAATTTCTGGCTTAGCTTGAGACTTCGGCTGCAGTGACTTATCAGGAGTCTGGGCTATAGCTCAACTGGCCCCAGCAAAATGCTGGTGCCTTGTGCAAGTGGATGTGGCTGCTAGCTCAGCAAGTGTCGCAAGACCAAAATCGGGGAGTTGGGCGTTAGGGTTTGGATCAAGCCGAAACCCCCCAAACCCTAAGCCCCGTCTGCTTCAGGGGGCAAAAGCGTGCTTAGGGTCGAGGGCTTAAGGTCTCCCTAAACCCTAAACCCTAAACCCTGAACCCTAAGCCCTAAACTCTAAACACTAAACCCTGAACCCTGAACCCTGAACCCTGAACCCTGAACCCTGAACCCTGAACCCTGAACCCTGAACCCTAAACCCTAAACCCTAAACCCTAAACCCTAAACCCTAAACCCTAACCCTAAACGCTAAGCCCTAAGCAGAGGAGCTCTGGCCCAGAAGGCTCAATGGGCTTCAAGGCTCAACGGGAGCGCGTGAAGATGGGCTGAGGGCTGCTAGACCCTAAGCCCTAAATCCCTAATCCCTAAGCCCTAAGCCCTAAGCCCTAAGCCCTAAGCCCTAAGCCCTAAGCCCTAAGCCCTAAGCCCTAAACCCTCAACCCTAAACCCTAAACCCTAAACCCCAAACCCTAAACCCTAAACCCTAAACCCCAAACCCTAAACCCTAAACCCTAAACCCCAAACCCTAAACCCTAGACCCCTGACCCCAAACCCTCAACCTCAAACCCCAAACCCTACAACTCATATCACCCTCCCCAAACCCCAAACCCTCAACCCTCAACCCTAAACCCTAAACCCTAAACCCTAAACCCCAAACCCTAAACCCTAAACCCTAAACCCCAAACGCAGGATGTGCTGGCGGACGCCGAAACGCAGGTCGTTCCCCGAGAGGCCGGCGGTACCGGCTTCGGTCAAGGGTTTGGTACTCCTAAAACCTAAACCCTAAACCCTGAACACTAAACCCTAAACCCTAAACCCTAAACCCCAAACCCTAAACCCTAAACCCTCAGCCCTAAGCCCTACGTAAACCCTAACCTGAACCCTAAACCCTAGACCCCTAAACCTGAACCCTGAAGCCTAGACCCAACAGCTCATAGACCCGAGACTCCTAAAAGGAAGGTTTAGGGTTTAGGGTTTAGGGTTTAGGGTTCAGGGTGGAGGGTTTAAACTTTAACCCTAAACCCCAAACCCCAAACCCCAAAGCTCAAACCCCAAACCCCAAACCCTAAACCCTAAACCCTAAACCCTAAACCCTAAACCCTAAACCCCTAAATCCCAAGCGTCAGCATCCTGGTGGTGCATTTGAGACCGCATCGCAGCAAAGCCGAGGCGGACCCGGGATAGGATCGCCTTGGGACACTTCCGCCAACGCCAAGGCGGCGCAGAGGAGGCCAGCGCGGCGTGTCGAAGAGGCGCCATGCTGCAGCCCTCCAGCAGCGGCGCCTCCAACAACCGAAGAGGCGGCAGAACGCCGCGACCGAAGAGCGGCTTTGAATCAGCGGCCAGGGAGCTTGCGCGACGGTGCCGTTTAGGGTTTAGGGTTTGGGGTTCAGGGTTTCTAGGGTGCAGGGTTTAGGGGTTTAGTAGGGTTTAGGGTTCAGGGTTTATAGGATTTATTAGGGTTTACAGGGTTTATAGAGTTTATGGAGCTTATAGGGTCTATCGGGTTGACAGGGTGATAGGGTTGATAGGGTTGACAGGGTTGACAGGGTTGATCGGGTTTTCAGGGTTTACAGGGTTTAGAGGGCTTAACCTTTGCAAGCCCTAAGCCCTAAACCCCTAAACCCTAAACCTTGTGGGTGCAGGGCTAGGGTTTAGGGTTTAGGGTTTAGGGTTTAGGGTTTAGGGTTTAGGGTTTAGGGTTTAGGGTTTAGGGTTTAGGGTTTAGGGTTTAGGGTTTAGGGTTTAGGGTTTAGGCTGTAGGGCCTGCGCTTGGCAGCAGGCAGAAGTGCCGGCCACGCAGGTGCAATCTCAGACGCAGGACCTGCGGCGACTTCCGTGGCTCTGAAATGGACCCTAAGCCCTAAACCCTAAACCCTAAACCCTAAACCCTAAACCCTAAACCCTAAACCCTAAACCCTAAACCCTAAACCCTAAACCCTAAACCCTAAGCCCTAAACCCTAAATCCTAAACCCTGAGCCCTCAACCCTGAACCTTAAACCCTAAACCCTAAGCCCTAAACCCTAAACCCTGAACCCTTCTTTAGAGTGTGGAGTTTAGGGTCCTGTGTTCTTTTTGCAGCCATATGGGCTAGCTATGATGTACGGGGTAAGGCAACAGTTACGGGTAGGGTTGAATCTCGTAGGGTAGCCTTAAGAAGTTAGCACTTTTCCCAGACACATTCCCGACTTATAGCTACCCGGGGCAGCTACCCGTGAGCATCCAAACCCTGGCATGAACTTCCGCAGATCTCGGCACCTACTAGCGGGTTTAGGGTTTAGGGTTTAGGGTTTAGGGTTTAGGGTTTAGGGTTTAGGGTTTAGGGTTTAGGTTGGGTTTTTTCAGGGGGGCTTTGGGTGCTTCCAGGGGGCTTTCAACGGCCTACACCAACGGGTTTCACCCTAAACCCTACAGCCGAAACCATGGACCCTATACCCTAGATCCAACAGCTCTAAAGTCAACCCTACCCTAGAACCCCCTAAGCCTAGAACCCAAAACCCTGGAACCTCCCTAAGCCCTGAACCACAACCCTAAACCCTAAACACCAAGCTCTAAACCCTAAACCCTAAACCCCAAACCCCAAACCCCAAACCCCAAACCCCAAACCCCAAACCCCAAACCCCAAACCCCAAACCCCAAACCCCAAACCCGAAACCCTAAACCCTAAACCCTAAACGCTAAGCGCTAAACCCTAAACCCTAAACCCTAAACCCCAAACCCCAAAACCCCAAACCCTAAACCCTAAACCCTAAACCCTAAACCCTAAACCCTAAACCCTAAACCCTAAACCCTAAACCCTAAACCCTACGAACACTAAACCCTCACACCCTAAGCTCCTACAAGCCCTGAGAGCCCTAAGCGCTTAAGAGCCCTAGACGAGGAATCCCGAGAGCCTTGGGGGTTTAGGACTTGTGTTTTTGGGCTTGGGGTTTAGGGTTTAAGGTTTAGGGTTTAGGTTTAGGGTTTAGGGTTTAGGGTTTGGGGTTTAGGGTTTAGGGTTTAGGGTTTAGGGTTTAGGGTGTTGAGGAGGTGGCTGCCCCGATCCAGACCACGAAGAAGGAGGAAGAAGACTGGGACTTCCTGTGAGCAAGCGCCGTAGATGTGAAGCTTCTTGGGAGGGTTTAGGGTTTAGGGTTTAGGGTTTAGGGTTTAGGGTTTAGGGTTTAGGGTTTAGGACTTTGGGGCTTCGGGGTAGTTCTGAGCAGGGTCACCATGTAGCTCATGAGGGGCAGAGCAACGTATGACAGAGCCTTCAAGTATGCTGCTGAGCTAGGGTTTAGGGTTTAGGGTTTAGGGTTTAGGGTTTGGGGGTTGGGGTTTAGGGTTTAGGGTTTAGGGTTTAGGGTTTAGGGTTAGGGTTTAGGGTTTAGGGTTTAGGGTCTAGGGTTTAGGGTTTAGGGCTTCGGGGTGTATGAAGCCTAAACCCTTAACCCCCAAACCCCCTCAAAAGCCCTAAAAGGGCTCAGAGTCCTTTAGGGCTGAAGGTGCTCGGAATCTCCACTTTTCAAGGGATGAAGACTCGCACCCCTAAGGTTGTAACCCTGAAAGTAAACCCTAAACCCTAAACCCTAAACCCTAAACCCTAAACCCTAAACCCTAAACCCTAAACCCTAAACCCTAAACCCTAAACCCTAAACCCTAAACCCTAAACTCCTAGTTTGGCCCTTCTATTCCCCTAGGGATCTTTAAGCCGGGTCCCAAGGGTACAACTTCTTAAGGGTCCAAGGTAAAACCCCTAACCCTAAACCCTGAACCCTGAACCCTAAACCCTAAACCCTAAACCCTAAACCCTAAACCCCAAACCCTAAACCCCAAACCCCAAACCCTAAACCCAAACCCCTAGAACTTTGGCCTCCCACTCCCGCAGTGAACCCAGACTTCCCAGAAGCCCCACGGAGTCGGCTCAGCAAGTTTGAGACCCTAAGCCTAAGAGGGTTTAGGGTTTAGGGTTTAGGGTTTAGGGTTTGGGGTTTAGGGTTTAGGGTTTAGGGTTTAGGGCTTAGGGCTTAGGGCTTAGGGTTTAGGTTTTAGGTTTTAGGGTTTCGGGTTTCGGGTTTAGGGTTTGGGTTTAGGGTTTCGGGTGTGGTGCTTGGGGTGTACGGGTTTTTCTTACCTACGGCAAGCCTTCTCTTTGTCCTGCTTTGTTTTGAAAACACCAAGGTACTGTTATCCTCAAAATGTCGCCGCAAACCAAAAGAAACTCAAGGCCCAGGTTTCAGGGCTTTGGGCTGAGTGTGTAGAGTTTCCCTAAGCCCTTAAAACCTAAACCCCTAGAACCCCCAAACCCCTAAACCCGAAAGAGATGATGGCAGCAAGGTTTGGGGTTGAAGGCTTTGGGGCCTCCTTCTTACACACTTGGAAGACCCTTTGCACTTCCTATGTCGGCTTGGTAAGGTGGGTTGTGGGGATTCTAGCAGGGTTTAGGGTTTAGGGTTTAGGGTTTAGGGAGGGTTTAGGGTTTAGGATTTAGGGTTTTGGGGGATACGAAGTCGACTTACTAAGTCAGAAGAGCTTCTAAGTAGGCATGGCCAGCCTCTTCCGCCCAAACTGAATAGCATTTCTAGTACAGGGAGCTGAATTGGCTATCTACACCCTCATGAGCCCCAATCAGCTCTCAACCCTAAACCCTAAACTCTAAACCCGAAACCCGAAACCCTAAACCCGAAACCCTAACCCTAAGCCCTAAGCCCTAAACCCTAAACCCTAAACCCTAAACCCTAAACCCCAAACCCTAAGCCGCAAGCCCTAAACCCTAAACCCCAAAACGAGCATCGCTCAGTGGAGATTCGACGTGCCCGAAATTCGAAGAAGCCGGGCCCAGGCAGAGGCCGAGAGCGGGCAAGCCGCTGGTGCCAAGCTAGGAGGTTCTGAAGCTGAGGGTTTAGGGTTCAGGGTTTAGGGTTTAGGGTTTGGGGTTTAGGGTTTAGGGTTTAGGTTTAGGGTTCAGGGATTTGGGGTTTAGGGTTTAGGGTTCAGGGTTTAGCGTTTCGGGTTTAGGGCTTAGGGTTTGGGGTTTCGGGCCCCAGTTTGCAAAAGCATTGTCATTTCGCAATTGGCCTAAGTCTTGAACCCCAACAGTCAAGAATATGACTGCAAAGGTATTATACCTGGTAGAGAGTTGAAACCTGAAGCGTTGTAGAGACCCGAATACCTCAACTCGAGCAACTACCACGGTAGTTCTCTACAAATAGGGTCCCTTTTGGGCAAAAGGAGTCTTCATTTTCAGGGTACCGTACGATATAGGGGGCCCAAGAAGAACAACCAGAATTTAGAGAACTGCCCACAAAAAAGGGGTGCAGCTCGTCAGTCCAGATGTGGCACGGCAGCTGAACTGGGCACTTTAGGGTTTAGGGTTTAGGGTTTAGGGTTTAGGGTTTAGGGTTTAGGGTTTAGGGTTTAGGGTTTAGGGTTTAGGGTTTAGCAATTGAGACCATGCAACATAGGGCCTCAGTTTTCGGGTTGCAGGCCACGGTCTGGTGCAGCAGCTCGGGCCAAGAGAGTCTGCCAGCACTGCATCGCAGTGCGCTCGCGTTTCGCCATGGCCGCCGTGTGCGGGTTTAGGGTTTAGGGTTTAGGGTTTAGGGTTTAGGGTTTAGGGTTTAGGGTTTAGGGTTTAGGAAGAATGAGCATCTGGCTTGGGATTTCGGGGTGTAGGTTTCAGAATTTCAAGATGAGAACGATCTCCTAGGTAGGACTCTTAAGCAGGGACCTCATTCAGAGGGTCTGTATCCCCAAGGGTCCCCCTAATCCTATCCCCTACGATCGTCATGCCCGAACAATATCCACGCCCTCAAGCATGGCCTCGCAGCCGTTTCGTCACCCTTGGACAACCTTTGCGTCCAGCTAGACCGGCAGAAACGTCGTGATGTGGGCCTTTTCCAAACCTGGGGTACCCCGAATATACACCCCAAAATATTGTAATCCTTACTCTAGGAACCCACCGAACCAGGGGTACCCCGAACATACACCCCAAAAATCTTGTAATCCTTACTATAGGAACCCCACTTGATCGTCAGGGCTTTGTTTTTTTGGGGGTGCGATCTGGCTCAGGCTCCAACTCGCCAACTTCGCGTGGCTTTCAGCTCCCTAAACTATAACCTCCTTAGGAATTATTTATATTCATATAAACCCCAAGGGAAGAATAGAAATGGTACTTTTAATAAGGTTCTAAGGGGAGTATAGTAAACCCCAGCTCCAATCCCTGAAGGTTGCGCGCTCACGTTGCCACAGGATGTTGCTTAGAGCATCGTAGGTGCATCGTCTCAATGGCAGGACTCAGTGGAGCGACGGCAGAAACAGCGCGTTTCTCAAAGCTTCCGTCCATCTTGCAGAGTGTAAGCCTGAGACCTTAAAGCGTTTCCTTTCCCCTTGTTGTGCCCCTGACAACAAGCAGAGCGTAGCCCTGGTCGTGAAACGCCGGACCCTAAACCCTCAGCTTCTGCGGCTTTGGCCCTCGGACCTCTCAAGGCGTTCGGGCTGTGAATCGCCAGCCCCCCTGTTTCTTTTTCGCGTCTGGGTTTAGAGTTTAGGGTTTATCCCGGACTTCCCAGCATGAGTGCATGCTGGACCCATCTCACGGCGAAGAGTTTAGGGTTCGGGGTTTAGGGTCCTGGATTTCGTTTACGCAGCTCAGAAAAAGTAAGTGGTTGAGGGCTACCCTTTGTCAGAGACACCCGACGTGTAGTTCCTGAGAAACCTTACGCCCTATGGACCCCAAACAGGGCGAGATCTGCGTGAGTTGCGCCGTACGATTTTTCTGCATCCAATCGCAGCCGTCCGAACGCCAGCCTGGTAAATCATGGTCAACCCCGAATCTCCAAGTACCTTCCTTCAACACCCCAAGCCGTAAACCACCCTAAGCCCTATGAATTTCATCCCCCAGGTCCACAAGCAACCCCTCAATCACAACCCACCCACCCTCAGCCCTCTGCCCAAAACCCCAAGCCCCTAAGCCCTCAAGCCCAAGGCCCTAAACCCTAAATCTTAAACCCTAAACCCTAAACCCCAAACCCTAAACCCTAAACCCTAAACCCTAAACCCTAAACCCTAAAACCCAGTCTTCGTCTACTGGAGACGCCTCGGAGTAAACGTTGTTGAGCGCGCCTGGTGCCATGCCGACGAGTGCTGGGACCTCAGTGTTGAGGTCGTAGGGCTTCAAGGCTGCTTCAAGGCTTCAAGGTTCTTAAAGGGTTTTGAGGGTTTAGGGTTTCAATTTTCTGGTTTACGGTTCCAAGGTTTGGGGTTTCACAGTCTTTGCAGGGCGTCGGGTTTCAAGGGTGTAAGGGTTGAGGGTTTCAGGGACAAGGGTTTAGGGTTTCGGGTTTCGGGTTTAGGGTTTGGGGTTTAGGGTTTAGGGTTTAGGTTTTGGGTGCAGAGGTTCAGAGTTTACAGTTCCAGGGTCGCAACGGTGCTCTGCCTTGATCGGAGGTGGCAACCTTGGGCCCTTAGTATGCTCTGCAGGGATCCGAAGTACGGGCTCTTGTTAGAAATATACATATATATGTATGTACATGCATGTATGTGTATGTATATATATATATGTATATAGTATACATAGGGGTGATGCCATAGGGGTTATACTTCAAGGGACCCAAATTCAGGGCCCATACTTGGAACCCTAGGCCCAGCGTCACTTTTCCTAAGGCCCTATGCCCTCAACCCCCCCCCCCAAGCCCCCCACCCCCAAGATTTGGGACGCTCGAACCCCTGAAAAGGTAGAACCCAAAGCCCAAGACCCCAGGTTCAGGGTTTAGGGTTTCGGGTTTAGGGTTTAGGGTCTAGGGTTGAGGGCTCAGGGTTTGCGTGAAGTTTAGGGTTTCAGGTTTGACCCTTCGACCCTTCGCAGCCCTAAAAGGCCCCCCGAACCCTGGAGGGTTTAGGGTTTAGGGTTTAGGGTTTAGGGTCTAGGGTTTAGGGTTTAGGGTTTAGGGTTTAGGGGTGGCCCCAGGCCACGGCTGCATCGTCGCCCCAGCGAGACAAAGTGGATGAGCTCCTGGGCTTCTTTAGGGGGGGTTCTTTTGTTGGGGGGTTTAGGGGGCTTCTTGAGCGGGTATTGGGGGTTAGGTAGGGTTTTTTGGGGTGTTTTAGGGTTCAGGGCTTTTTTGAGGGCTTTGTTGTTTTTTTTTTTGCGCTTTAAGGTCTTTGGGGTCTTTTGGGGGGGTGTTTAGGGAAGCTCATCTGAGTGCCTGCACTTCACTGGGTGCTGAGGCTTCATGGTTTTTAGGGGTCGCTCAGTGCCGACCTCGAGATTGAAAGCAGCCTTCCATGCCCAACGCTCGCAACAGGGGATGATCTTTCTTGGGGCTGTTTTGAAGAATGTTCCTCAGAGCCTGGGGCACCCGGAATGGACCATACTCGAGGTTCATCCCCTAAACCCTCAGCCTCCCGGCCCGTAAACCCAAACCCTGAACCTTAGCCCTAAGCCCTAAACCCTAAACCCTAAACCCTAAACGCTAAAACCTAAACCCTAAAACCTAAACCCTAAGCCCTAAGCCCTAAGACCTAAAATGCAGAAACCGGGCGGGTGCCGCTCTGAGGCTGATCCGAGATGTCAGCAGTCCGGACACGCACGTCCGCCAGGCGCAGCGGTTTAGCGTGCAATTAGGGCTTAGGATTTCGGTTTAGGATTTCGGGTTTAGGGTTTAGAGTTTAGGATTTAGGGTTTAGGGTTTAGAGTTTAGGATTTAGGGTTTAGGATTTAGGGTTTAGGTTTAGGGTTTAGGGTTTAGGATTTAGGGTTTAGGATTTAGGGTTTAGGGTTACTCGGGTCTATAGCATGTAGGGGCTCACGTCTCGGACCTAGAGTTGAAGGCTTAGGGTTCAGGGTTCAGGGTTCAGGGTTCAGGGTTTAGGGTTTAGGGTCTAGGGTTTAGGGTTTAGGGTTTAGGGTTTAGGGACATGGGACGAGGGACTGCCTGGGGCTGATTAGAGCCCTGAGTGCTGTGAAGAGCGGGCTTGAGGGGCTTCACGTTTAAAGTTTGAGGTCAGGGCTGCTGTCATGGGTTCAGGTTCAAGGGTTTAGGTTTAGGGTTTCGGGCTTTGGGTTCAGGGTTGAGGGTCTAGGGTTTAGGGCTTAGGGTTCAGGGTTCAGGGTCTCGGGTCTAGGGTGTAGGGTTTGGGTTTTAGGTTTTGGGTTTTGGGTTTTGGGGTTTGGGGTTCCGGGTTTAGAGTTTAGAGTGAACTTCGCTGCATTTGCAGCCCGCAAATGAACGGTACAGTCTGCCGGAGTGACGTTAGTTCTTGCAGGCGAGTGGTCCTGAACCCTAAACCCTAAACCCTAAACCCTAAACCCTAAACCCTAAACCCTAAACCCTAAACCCTAAACCCTAAACCCCAAACCCTAAACCCTAGTATGCAACATTCCTTGCTGCGGCCGTTACACCTTAGGAAGGCACAGGTTGTATCAGCTTCCGGCAGGACGTCACGTTACCATGCTACTCCCCCCCTCCCCCCCCCCCAGGTTCCCTGGGTTTAGGGTTTAGGGTTTAGGGTTTAGGGTTTAGGGTTAGGGTTTAGGGTTTAGGGTTTGGGGTTTAGGGCTTCCTTCTTAAATAACCTTGATTTGGCTTAGTTGTCCGTAAATAGACTTAATGATGGGGGGAACCTAGGGCGGGTGGGGGAGTATAGAGGGGGGTAGTAGGGCAACCCATGAGTGGTAGCCACGTGGTGCCCTTGTCCTTCTTTTTTGGTTCCAGGTTCCTTTATAAAGTAACCAAGCCAAAAGTGGGTGCGCTACCAAGCAAGATTCAAGGGTTCTCACGTTCTTCTTTGTTTTTTGGGTTAGGTTTTCCAGGGTTTAGGGTTTTCGGGTTTTGTGGACCTAGGGTAATCCGTTTACTCTCGAAATGTGAGAGGAGGTACCTTCGTTGGGATAATTCCATCTGCTTTCGTGAACTTTTTTCCTAAACCCTAAACTCTAAACCCTAAGCCCTCGAACACCAACCCTCCCTAGACCCTAGGACCAAAATCCTTTGTAAGCCCTAAACTGACAACCATGAACCCTAAGCCCACCCGAAGCCCTACACCCTAAACAACACTTTAAAATCCTATATTTATATAAACGCCTAAATCCTGAAGACGCGCAAAGAACCCGCTGCATACCCTCGAGCCCTCAACGCACTCGGGTTTTGAACCCTAACAACTAAGCCCTAAACCCTACATAAACCCTAAACCCCAAACCCCAAACCATAAACCCCAAAACCCAAAGCCCGAAACCCCAAACCCTAAACCCTGAACCCTAAACCCGAAACCCCAAACCCTAAAACCCAAACCCGAAACCCTAAACCCCAAACCCTAAACCCGAAACCCTAAACCCTAAACCCTAAACTTCAAACCCTAAACCTAAACCCGAAACCCTAAACCCTAAACCGCCAGGCTGCCTGCCAGGGCTTGGGCTCGGCCCCCCGCGGCGACGCGCGCCTGGGGCCGGTGCTGCTCAAGGCGCTGAAGGCCCCCCGGGTTTCGGGTTTAGGGTTTGGGGTTTAGGGTTTGGGGTTTGGGGTTTAGGGCTTGGGGTTTAGGGTTTAGGGTTCAGGGTTTAGGGCCAAGGGTTTTGGGGGTTGGTGTTTGGGGTTTAGGGTTTAGTCTCTAGGCCTTAGAGTTTGGGGTTTCGGGTTAGGGTTTAGTATCATTCAGGGTCTAGGGTTTAGGGCCTTAGTGCCTTCGAGTTTAGGGAGAGGATGGTGTGGTTTGATCAGGAGAAGGAGACTTGCATGTTGGAGAAAGCCCATGCTCGTGCAAGAAAAAACACGACGTCCAGCTTAAGGTTTAGGTTTCCTTTTAGGGTTTAGGGTTTAGGGTTGTGGGGAGATGATTGGTTTCTGAAAGTTTGGAGGTTGCGTGTTTGGGGGCTTTGCGGCAGTCTTCAAGAGGTGTTGGGGGTACATCCCCTCGACCCTGAATCCCTAAAACTTAGACCCTAAAACCCTGAAACTGTAAACCCAAGAAGCCTGAAACGCTTTAAAGTCTCCAAGCCACAAAGTCCAACCCTCATCCCTCAACCCTCAACCCTCAACCCTCAACCCTCAACCCTCAACCCTCAACCCTCAACCCTAAACCCTAAACCCTAAACCCTAAACCCTAAACCCTAAACCCTAAACCCTAAACCCTAAACCCTAAACCCTAAACCCTACACTGCGAACCCTAGAACAGTTTCCATCGGTGGCCAGGATCGCGACCCCTACGTCCGCCAGGCGGCCACCACGTCCCTGGGCCAGGCACCGGCTTGCTTTCGTTCGGGCTTCAGGGGGTTTAGGGTTTGGGGTTTAGGGTTTAGGATTTGGGTTTTAAAGGGGTTTAGGGGTTCTAGAAAAGTGGGGGTTTAGTGGAGCGGGTATAGGCGCCTATAGGGGGTTTCAGGTTGAGTTTCGGGTTTAGGGGGGCATAGGGGATTTAGGGTTTCAGGGGCCTACGCTTGAATAGGGTTTAAGGGTTCTAGGAGGTTTCGTGTCTTAGAGTTTATCAAGGGGCCCTTATAAGGGACCTTAAGGATAGTATGGGGTAATATAGGGGCTACTTAGGTACATATGGACTAGATAGGGTATATACAGGGGTTATGTAGGGCAACAGTAAGAATAAGGGTCCCTTTTGGGAGTCCCCTCCTTATATGGGCCCTTCAGTGTAGGGGGATGCTTTTGGGGGTTTTAAGCGACTAAGCGCCATTGTTGGAGCTGGCTGAGGGATTTCGTTTAAGGTTATTTTTTTTCGGGAGTTGGGGGTTTTGTTCGGTTGTTTTTGGATTGGTTTAGGAGTTTTGTAGGGGCTTCGGGTTTAAGGTTGCTTCAGGGGGTTTTGGGGCCGCGCGCGCGCGCGTCTGCCTAAACCCTAAACCCTAAGCCTAACCCTACACCCCAAACCCTAAACCCTAAACCCTATGCCCGAAACTCTAAACCCTAAACCCCGAACCCTCACCCGCCGCAAGAAGCCGGGAGGTCGCACGCCGAGGGGACGAGCAGATGGTGGAGGCCCTCGTCGTCCGAGCCCCAGTTTTGGTTTAGGGTTTGGGGTTTAGGGTTTAGGGTGCAGGGTGTAGGGCTTAGGGTTTAGGGTTTATTTAGAGTTTAGGGTTTAGGGTTTAGAGTTTAGGGTTTAGGGTTTGGGGTGTAGTGTCGGTCGGAAGGTCAAACCCCCCAAATCCCAAACCCTAAACCCCAAACCCTCAACCCTGCCACAATTGAGAGGCCAATAGCCCTCATGCACGTCCTGCATCAGCTCCTCCTAAACATGCTTTACCCTTTGGTCAAGGCTTTGATTGACCGTATCACGGAGACTGCATGGTGGGACGCAGCTACACTAGGGCTGGCGTGCCTGGACGTGGCCGTTAAACGTATCTTCATGGCGGAGGTCGGTAGAGCTCACAGGCTCCACCGGATCAGCGTCTATGTGGATCTTACCACGTTCTACGCAACCATCCGCCACTCTTCATTGGTGGAGGAAGCCCTGGATCTCGGCTTCCCAGCACATCCGCTGCAGATCGCCCTGCATCCGTGGGCTGCATTGCGCCTCCCATTCACGCAGGACGCGGCATCTTTGCAGGGCGCCCTCTTGCTCCAGCATTGGCCAAGGCTAACCTGTTTTAAACCCTAAAGCCCTAAACCCCTGAACCCTGAACCCGTAAAACCCTAAGCCCCCAAACCCCAAACCCCAAACCCTAAACCATAAGCCCCAAACCCCAAACCCTAAACCCCTAAACCCCTAAACCCTAGCCTTAAACCCTAAACCCCTAAACCCTAGCCCTAAACCCTAAACCCCCAAACTCCCCCGCCAAACCCCAAGAATGACCAGGTGCAGCTGGCCGATTCCGACTCCGCGGTGCGGCGGCTGGCATCCACGGCCTTGGGCCAGGCCCTGGCGCAGGGTGCAGGGTGCAGGGTTTAGGGTTTAGGGTTTAGGGTCTAGGGTTTAGGGTTTAGGGTTTAGGGTTTAGGGTGTGGGGCTTAGGGTTTAGGGTTTGCGGTTTAGGGTTTAGGGTTTGGGGTTTAGGGTTTAGGGTGTGGGGCTTAGGGTTTAGGGACTTAGGGTCTTAACGTTTAGAGGGTCCAAGCCCTGGGACTTTAGGGCTTCGGAGTCGCCGGGGTATAGGGTGTTGAGGGTTCACGCCCTAGGGGCTGTAGGGTTCCCAGATTTAGGGCTTGCTGGTGCAGGGCCTAGGGTTTATTTAGGGTTCATTAGAACATGTTGTGGGTTCCAAAGTGTGGGTGTGTAGATCTTCGATAACAGAGTAGCGAACTTCCCTAGCGGATGCTTGGACTTGAGATACTGAACCCCTATATCCAAAGCCCTAAACCCTGAACTCCTGAACTCCTCAACCCTGACCTCCTAAGCCCGAAGCCGTAAACCCTAAACCCTAAACCCTAAACCCTAAACCCTAAACCCCTAAACCCTAAACCCTAAACCCCAAACCCTAAACCCTAAACCCTAAACTCCTAAGCCCTGAACCCCCAAAAACCCTGAACCAGGTGTCCAACCGCAGCAACTCCCGCGTGGTCGCTGCATCTCAGCGGCACAGGGGCTCTTGGAGTTCTTTTTGCGAGACTGTAAACTCTAAACCCTAAACCCTAAATCCTAAACCCTAAACCCTAAACCCTAAACCCTAAACCCGAAACCCTAAACCCTAAACCCTAAACCCTAAACCCTAAACCCTAAACCCTAAGGCGCTGGGGCGGGTGAAGGGAGTCCGGTTCTGCGGTCTTCGGCTTCCGGGGAAGGTTTGTAGGGCGCATCGGGGGTGCACGCCGAGGCTCTGAGCAGCCCCTGCTTGGAGGTTCATGGTACTTAGTAACCTAGTTATATCCGGTTTCGGGTTTAGGGTTTAGAGTTTTAGGGTTTGGGGTTTAGGGTTTGGGGTTTAGGCTTTAGGGTTTAGGGCAACTGAAGATGGCAGAGCGACCTGGATTTGGGCAAGTCCTTGCCAAGTAGAGGCGAGAACATTTAGGGTTTAGGGTTTCAGGTTTCGGGTTTAGGGTTTAGGGTGTAGGGCTAGGGTCGAGGGGTGTAGGGTTTAGGGTTTGGACCCCTTGATGATGGTGATTTGACCGAAGACAGGGTGCCTATATGATGGGAAATGGCCAAAAGGGTCGCTTCGGGTCCTTCCCGAACATTAAGCATACCAAGCCCAAATCCCAACACACCATCCTCCACCCAAAGCCCTACCAACTTTCCGTGAACCCTAAGCCCTAAAGCCTTCAACCCCCAGCCTCATACCCTAAGCCCCTAAACTCAAACCCCCAAGCCTGAACCTTAAACCCTAAACCCTAAACCCTGAACCCTAAAACCTAAACCCCCCAAGCCCCTAAAACTCCCTCCCAGAGATGTCTGCTGCGGTCTACTGAGGCCCTGGTGAGTCGACTGGAGGACGCTCCCCCCCACGGTTTGGGGTTAAGGGTTAGGGGTTTAGGGTTTAGGGTTTAGAGTTTGGGGTTTAGGGTTTAGGGTAACCCGAAACCCTAAACCCTAATCTAAACCCTAAACCCTAAACCCTAAACCCTAAACCCTAAACCCTAAACCCTAAACCCTAAACCCTAAACCCTAAACCCTAAACCCTAAACCCTAAACCCCTAAACACCTAAACCCTAAACCCTAAACCCTAAACCCTAAACCCTAAACCCTAAACCCTAAACCCTAAACCCTAAACCCTAAACCCTAAACCCTAAACCTAATTCACCCTAAACCCCCTAAACCCTAAACCCTAAACCCTAATTCACCCTAAACCCCCTAAACCCTAAACCCAAATTCACCCTTAAACCCCCCAAACCCTAAACCCTAAACCCTAAACCCTAAACCCTAATTCACCCTAACCCCTAACCCCTAACCCTAAACCCTAAACCCTAAACCCTAATTCACCCTAAACCCCCTAAACCCTAATTCACCCTTAAACCCCCTAAACCCTAAACCCTAAACCCTCCTAATTCACCCTAAACCCCCCAAACCTGAAGATCCAAGCCCCTAACTTGACCACCCTGGCCCTCGGCATTCCAGGACAAGGACGGCGGTGTGAGGCGGGCGGCGCTGAAAGCTCTCGAAAAGGCGAGAGCTTGGGTTAGGGTTTTGGGTTTGGGGTTTGGGGTTTAGGGTTTAGGGTTTAGGTTTTGGGGTTTGGGGCTAGGGTTTAGGGTTTAGGGTTTAGGGTTTTGGGTTTAGGGTTTGGGGTTTAGGGTTTGGGGTTGAGGGTTTGGGGTCTAGGGTTTAGGCTTAAGGCTTCCTCCTGCACTCCCCCCCCCCAAGTGCCCTTAATGGGAGCCTAACTGTACCTTCATGGGGCACTTGGGGGGGTCTCTGTTAGGGCTAAGGGTCGTGGGTTTGCAGCGCTTCGGCTACGCCCACCTCCTCAGATTGAAGTGTTGTGAGTATGGGAGCTTTCCCGCCGATATCCGGGGAGGGGAGAAGGCCCTAAACCCAAAACCCTAAACTCTAAACCCTCAACCCTAAACCCTAAACCCTAGACCCTAAACCCTAAGCCGGTTTCAAGGGTTTAGACGAGAACCCTTATGCGGCTCAATGGTTTTTGGGGTCAGTGGAGGAGTGTTTAGGAGTCATGTTTCTAGAGCCTAGAGGACCTTCCCGGGTTTAAGGTGTTTCTGAGTTAGTTGCTACAGGGTTTCCGCTCTTTGTGGCTAAACGCCAGACTCTAAACCCCAAATCTCAAACCCTAAACCCTAGATCTTAAACCCAGAACCCGAAACCCTAAGCCCGAAACCCTAAACCGAGACCCTAAACCCTAAACCCTAAGCCGTAAACCGTAAACCCTAAGCCGCAAACCGTAAACCCTAAACCCTAAACCCTGAACCCTAAACCCTAAACCCCAACCTCAAACCCCACACCGCGCCGGCCTCCACCGCAGTGTGGCGCACGAAGCAAATCTCAAACCCTAAACCCTAAACCCAGGCATTTGGCTGCCAGCGAGAGCATGTGCATGTTAGTGGGGGGCTCGAAAGCTTTACCGCTGTGTACGATGTTGCATGGTGTCACCTACTTGAGTTTTGCTTTCTTTTTCCTTGTAGTCTCGTTGGCTACAGCGCCCGGCATTTTGCAGGGCTTTTTCGAACCGTCCGCAGCCATGAGCGGACGCGACTCCGGACTGGGGGCAGAGCTCAGCCAGGCCTACCGCCACCTCGAGGCACAGAGGCAGGCCACACAGCACGACGTCTACAACGCCGGCCAGGACATGTGGTTCGACTCAAGACGCGCTGCTAAGAGAGGGCCCCCGTCCACCCTGGCGTCTACGGTCCAGTCTCATGCTACACCGCCCTCGGACCACGTCATGGAGACCGCGGAGAGGGACGCCATTGTGGAAGAAGGGGTCCGCGATCCCCCGACAGAGAGGCGGACCCCTTCATCCCTCTTCCAGCCCATGCCCATTGAGACGGACATCGCCTACCAGATGACGGCTGCGCAAAGGGGCGTGGACATTAACGATGTGGGGGCTATGCAAGCCTACATGGCTACACCGCTCCCAACAAGGAATGAGGTTCTCCAGACAATTCGCGATTACCACCTCGGGGTCCTGCGACCCGAAATCTTCAACCTCATCACGCAGGTCGAGAACGTCATCGGCAAGCTAGCAGCAAAAGAAGGAGAGCGCCATGCTAGTCGTCACGTCTGGCTGGGATAAAACGCTCGCACCCGCGGACAGGCTCTTTCAGATTAACTGGATGCTGGAGCAGCTGGAGCACATCAAGCAGTTCATTCACCAGCGCGTCTACAACGCCTCCGACTCCTGCAGACTTTGGTGTCTTTCTGCCCTCGCAGTGGAGCCGTCTACACCGCCAGCAGGCCCACACGCGTGGTCTACGGTGACAATGCTGCAGTTCAAGGACTTCTCGTGCCGCAAAGCATTCGTTGACGCCTACGGTGGTGGAGCAGGATGCCCTCTCTACAAGGACGCCAAAACGCCCGTCAAGCAGCACCACATCCGGGTTACCGCAGCCTCACCGCAGTTCCAGCGCAAGCTTGAGCTCCCATTGCGGGTGGCGCTCACTGTGATAAACCGCTCCTCGGAGGTGCAGGGTACAACGCCGGAGCCCATCGTCATCCTTTGGCGTACGCTGACAGCCATGAAGCCCGCCGCCACGAAGGAGTTCAACCCCCAAGCCCGCGCTTGGGCCCGGATGACGTACTACGAGCAGAGTGGTGAGCTACGTGGCCTTCTCGAAGTGGACGCGGAGCTGTTCGACCTCATGTCAGCTAAACCGCCGCATGGGGACGAAGAAAACCTTTGGGCCCACTGCTGGAACCAGCTGACCTTTGGAGTTCAGCACGAGTTGGACGTCGCCGAGAAGCAAGTTTTCACCCAGGCAGCCCTCGGAGCCAAAGGTTCCTCGAAGGGTATTTCCCTGGGTAAATCGCAGCGCCACTGGAGCGCGCCGTTTATCTATAATTCGGCCATGAATCCCTTCCCGATCCCCATGACCATCAGCAAAGTTGATGCTGTCAGCTATTGTTGGGATGAATATTGCGACAAGGTAGCTGCCCCACAGCATAAGGTGGGGAACTACCAGGCCGGAACTTTTGAGGGGGCTCCCGTGGTTACACCGCCAGCGGCGGGAGCCAATCTTCCGCAGGGACCCGCGCCCTCTGAGCCAGGCCCCGGCAAGGGTAGAGGCAAGTGACGGGGTCTATACAGCATTGCAGGTATGGCCTCAGCGCCTTTTGCATGTTTAAATTTTGCAGTCCAGTGCTCCCCGGACTACACCGCCCTAATTTAAGGCTGCGTCTGCCCACCTTTGAATTTTCTCAACACAGACTGCGCCGCGGATACGGGTTGAGCACGGCTGCCTTTAAGAGACAGGGAGGTAGCGCCTTTTCCTTCCTGGGTAAAACGCCCAGCAGATTCCAGGAACCCCACCTCACCAGTAGATGCATTGGTTGGGATAGGAGTCCTCTTCGCAGATCACAGTTTAGGGGTAAGAAGCGTCACAAACAACCCGCCTGTCCCCACCTATCTAGGGCAATCCTCTGGCATCTAATAGCAGCATTTACAGTCTTCTACTATACCTGTCCACACCGCCATAACCCCTTAATTGTAGTCCTGGATGCCCTGGCCGTTTTCGGAGCCTTTTCCACCATGGCACGCTCCGCAACAATGATCTGCCGCTCCGCAAGATCTTGCAGAACGAAAAGAACAGAGAACACAGCACAGGCTACACCGCCGGGTCAGGGATTTCTTAGGTTGGGGTATGCTATTGACTATCTAGGTGTACTCCAAAGAACACTTAACCGTCTGATGCACGCCCTCAATGGTAACACCGCAACTAGCGTAGAGATCTCCCTCAATGATCTTATACCTCCAAACCCCACTCCCCTACCTGGGCTGAAACTTTCAAGAGCGTTCCTTTTAGCACATCGGCAGCCCAAATCCCCTATCCCAGAAGAGCTCCCCACCCTAAACCCCCGAGCTACACCGCCACGAACAGGGCGAAGAGCATGTTTCAGAAATAAAGAGGGAATTAAGATTTCCTTCTCCAAAAAGGTTACAAAGCCACAACGCCGTTTTGTTCAAAACAAGACGGGCTGTCACCCACTTTGTTCCCCTACCCTCCACCCTACCCACACCCAGCCTTACCCTGAAGGGGTCGGGCAGACAGTTTCCAAGGGCACTGGGAATTCAATGAATTTAAAGAATACTTTCATTCTTGCTAGTAAGCCTACACCGCCTCAACGAGGCTTGCCGGGTGCCACTCCGGTGGTTAACGAAGAGTGTTTGTCCCCACCCCTTCCCGCCAAAGCTCTTTTAGGTCGGGGACCCGGGGCTCGCTGTCTACGTAGACGATATTATCGTCAGTGGCGGGGGTCCTTTAGGGCTAACATATTGCCAGGGAACTCGGGAAACAACCTGGTAAAGGGAAGGGTTCCCTTGAAAGCAGATCATGGGAAAGACAGGAAGACAACCAATGCCGGAAATTTTCGTAGGCTCGTTCTTCGACAATCGGCAATTGGAGTTAGGAAGGGAAAGACCACAAAGCTAATGGCTACACCGCCCGTAGCTTATGGTTCTTCTCTTCGAATAGGCACACAAAATGTTCAGGGAATGGCTGAACTCTTTAAGCATCAAGAGGTCCTCGCTCTCATGCATACCCATCAGCTCGACGTTCTGATGTTAACGGAAACCCACTCCAAGTCATACTACTCATTTCAAAGTCAGGGCTACCTTTTTGTGGTTAATGGTAACAACAAGGATAAATGGTCAGGGGTCACAGCGGTTATATCGCCAAAAATGGTTCCTCATATTTGCAACATCATTCAACACACTTCTCGTATCTTGCAAATTATCATCTCATCCAAATCAGGCTCCATTCATATTATCGGGGTATATGCCCCACACGACAAATCGCAGGAAGAGGAGCGTAAGACCCCATTCTGGAACATGTTGGAAGACATCCTAACAACAATTCCACAACTTGAGCCGGTTTACGTTGTAGGAGACTACAACGTCAGGTTACAAGGTAGGTTTTCTGCTGAACAGGATTTTTTAGGGCCTCATATCTACGGTAAGGGCAAACTCGCTGCCAACACTAAAACGCACTCCAACCGCACATTCTACACTTCTTTGTTAAAATCCCTTTGATTTGCAGACGCTTTATCCTTTAAACAGTCCAACCTGACCAAGCATGTCACCTACAGGGATAAATTCTCACCTCCGGACAACTGGGACCAGTTCATTCTCGACCCCCTAATTCTTCTACAAATGTGGGACCGTTTTGCCACGCTCCCCTTGCCGGAGTCGGATCAGCTTTCGCTGGTTTCGGAGATTCGAGCGTTCCTGGGTTTAGATACTCTCCCTCCCAATAAACTGGCTACACCGCACATAGACCCTGTCCGCTTTCAAAGCTTGGACAGACTGATTACCCCTAGGAAGTGGCTCCCCACGATCCGAAAAGTAAAAGCTGTACACAATACAGGTTTTCCAAGCGATCATTACCTACTTCTTACAGAGCTCAGCGTCCGGCTAGGGGCACGTAGGCAGAGGCAACCCAGACCCCCCCCCTGGAGTACAACGCCAACAGACAACAGCGCGAGAAGTTCAACAAAGAATTTAGGAACGCACTATGTCTAGAGGATACCGAGGCTACACCGCCAACACCTTCGCTTCCAGTAGAAGTCTATACCGATGGTTCAGGCTCGAGAGGTAAATGCACCAGTACAACGCCAGCCGGTTGGGGTTTCGTTACGGTAATAAACGGAGTCCCCACGCACAAAGCCAGGGGACCGGTAATTACGGGTACTTCGCCTTTTTCACTAGGAGCGGTGGTTGGGAGTAACAATACCGGAGAATTGTCCGCATGGATGGAAGCAGCGTTGTATTTACTGTCGATGGACCCTATCCCTTCCACCGTTACATTCTGCTTTGACAGTAAGTGGGTGGAAGGCATGGTTACAGGAGCATTTCGCCCGACTAGGCACAAAGCCATGGTATACTCCGCCAAGCGTATTTATTCCCTATTAAAGGCCAGAACAACAATCAAATGGACCTGGGTTAAAGGCCACTCAGGACAAGAATACAATGACATGGCGGATGCGCTTGCAGGACAAGCAAAACAAGATGGTGTACGGATAGGTGGCCGTTCTGAACAACACTTCTACCTTACCCCTACTAACCTCCCTTTGGCAGACGCACAAGCCCCCCTCCCCATCATCAAAAACGCGCCGGACCGCATCTCACAGGCCCTTTTGACGGCGGCGGAGAACACATTCGCTAAACTGCCGGTCAAACCCAGGACGTGCTGGATTACTCCAACACTTGCAGCGGACATCGAAGCCGTAAAACAGCGCAGATTACATGGAGACCCTCAGGCCACTCAGGAATACAAAAGGCTCAAAACGCAAGCCCGCAAAGTAAAACGCCAATGGCTAAGGGATCAGGTCCTGCAGTCCCATAATCAGGGGTCGCAAGCGCTTTGGCGGAACCTCCGTAAAATGAAAACGGGATTTAGAGAACGAAAATCCAGGCTAAAAAAGGACGGTCGGCCGGTACCTTGGGATAAACAGCACGAGGCGTTTGCAGACCACCTCGCCAATGTACAATGGGGTCCCACCACGGTCACGGCAGAAGAAAGAGAATTACTACGGGAGTCACCCTCTTTATACGCGCCCTCGGCTACACCGCCCCCACCCTTCACCCTGATGGAACTTTCGGACGTTATCAAGCAATTACGAAAGGCTAAAGCGCCTGGTCCAGATAACATTCACAATGAGCTGGTGCTGCTTCTGGACTACATAGGGGAAAAGTCAGCTATTGGAAATGTTCAACGAATGTTTCAGTAGCGCCACGGTTCCCCAAGAGTGGAAAGAGGCCCTTATCGTTAGTATTTATAAAGGCAAAGGTTCGGATTCTGACCCTGCTAATTATAGGCCAATTTCCTTGCTAAATACTTTCTATAAGATCTACGCGGCATTACTTCAAAAAAGATTGGCTAAAGCGCACGATCATCAGCTTCGGAGCACGCAATTTGGTTTTAGGGCTAATAGATCCACGCAACAACCACTGTTCGTCCTACGCAGATTGCAAGACCTAGCGCTGAAAACAGGCTCTCCCTTTCAGCTGCTATTCCTCGATTGGAGAATGGCGTTCGACAAAGTTGATCATGATTCTATGATCATAGCTTTGGAGCGCCTTGGAGTACACCGCCAATATGTCGACATTATTAGAGATCTTTACACCAACCAGACATTCTATACGAGAGGACCCTTCGGGGACACCGCCAAGGCTACACCGCACACCGGTATTAGGCAAGGTTGCCCCCTAAGCCCGTATTTATTTATCATGGTTATGACAGTGCTTTTCTCTGATGTAGACCGCAGGCTCCGTATACATGGCACCCCCACTAACTCCTGGTCGGTAGGGAAACCAGTATACGATCTAGAATACGCTGATGACACGCTTCTCATTTCGGTTACAAAGCCACAAATGAACGACATACTTAAGGCAATTGAGGTAGAAGCCACCCTATACGGGATGCTTCTGAACAAAGAAAAAACAGTCTCTCTGGAGTACAACGCCGATGCCCCCCAGGTCCTATACTTTGCCGATGGCTCCCCGGTTCCCATAACCACTGACACTAAATATTTAGGCTCCCAGGTTACATGGGACAAGGCCACTAAGCACGCCATAGAAGCTCGTAAAGTCAAGGCGCACATTTCCTACATCAAACTCCAACATTTCTGGAGGTCACGCATCAATTCTAGAACTAAAACTAGAATCTTCCATGCCATAGTCTTGCCTACTTTACTGTACGGATTGGATACGCTTACTCTGGAAATTAAGCACCTAAAGACCATAGATGCATGGTACCACAGATATCTTCGTAGAGCACTAGGAGTCAAGGACTCATATTATTCACACATCTCGAATCGACGGGTATGGACGCTAGCGGGCCGGCCCACGCTGCCATCCCAAATTCTGACCTCTGCCCAGTTAAAGCAATTGGCAAATACCTTGGCTACACCGCCCAACGATCCGGTGCACCATGTAGTCTACTCTCCGGGTTGTAAAGATAGGATCAAATTCACAAAATCTTCACACAGAGGACATCCCCAAAGATATTGGCTGGAACTCAATACTGAGTATGCATTACCGGTGCTTAAAGAATACATAAGGCTAAACCGCATAAACACGGAGGAGCAAAGGCAAGACTTCTTAGGCCTCAAACACCTCCTTAATAGGGACCCCCTCTTCCTGTCTTTCCTGGAATCTGCGCCGACGCGCTGCCCCCACTTGTTCAAAAGACACGCCAAAGCACTTGCATGCGCATGGCTGCCATAAAAAAAAGCCCTAAACCCTAAACCCTAAACCCTAAACCCTAAACCCTGAACGACTTCTGCTGCAGGTGGCGGACAAGGAGGATCCCGTGGTTCTGGCCTCAGCAGAAGGGTTCTTTGGGATTTTTCAGGTTTCGGGATTCCAGAGTCTAGGGTCTAGGGTTTAGGGTTTAGGGTCTAGGGTTTCGGGTTTAGGGTTTAGGGTCTAGGGTTTTGGGTTTAGGGTTTAGGGTTTCAGGTTTAGGGTTTAGGGTCTAGGGTTCTGGGGTGTTTAGGAAGTTCAGGAACCCTGAACCCCACTCCCCAAACCTTAAAAACCCTAAAAGCCCTAAACCCCAAACCCCCGAAACCCCTAAACACCCTAAACCCTAAGCCCTAAGCCCTAAACCCTAAACCCTAAACCCCAACCCCTACACTCTAAACCCTAAACCCAAAACCTTAAGACCCTAAAACCCCTAAAACCCTCCAGCCCCAAACCCCTCGCGCCCCTAAGGTCCTACCCGGGCTGTTTGCGCGCACCGCCGACGTCGAGGGCTTCGTGCGCCACACTGCGGTGGAGGCCGGCGCGGTGTGGGGTTTGAGGTTGGGGTTTAGGGTTTAGGGTTTAGGGTTCAGGGTTTAGGGTTTAGGGTGTAGGGCTGTCGGGTTTAGGACTTAGGGCTGTAGGGCTTGGGTTTTAGGGTTTGAGGGCTTGGGCTTAGGGCTGTAGGGCTTAGGGTTTAGGGGTTGAGGGCTTGTGGTTCAGGGTTTTAGGGCATGTGGTTTCTGGCTTTACGGCTTGGATTTAGGAGTTTTAGGACGGCTTTTGGGTTTTACGGCTTGGGTTCAGGGGTTTTAGGGTTTGTGGCTCAAGGGTTTAGGCTTGGGGTTTAGGGCTCAGGGATGTAGGGATTTAGGATTTTGGGTTGTGGGTTTAGTTAAGGGCTTGAGGTTTAGGATGTAGGACTTCGTGGTGTTCACTTTTCGGATTAGATCCATGGCGATTGTAGTGATATACCTTCTAACCCGATCCTACCCTACCCAGAACTACTCCTGAAAGGTTCAGCTAGTGTGCTTTGGGCTTCAGGCTTGGGGTTTTGTTTTCAGAGCTTAGGTTTTAGTGTTCAGGGTTTGGGGTTTAGGGCTTAGGGCTTGGGGTTTTGGCGTTTAGGGTTTAGGGTTTAGGGCTTCGGGTTGTGGGGTTGAGGGTTGAAGATGGGCATGTGCGGAGGTAGGCTTTAGCTGCCGATTGCCAGCTTGGGGGTGCCATCCATTCATGACCTTGCGAGTTCGGCTGCCAGACGCAGCACCGGACGGGTGTTGTTGCAGCGGCTGATCCTGCTCTTCTGCGGTATAACCGCGGGGAGTGTGGCAGTCCACTGGCTGTACAGGTGGCCCTCCAGCTTGGCGCCGCAGAGGATGGTGACTGGCGTGCGGCCGGTGATGGAACGGACGGCAGTTTCGGGCACAAGGCCTTTCAGCCGGGATCCATGAGCATTCGGGAGATGACAAAGCCGATGCTGACCCACAAGTGATGATGAGTGGAATGTGGAATGCGTGCTTGCCTCTGAGGGGCCACTCCTGCTAGTGGCTTTCATCATCGCAGCCCAGCTGGCTTGACCTATCCCGATCACTCCGCCATCCCTAGATGGGATTCCCACGTAAAAAAACCCTGAACCCTAAACCCTAAACGCTATGGCCGTGGCCCCCGAGATACGAAGGTCCTCTGTTATATAAACCCTCAAGCCCTCAGAGCCTCAAAGGCCGAAGACCTGAAGAACTGAAATTGTGAAGACCCCTGAAGACCCCCACAGGCATAGCTGAAGCCCTAAACCCGGAGCCAACAAAACAAACCAAAAAGTTCACAGCGGAAATCCTTGTTTCAGGTGCTCAGCCGGCTCTCTGAAGAGGGAAACAGCGAGGCAGACGTGCGTGTGCGTGTGCGATTTTATTCATCAGGGGCTTTTTGGGGGTGGCTGAGGCTGTGGGTCTTGTTAAAGGATTTTGGCCGGGCTCGGGTTGAAGTCTCTCCTAGTGCGGGGTTCATCACAGCTTCTCTGGTCTGATGGGTCCGATAGGGCTTTAAGTTGGGGCCTTGTTGGGCATTAGGGTTCAGGGTTGGGTCGATCATGGGGGGGGGGGGGTGTTATAGCAGGTCTCAGGATGTCGAGTGTAGGGCTTACCCGGGAACGCAGCTGAGTTTTGGGAGCTGCAGACAGGACGCGGCTCTCACGCTGTCCTACCTGAGCCTTGACCATGAGCCAGAGAAATTCTTGCAGGACTTCAGCCAATGGTGGCGTGCAATGGGCAAGAACGAGGAGGAGCCTGAGGATGGGGACAAGGAGCTCGAGCCCGACACCTCTGAAACCCCTGAGCCCTGCGAAAAGCCCCCTAAAGCCTGGACCCCTAAATCCTCAACCTCAAACTCTCCGAAAAAGGAAGCCTGAGGCCATCTGCAAACCTCAGCACCTAGGGCCCAAAGCCTTATCGCCAGAAACACCGAAGTCGTCAGTCCAAAGCCCTCTGATTTCAAGGTGGTCGAGCGCATGTTGGAGCTGCTGGCCGACAAAGATGCATTTCGGCAGCAGAGGGGTTAGGTTAGGGTTTAGGGTTTAGGGTTTCGGGTTTCGGGTTTAGGGTTTAGGGTTTAGGGTTTAGGGTTTAGGGTTTAGGGTCAAGGGTTTAGGGTGTCGGGTTCAGGGCTCAGGGCCTCCAGGTTGTCGTGTCAAGTTCAGGGGTTTTGTTTTTGGGGCTTCCGTGCTTGGAGGACGGTTCCCTAAACACTCAACCCCAAACCCACACAAATTCTGCAAGGCTGGCCGTGTGGTATATTGTGGCTTGTGACCGTATATAAACAAGTAACATACTAGGATATAGAATCTACATCATGTGTCTGCATATAATCATAGTCCAAGATGTTACATGACAGCAATGCATGAACTTGCCAGGAGCGGGTCCGCTGGGCTTCGACCGAAGCCCTCGGCCGCCTGGCCGTGCGGGGCGACAGGCGCGCCCTCCGCCTTGCGCTTTAACAGGATTACGAAGAGTTGTTACATGGTTTCCTAAAACATGGATATATATATATATGTATATATTTATATGAAAATGTAATATTTGTTCTTTTTTTTCCCTTTGTTTTTGTTGGGAGGGAGCTTTGTTGGTGTAGGGGTTAGGCTGTTTGGGGTTTAGGGCCTAAGGGGTTGGGGTTCAGGGAGGATTGTGCTGTGCCACATTGGCCTTTTTGAATATACAAGGCCTTTGACTTTCGGACCCTGGACTCCTGGACCTGACGTCCGAACTGCACTGCAGTTGTCGATGCGGGCTTTTTATGGTTTGCTTTGGGCAGCCTTCCCAACAAGCACATTTTGCCATGCTACAGTCCTACATCCGAAACCCATGTGCTCGAACTATACATCTCCTTCGACTTGAAGTTTCATGGATGCTGTCCATAAGTAGATGAAGGAACAATGCGTTTCAAAACCCTTTACATTCTAGGCCCTGAGCCCCTGAAACTCTCGGCCTTTAAAGTCTAAGCCCTTAAACCCTAGACCTAAACCCGTAAACCCCAAGCCCAACACCCTTAACCCCAAGCCTTCATCCCTTAAACCCTAAGCCTAAAGCCCTGCCCAAGCCCTACACCCTTAAACCTTAAGCCCTCAACCCTTAAACTCTAAGCCTGAAACCCTCCAAAACCCTCCGCCAGCCGCGTCCTCAATGGACTGTTGGTGGGCCTCGACGACGACTCGGATTCGGTGCGGCGGGCAGCGGTCCCGCCGGGCTCGCTTTGGGTGGGTCTAGGGTTCAGGGTTTGGGGTTTAGGGTTGAGGGTTGAGGGTTGGAGGTTTTGGGTTTCGGCCTTTTGTAATCAGGTTTTTGGTTTAGGGTTAGGGTTTAGGGTGTAGGAGGATGCTGAAATAGCTTGGGGCAGCCCATGACGGGTCGCATGGCCCTCATGGCAAGCCAGTGGGTTAGTGAGACAGCAGGCACGAGTGAAAGCCTCTTATCCTGGACAAGATGGTGAAGGGAACCCGTGTTAGGGAGAGCTTACCTGAAGTTTCACGGGTAGTTGTAAGCAATGTTATGTATATATGCATATATATATATGTACCTGAAGAAAGGGTTCTGGCTGCAGTTCCTCTGCTTATAGCCCTTTCTTCAACACCCACGAAGGTTCAAGTTAGAGACAGACGGAGACGAAGCTGTTGAGGCTCCATTGCTCAATGGGGGTTTCTGACAATCGGGGTCGCCCTTTTAGGGGTTCCTATAGTAAGCTTTGCAGTGCTTTGGGACATATTCGGGGGTCCCGCTCGTTTGGGGATCTACTCATAGCAATGCGTGCTGGCACACGGCGGACCCTGCAGCTGCTCCAGCGCCGCTTTGACCAGCTCCGGCGCCTTCAGGTCCGCCTTCGCCTGCCCGCCGCAAACTATTTCGAGGCCTTCGGGGCAAGGTACTTCTTGCCGTTGCGTGCGAAGCAAGCCAAGCCATGTAAGCATGTGCCAGTGCGAGTCCGTGAGTATCTGGCTGGCTTCTTTGACGGTGATGGCTGTGTCCAAGCGAGCGGTGGTCGTCCCATGCTCACCGTCCGTCAAACGCAGTCTTCCAGCAACGTGCTGCTGTTCATCAGAAATGTATTGGGCGGTGGAGTCGGTAGACAGACCGCCACCGTGGGTTTGTGCAGACCAACCCTGCAATGGTATATATGTGGGGAAAAAGCTCGGCGTGCAGCGGCTCTTTTGCTCGGTAGCTCTTCCTGCAAGCATTCCCAACTGGCCATTGCCAGCGAGTGGCGGCGGCACCTCCAGTTGCAAACTTGCGCCCTTGCCGATTTGAAGAGGTTGAAGAGAGAAGAGCACCCACCAGCTTCATGCCCCTCCTGGAACTACCTGGCAGGATTCTTCGATGCCGAGGGCTGTATTATGGCGAGGCGACCTGCGTACTTGAGCTTGGAAATCTGGCAGAAGCATCCGCAAGTCCTCCAAGCCATCAAGGCCTTCTTGGCAGCACGTGGCGTGCATGGCTCAATATATACAGATGGAAGGATGTCGCATTATAGGCTGCACATTACTCGAACTGCAGATTGCAAGTACGTACTTGCAAGCCTGGTTGCTGCAGGTTTGCGGACAAAACGCAATGCAGCGCGGATTGCCATGAGCATCTGTAGACAGAACTTCCTCGAGGCCCGGCGTAACCTTCAAGCAGAGTCTGGAAATCAAGCTCGCTACCGACGGTTGAGCTCCCTTGGCCTGGCAAGGGCGCAGGAGATCGAAAGATTGCGGCAAAAGTTGGGGAGAGCCGAAGGCCAGCAGCATGCTCAGCTGGAGTCTCAGCTACTGGCGCTGAGAGAAGACCACGCAGTGAAACGTGCACAGGAGCGGCTCTTTCTTCTCAGATCTGACATACGATCCCTTCTTGCTGAAGGAGCTTGCCGTGCCTGAACCCATACGGCTAGTTTTCGTGCCAAGATGAGCTCGCACGTAGTGATCGTGTCTTCAGTTCGCTAACTCTGGAGAAGATTGCAAGATGCCCGCAGGCCAGACCAAGCCTAGAGTGACCTTGCGCGGCCAACGATTTCAGAAGAACGACACCTTGCACAAACACTCGTAGGGAATATCCAGCAGTGTGCCATTGATTCAGTGGTTTAGCCCTGAGCAGCTGAACCCTGTTCGCCCTGACTACCGTAAACCCTAGAGGCCCTAAACCCTAAAGCCCAAAAGCCTAAACACTGAGCCTCAAACCCCAAGCCCTAGTTGCCCTTATTACCCTATTTTCATCTAGTTCCGCTAATTACCCTAACTACTACGTAATCTAATTGCCTTAATTTCCCTAGTTCCCCTAACTACCCCAATTACCCTAAATACCCTAAACCTTAAACCCTAAACCTTAAACCCTACACCCTAATTACCCTAATTAACCTAATTACCCTAATTACCCTAATTACCCTACTTACCCTAATTACCCTAACTACCCCAATCACCCTAACTACCCTAATTCGCCTAATTACCCCAATTCCCCTCAACCTCATCAATCCGCTGCTCTCGTGGCATCGCCAGGCCACGGCTCTCGGACACGTCACCTTCGCGCCGCTGCAGGAGCTGGAGCTGCAGGAGCTGGAGCTGTTTAGGGTTTAGGGTTTAGGGTTTAGGGTTTAGGGTTTAGGGTTTAGGGTTTAGGGTTTAGGGTTTAGGGTTTAGGGTTTAGGGTTTAGGGTTTAGGGTTTGGGGTTTAGGGTTGAGGGTTTAGCCAGGAGCTACTTGTCGCTGGCCACGTGCCCATTCCCCACCGAAATGGGTGGACACGATTAAGAACTACCGTGAACGAAGCAACTGACATTGTGAGCCAGAGTTCAACTCGCCGTTGACAGCTCGGTAGTGAGTGGAAACTTCGAGGTCAAGACCGCGGTTCGGATAGATGCTCTGACAACGAAACCCCCCACCCTAAACAGCATACCCTGAGCTTGGAAACCTAAGCGTTTCAACCCTAAAGCCTCTAAGCCCTAAACCCTAAACCCTCAGCCCTCAACCCTCAACCCTCAACCCTCAACCCTTACTGAAAAGCTTCCCACAGGAGCGGCAGATCGCAGAGCTCGAGTTCCGAGGACAGCACGAGGCCTGGGTTTAGGGTTTAGGGTTTAGGTTTTAGGGTTTAGGGTTCAGGGTTTAGGCATGCTTCGGAAAGCCAAGACGCAGAGGTCCAAGGAGCAACAAATGGAGAAGGAACTCCCTTGGAGTGCTGTACCAGCAGAGATGCGGCCAGCTTTCAGGGCGGCGGAGGCGAAGCAATGGGGAGAGCACTTGACGCATGCAGCCATCGAGGTTCTCTGAATTGAAGAGTCCTTAAAGATCGAGGCCACCGTTCCCCCCGAGAGGATTCTGAGCAGTCGCTGCGCGTACAGGGACAAGGCCCTGGGACGTCGAAGAGTGGACCCCACCGCAGAGTGGCGTCCGAAAGCCAGACTGGTGGTGGGAGGACACATGGATCCCGATTCGGGGTTCCGGAGATCTGGTGGTGGACTCACCGACGGTTTCGAGGGCGGCTTTGCTCATGGTGCTTTAGGGTTTAGAGTTTAGGGTTCAGGGTTTAGCATTTAGGGTTGAGGGATGAGAGGGTTTGGGATTTAGGGATGAGAGGGTTTGGGGTTCAGGGTTTAGAGATGAGAGGGTTAAGGGTTGAAATTTCAGGGTTTAAGAGTTTTTGGGTTTTCGTGTAGAGTTGAGGGCTCAGGGTGTTTTTGGCGCTTTTTGAAGGAGGCTTTTTTAACAGATGGGTTTCGGCCTTTTGTTTTTTGCGGCTTTGGGTTTAGGGCTTTAAGGGCTTTTTGGAGGTTGGGGTTCACGATTTGGAAGCTTAAAGCCTAGGGCTTAGGCCATGAAGTTTGTCTAAGGCTCTGAGGGCTTCGAAGGTAGCCCTGAACACGCCCCCCCCCCCACCCAGCCCCCAAACAGCAGAATGTCGGGTTGGCAGGGGCTTCAGCATGAGATCCTCTACTACCCCTTTAGTTAGGGTTTTGGGTGCAGGGTTTAGGGTTTGGGGTGAAAGTTGAAAGGCTGAGGGTTTTCGGGTTTGGGTTTACGGTCGGGCTAGGTTTAGCTAACCCGAATCAAAGAGCACAGAAACAAGCCTTGCTGGCTTGTAGGATCTCAGGATACCCCGCAGCAATTTGGAGGGAGTTTAGTGCGTAGCTCTCGTTCAAGCAGGCAGCTCTAAACCCCTGATCTTAGTAATCAAGGGATTAAGACTCGTACCACTAAGCTTTTACCCCCAATCTACTCCTAATATGGCCGCTATGCAACCCTGAGGATCATCAAAAAGGGCCCCTAAAACCCCTAAACCCCAAACCCAAACCCCAAACCCTAAATCCTAAACCCTAAACCCTAAACCGTAATTTCATAAGCCCCTGCTTGTGCCATTGCGAGGTTGCCGCGCGCGAGCGGACTATTTCGTCGTTGCGGGTGACCCACGCGCAGGTGGCAGAGCCTGGAGAACACAAAAGCCTAAAGCCTAAACCCTGTAGTTTCTGACGTCCCAAAAGCCTGAAACCCTAAACCCATGGACCCCAAACCCTAAACCCTAAACCCTAAACCCTAAAACCTAAACCCTAAACCCTAAACCCTAACCCTAAACCCTAAACCCTAAACCCTAAACCCTAAACCCTAAACCCTAAACCCTAAACCCTAAATTACTAAACCCTAAACCCTAAATTACTAAACCCTAAACCCTAAACCCTAAACCCTAAACCCTGAACCCTGAACCCTAAACCCTAAACCCTCAACCTAAACCCTAAACCCTAAACCCTAAACCCTAAACCCTAAACCCTAACCTAAACCCTAAAACCTAAACCCCTAAACTAAAGCTAAACTAAAGCCTAAAGCCTAAAGCCTAAAGCCTAAAGCCTAAAGCCTAAAGCCTAAAGCCTAAAGCCTAAACCCTAAACCCTAAACCCTAAACCCTAAACCCTAAACCCTGAACCCTAAACCCTAAACCCGAACCCCCGATCCCTACATCGCTTCTGGCGTCGGCCTTCAGCTGCAGTACAGAGACATAGCAACATGTGTGCGCACAGCTGGAAGGGTTTAGGGTTTAGGGTTTAGGGCTTAGGGCTTAGGGTCTAGGGTTTAGGGTGTAGGTTTGGGGCTTAGGGATAAATGCTTTGCTCACAGAGGGTGTATTTAAGAAAACTTCAACATACCCCAAACCCATATCCCTTAACCTCTAAAAGGAGAATATAAGGAAGGATTTTACCATACCCCTTTTTCTTTAAAGGGTATTGTTAAGGGGTATGTTGAATAATACTTCTTAGAGTTTACCTACAAGCCCACGGATGCTTGCTTCATCGCCGAGCCCTTTGTGGGATGCTGCGCGTGTGGATGGCCTCTGGGGAGGAGCTTTGCGCTCTCTCCAAAGAGGACTTTGATACCCTGAATACCCTAAACCCTCAACTCTCAACCCAAAACCCTGAACCCTAAACCCTAAACCCCAAACCCTAAACCCTAAACCCTAAGCCCTAAGCCCTAAACCCTCAATGCAGCAGAACTTCGCAGCTCAGCCCCAAAGCTCCCAAGTTCTTCCAGGGTTTGGGGATTAGGGTTTCGGGTTTAGGGTTAGTAAGTAGGGTGAGTAAGGTGGGTTCCGGGGATTTTAGGAGGGCTTCTGTGAAGGAGCATGGTGCACTCAAACCCTAAAACCCTTAGCCCCAAACCCTCACCTCTAAACCCCAAATCCCTAAACCCTAAACCCTAAACCCGAAGCCCTAAACCTTAAAGCAAAAATTCCTAAACAGTGCCTAGAACCAACCCGAAGCCCTAAATCCTAAACCCTAAACCCTACACCCTGAACCCCAACCCTAAACCCTACGCTCTAAACCCTAAACCCTACACCCTGAACCCCAACCCTAAACCCTACGCCCTAAACCCTAAACCCACCTTCCAAGCAGGAGGTGGCGGAGTGCGGCGACGTGGGAAGCTTGAAGAAGCTGCTGCGCGAACTCCACGGGCTTCCCGCACCTCCGACTCAGCCGGCAGCCTTGTCTTTTTTTGAATAAGAAGGGCTGGGGTTTTAGGGTTTTTTTAAAGGGTTTGTAGGGCCCTCCAGCCTTTTTCTTTAGAAGGGTTTTAGATTTTAGGGGTTGTAGGGTGTTAGGCTTTTATAGGGTTTTTTGGGTTTCAGGGCTGTAGGGTTTCATAGGGGCTTGGGGGGCTTTTGGGGCTTTTGGGGCTTTTCGGACTTTTGAGGGTTTTCGTGGCTTTTGAGGGCCTGTCGGGCTTCTCCGTTTGATGCGCCGAAGCCTAAACTCTAAACCCTAAACCCTAAACCCTAAACCCTAAACCCTAAACCCTAAACCCTAAACCCTAAACCCTAAAACCTAAACCCTAAACCCTAAACCCTAACCCTAAACCCTAAACCCTCGAAGGTGTGCCTTCAGCAGGTGTCGCGCGGCGGCGCCCTCTTGGAGGAGGCGGCGGCGCTGGACGCGCACGCGGACCTGCAGCTGGTGCTGTCCATCGCCGGTGCCTCCCACGTCTCCGAGGTCTCCGTTCATAATTCGACAGTACACAATGTAACATAGTTATATACTTTTGGGGGGAATATAGGAACACAAAAAATCACAATGTGTAACCATTCAACAAACTACAAAAATGCAATCACAAATAGAATAGTATAGTAGTATACTAAAAAATAATATAATCATAAATATAATAGTATAGTAAGATAGAAATAAACATAGCAATCATGTCTCCGAGGCCTCAGTTGCGCAGGAGCTGGTCGCGCACGCGGCTGCGCACGGCCACGCCCGGGTGGCCTCGTTGCTGCTGAAAGCGGGCGCGGCCCCCGACATGGACGCTAGCGCCCAGAGTAGGCCCTTCTTCCTTTTGTTTGTTTACGTGCCCCGATGTAGGGTTTAGGGTTTAATTAGGGTTTAGCGTTTAGGGTTTAGGGTTTGGGGTTTGGGGTTTAGGGATAACAGGACCCAGAGTAGGCCCGCATACCCTTTTTTCAGGGTTTAGGTTCCCTTATAAGCCCCCTTAAACCAAAAAGGGCACCCTTTTTCAAAGCCTGGGTCTAGGATAGCAAAACTGGCAACACGGCTCTGGTCACTGCGGCTTTTGCGGGGCACCTGGAGATTGCGCGCCTGCTGCTGGATGCCGGCGCTGACGCCGACAAGTCGGACGGTTCTGGGAGAACTGCGCTGAACGCCGCCGCCTGGAAGGGCCATGCGGAGATCGCGCGTTTGCTGCTGGCAGCGGGTGCTGACCCGGAAGGCTATGGAGCTGGCGAGACTGCTCTTGTTTCCGCATCTGCCGAGGGCCATGCCGAGGTCGTGCGACTGCTGCTGAGTTCTGGTGCGGACAAAGATGCAGCCAATCAGTCTGGCAGCACTGCCCTTCTCCTGGCATCTTCCCGAGGTCACGCTGAGATTGCCCGGATGCTCTTGCTCGCCGGTGCGGACAAGAGCACGATGAACGCTTTTGGCGACTCGGCCCTCTCCCAGGCATCTTTCAACGGGCATCTTGAGACGGTGCGCTTGCTGATGGAAGCAGGTGCCGACCTCGAACTGGCCGGAGGCGCCGGCAACACGGCCCTGGCTGCCGCATCCGCCGAGGGCCATGTCGAGATTGTGCGTCTGCTGTTGCACGCAGGTGCTGACAAGGATACGGTCAACCAGTATGGCACCAGTGCTTTGATCCTGGCATCTGCCAAGGGTCATACCGCGATTGCGCGTATGCTGTTGGAGGCCGGCGCTGACAAAGACAAGCCGAACCAGTTTGGCTACACCGCCCTCGACCTTGCGTCTGGCAACGGCCACTCAGCGATTGCCTCCTTGCTCTCGGCTGATGCATCATGAGCCCGAAACCCTAAACCCTAAACCCTAAACCCCAAACCCTAAACCCTAAACCCTAAACCCCAAACCCCTAAACCCCTAAACGGCCGTAGCAGGGTAGCAGGGTGAGTGAAGAAGATGGTGACACTTCTAGGATGCCGAGGGTGCAGCTTGACAAGTGGCCTCGGAAAATGTGCAGAGGCCCCCAAGCTTAGGGATGCTACGATCCGGGTTTAGGGTTTAGGGTTTAGGGTTTAGGGTTTAGGGTTTAGGGTTTAGGGTTTAGGGTTCAGGGTTCAGGATTTAGGGTTTGGGTCTTAGGGCGCTTTTTCCGACGTATCCCCTACCTAGTGTAAGGGCCAAGGCTTGGGGAGCCTCCATAGGAGCCTGAAAGAGCAGCTCAGAGTAAAGATGCAAGCCTCTTGCGCAGGGCTTGACCATGACACCTTCTACGCGGACATTCCCCAAACCCTAAACCCTAGACCCTAGACCCCAGACCCTAGACCCTAGACCCTAAACCCTAAACCCTAGACCCTAAACCCTAAACCCTAGACCCTAGACCCTAGACCCTAGACCCTAAACCCTAAACCCTAAGCCCTAAGCCCTAAACCCTAAACCCTAAACCCTAAACCCTAAACCCTAAACCCTAAACCCTAAACCCTAAACCCTAAACCCTAGCTCAAGCCGAAGTGGCTTCGAGCCTTGGCCTTTGGGAGGAGACAGCGAAGCTCCAGCTGCGTATCGACGAGCTGGAGGAGAGGGGGGCCTGGTCACCGGTGCAGGGCTTAGGGTTTAGGGTTTAGGGTTTAGGGTTTAGGGTTTAGGGTTTAGGGTTTAGGGTTTAGGGTTTAGGGTTTAGGGATTAGGGTTTAGGGTTTAGGGTTCAGGGTTTAGGGTTTAGTAAGGTTTGCGGTTTAGGTTTAGGGTGTAGGGTTTAGGTTTTAGGGTTTAGGGTTTAGGATTTAGGGTTGAGGTTCAAGATGCATATGTTGAGGGTTTATATTTTATACGTTCTGCACGATGTGAAGGTTTCCAGAATTTATATTTTTTGCAGGCTTTCCAAGGCTTTTAGGGTCTACAGGGTTTGTAGGGTTTGGAGGGTTCATAGGGTCTAGGGTTCATAGTCTTCACAGTGTTTAGTGTTTTGGGCTTGTGGGCTTCAGTTTTGGCATTTAAGGGACTTCTATCGGGTTCAGGCTTCATGTGTCCAAAGCACATGAAGCCAAGAACTAAAGCCGACACACCAAGTTTAGGGTTTAGGGTTTAGGGTTTAGGGTTGTTGGATCGAGGGTTTAGGGTTTAGAGCGTTTCAAGCCCCGGACATGGATTAAGAGACAAAACCAAGACCCTTTGAACTCCAAGCGCTCCACCTTGAGTGTTTGCGACGTCCGGGTTGAGTTTGTCAAGGGATTGAGGCTCGCCCCCCCTACGGTTGTGGCCCTGAGACTCAGTATACTCCTAGTATGGCCCTTATACTACCTCAAGGATCCTTAAAAAGGGTCCCCACAACCTTCAGGGTCCAAGGTACAACCCCTGGGAGAGCTTGCAAGCTCTGGAGCTTCCAACAGAAGTCGAACGTTCCTGCGGCCTACCGCCTAAACCCGCTAAACCTTAGACACCAACCCCTAAACCCTAAACCCGAAACCCAAAACCCTAAACCCCCAAACCCTAAACCCTAAACCCGAAACCCTCAACCCTAAACCCTAAACCCTAAACCCTAAACCCTAAACCCTAAACCCTAAACCCTAAACCCTAAACCCTAAACCCTAAACCCTAAACCCTAAACCCTCAACCCTAAGCCCCAAAACCCCAAAGCCCAAGATTCAGGAGCGCCTCCGACTCGAGGTGTCACGGCGAGACGAGCGCATCCAGCGCTTGGAGGCTGAACTCAAGGAGCAGGAGCACCTTGTGGGGACTTTTGTTTAGGGTTTGGGGTTTAAGGGTTTGGGGTTTAGGGTTTAGGGTTTAGGGTTTAGGGTTTAGGGTTTAGGGTTTAGGGTTTAGGGTTTAGGGTTTAGGGTTTAGGGTTTGGGCTTCAGGGATTTTGGGGTTTTTGCGGTTTTGGGGGGTGCCCTTTTGTACTATAATCCCTATGGAGCACCTTGTGGGGACTTTTGTTTAGGGTTTGGGGTTTAGGGTTCAGGGTTTAGGGTTTAGGGAAATTTTGGGGTTTTTGCGGTTTTGGGGGGTGCCCTTTTGTACTATAATCCCTATGGAGCACCTTGTGGGGACTTTTGTTTAGGGTTTGGGGGTTAGGGTTCAGGGTTTAGGGTTTAGGGTTTGGGCTTCAGGGATTTTGGGGTTTTAACGGTTTTGGGGGGTGCCCTTTTGTAATAGGGATTACAATAGGTTGTACTATAATCCCTATGGAGCGCCTCTTTTGGGGACTTTTGTCTAGGGTTTGGAGTTTGGGTTTTTAAAGGTTGAGGGTTTAGGGCTCAGGGTTTAGCGTTGGGATGTTCCCCCTTATACTAGCAGTATTTAATAGGAACTAATTAGAATCGTATTAAGGACTGTTAGTATAAGGGGGAACATCCCAAGTTTAGGGTTTTTTGGATTTCGAGGATGTTCGGGTTTCGGGGGTTTAGCGTTTGAGGTTTTTGGATTTAACTAGGATTTTTGGGGTTTATGGTTTAGGGTTTGGGGATCAAGTTTTTAAGGCTTTGGGATTGGGGGTGAGGGTTTTAGTGTCAGGGTGTTCGGGGCGTGGTCGAGTGTGCGCGCAGTTGCCGGTTCTGAGTGCGCCGTTGCTCTTCGTCCAGTGCACGCACTCTCCTAAACCCTTAACCCTTAACCCTAAACATCCCTAAACCTTAAACCCTAAACCCTAAACCCTAAAAAACCGAGGAACCCAACACCTCAAGAACCCTAAACCCCGAGAAGCCCGAACCAAAAACCCTCAACCCTGCGATGAACACCGAAAATCTAAAGCTCCAAGACCCCGAAACTAAATACCGTATAGCCTAAAACCCCGGACCCCGAACCCCGAACCCCTAAACCCTAAACCCTAAACCCTAAACCCTAAACCCTAAACCCTAAACCCTAAACCCTAAACCCTAAACCCTAAACCCTAAACCCTGAACCCTGAACCCTGAACCCTGAACCCTGAACCCTGAACCCTGAACCCTGAGCCCGAATTCGCCTGGACGTGCCCGGCAGGACTGGGTGTTCCGGTTTGCGGACGTCATTCCGCACTCAGGCCCTGCCATGGTAGAGAGGGGGGTTAGCGGGGTTCGGGGGCTAAGGGGGGTTAAAGGGAGTTAAGGGGGGTTTAAGGGGGGTTAAGGGGGTAAAAGGGGGTTAAAGGGAGTTAAGGGGGGTTAAGGGAGGTTAAGGGGGTTCAGGGTGTAGGGGTTTTAGGGGGTTAAAGGGGGTTTAGGGTATACAGTAGGCGTTTAGGATCTAGGGTTTAGGGGTTTTGGGTTAAGGGTTTAGGGGGTTAAGGGTTTAGGGTTTTTGGGGGTTTAGGTTGTTTTGTTATGCGTTTTAGGGTGAAGGGGGTTTGGGGTTTTTGGTCAAAAGAAATCAACAGAATCCCTAGACGGGTAGTTGCAGGTATCATGGCTGTTTTTCTTTAGGGTTCCTTAAGCTATTCCCAGTTTCGCGTTTAGGGGTTCTAAGGTGCACTACAGAAACAATGCATCAAGGGGTACTGACAGCTTTCGGGGGTTCCGGTCCGGTGTGTTTAGGATTGCTTCGGGCTTGGATCTAGGGTGTTGAGGTCTGGGGGCCTGGGTGTGTAGAGTGCTTGGGGTGTTGAGGGTTTAGGGTTTCGGTGTTTAGGGTTTGCAGGGCGTGTGGCTTCGGGTGTTTAGGGTGTTTAGGCCTTGAGGTTTTGGGGTGTTCAGGGCTTAGGGACTGGAAAATGGATTGTAACGCCTCTAAACCCCAAACCCCAACTCCCCGTTATCCGAAAACCCTCCACCCTAAACCCTGACCCCCTTAAAGCCCTCTAGCACCAAGGCCCTAAACCCCCCAAGCCCCCAAAAACCCTAAAGCCTAGAACCCTAAACCCTAAACCCTAAACCCTAAACCCTAAAGCCTACAACCCTGGCCCCAAGCGCAGGTGAGATCGCCAGATTCCTTCATACCTTGCCGGACCTTGTCCCGGGTCCCAATCGGACGGGGGCGTGTGGGTTCAGGGTTCAGGGTTTAGGGTTTGGGGTTCAGGGTTTACGCCTAAACCCTAAACCCTAAACCCTAAACCCTAAACCCTAAACCCTAAACCCAAAACCCTAAACCCTAAACCCTAAACCCTAAACCCTAAACCCTAAACCCTAAACCCTAAACCCTAAACCCTAAACCCTAAACCTTTAGGGTTTTTGTAGGCTTCGGAGTTGTGGTGTTTAGGGTTTAGGGTGCAAGGGCGTTGGGTTTCAGGCCTCGCGTTTCCAGCACCTTCCAGCCTCAACTTTTTTGAAAATTTCTGGTTTAGGGCTCGGGTTTATGGGGCTTGGGGCTTACCCAAACCCTACAAAATAGTAGGTTCTAATCCCCCCTAGGCCTTAGGGTTTAGAGGGCTTAGGGCTGAGGGCTTAGGGCTTGGGGCTTAGGCCCTAGGGCCTAGGGCCTAGGGCTTAGGGTTTGGGGGTTCGGGCTTATGAAGGGTTTACAGGTTTGAGGCGCTCACAGGCAAGGCGACCATAGCTCGGAGTCCTCCCAGCCAGCAGAGCAGTTCATCGGGAACCCTAAACCCTAAACCCTAAACCCTAAACCCTAAACCCTAAACCCTAAACCCTAAACCCTAAACCCTAAACCCTAAACCCTAAACCCTAAACCCTAAACCCTAAACCCTAAACCCTAAACCCTAAACCCTAAACCCCAAACCCCAAACCCAAAGGCGGGGCCTCAGCACTTCGGCACCCACATCCGGGCGCCTGTTTGGGCACTCAGGCCGGGTCTAGGATTTAGGGTTTAGGCTTCAGGGGTTTAGGGTTTAGGCTTCAGGGGTGCAGGATTTAGGGTTTGGGGTTTTTGGGTTTGGGGTTTAGGGGGGTTTAGGGTTTAGGGTTTAGGGTTTAGGGTTTAGGGTTTAGGGTTTGGGGTTTAGGGTTCAGGGTTTTTGGGGTTTAGGGTTTATGGCTTGGGTTCAGGGTTTCGTGTTTAGGGTTTGGGGTTGCCCTGAAGCCCCAAACTCTCAAGTGAAGTCCCTGAACCCTAAACCCCAAACCTCCATTCAGGACATGGGTGCCAGGGCTTCTAAATTTTGAGCCTACAGGGCTCCGGGGTTTTGAGTCTAGTTGAAGATTTAGGATTTCGGGGTCAAGGTTTAGTGTGCCTAAACCCTAAGGTTTGTAGGGTCCTCCTCAGCGTCGCCATTTGCGACTTCGTGAGCGGAAGATGAGAGGAGTAGGTTTTCGTCTGTTGTGGCAAAAGGACGGCGTGCAGCGGCTTGCAGTTTGCTTCGTTAGTTGTTGTGGTTCAGGGTTTGGGGTTTGGGGTATAGGGTGTAGGGTATATAGGGTGTAGGGCTTAGGGTTGGGGTTTAGGGGACCGACCGGCCACCGGCCACCCTTGGGCTTGGCGTTTAGGGTTTCAGCTTCAGGGTGCGTAGGGGTATCCCGCTTGCCTCCCCCAAGCCCACATAAGGTCCCAATAGGACTTGCAATATACTTGCAATCTATGGCGACGGCACATATGACTGCACTTGTAATGGTTCAAGTAAGACACGGATAGGCCCAAAGCAGCGCGCCTTTGACCCTAGCCCAAAACCTTCAAGTTAAGACTGAAACCCTCAAGCCTAAACCCTAAACCCTAAGTCCTAAACCCGAAACGAACCACGTTAAGACCCAGCAAGGGGGGGCTGAAAAACCCTAAACCCCAAATCCCAAAACCCCAAACCGTAACAACCCCAAACCCTAAAACCCCAAAGCCTAAAGCCTAAACCCTAAACCCTAAGCCCCAAACCCTTAACTCTCTAAGGGTTCCACCCACAGTGCCCCGAAACCGGAGGTGCCTAAGGCAGGCGCCTGCCGAGCGAAGCCCCTCCACGACCCGCGCCGTTGGGGTCCCAGAGGGGAGGGGTTTAGGGTTTAGGGTTTAGGGTTTAAGGGTTAAGGGTTTAGGGTTTGGGGTTTAGGGTTTAGAGTTTAGAGTTTAGAGGTTAGTTTGGAGATCAGGGATTAGGGTTTGGGGTGTAAAGGTTAGTAGTTTTCGGTTTAAGAGTTGTCCTGTTGAACAGTCTTAAGGCTTAAAGGTCTAAAGTTTCGAAGGTCCAAGGGTTTAGAGGTTTAGCAGGGCTTGAAGGTTAAAAGGTTAATAGGTTAAAAGGTTTGAAGGTTAGAAGGTTTCAGGGTTTAGGGTAGGGTTCAGGGTTCAGGGTTTAGGCTTTAGGGTTAGGGGATAGGTTTAAAGGGTAGAGGGTGGAGGGTTTAGGGTTTAGGGTTTAGGGTTTAAGGTTTGGGGTTTGGGGTTTGGGGTTTAGGGTTTAGGGTTTAGGGTTTATGATATTTCTTGCGTTCGCCGGGCGCGCTGGCCGAGAGCTATCCGCTGGGCGAGAGGGACAACCCTGACTCTGTAAACCCCAAATCGTAAAACCCCAAAACCCTAGAACCGTAAAACCTAACCCCCCAAAAAGGCCCTAAAAAGCCCCGCCAAAGGCAAACCCTTAACCCTAAACCCTAAACCCTAAATCCAAAAGCACCCAAAAGACTCCCAAAGCCCGCGTCTCATTCGGCTGAGTCCAACGCGCCGTGGGCGGACGCCTCGCCAGCCGGAGCGGGCAAGGCTCCTTGCTGCGAAGCTCTTTTGGCTGAGTAAGTCTGTTTAGGGTTTAGGGTTCAGGGTGTAGGGTTCCCAGTAAACCCTAAACCCTAAACCCTAAACCCTAAACCCTAAACCCTAAACCCTAAACCCTAAACCATAAACCCTAAACCCTAAACCCCAAGTACCCTGAAACAGGACAAGAGGGCGCTCCTGGCACTGTTCGAGCTCTTCGAGCAGCTCAGCAGCGGCCTTGCCGCTTGCCTGAATGAGAGTGGCATCTGGGGTTTAGGGTTTAGGGTTTAGGGGTTTAGGGTTTGGGGGTTTAGGGGTTTAGGGGTTTAGGGGTTTAGGGGTTTAGGGGTTTAGGGGTTTAGGGGTTTAGGGGATTAGGGGTTTAGGGGTTTAGGGGTCTAGGGGATTAGGGGTTTAGGGGTTTAGGGGTCTAGGGGTTAAGGGGTTTAGGGGTTTAGGGGTTCAGGGGTTTAGGGGTTTAGGGATTTAGGGGTTTAGGGGTTTAGGAGTTTAGGGGTTTAGGGGTTTAGGGGTTTAGGGGTTTAGGGGTTTAGGGGTTTAGGGGATTAGGGGTTTAGGGGTTTAGGGGTTTAGGGGTTTAGGGTTGAGGGTTTAGGGTTTAGGGTTTAGGAGGCTGGCATTGAGCCATTAACCCTAAGCCCTAAACCCCCACTCAGGGCGACGCCTTCAGTGTTGGGGCTTGGCGTCCAGGATTGAGGGCCCAGGTTGGACAGTCCTATTTAGGTTATATACCCTAAACCCTAAACCCTAAACCCTAAACCCTAAACCCTAAACCCTAAACCCTAAACCCTAAACCCTAAACCCTAAACCCTAAACCCTAAACCCTGAACCCTAAACCCTAAACCCTAAACCCTTAAGAGGAGGAACATCCCAAGCCCCAGGCCCTCTCAACCACCCAAAGGTCCCTGGCACGTCGGGTCAGGGCCTAAACGGGTGCCACAAATCCCCAAGGGCCACGCAAACCCCGAAAACCCCAAAACCCTAAAACCCCAAAACCCTAAAACCCTAACCCCTAGAACCCTAGAACCCTAAAACCCTAGAACCCTAAACCCTAGAACCCTAAAACCCTAGAACCCTAAAACCCTAACCCCAATACCCTAAAAGCCCGAAACCCAGAGCCCTAAACCCGAAAGCCTAAGCTCCGCGACCTCTATGGCGCAACGCCCGTCTCCCGCCGCCGTAGCTCCATCCCCTCAATCTCTCGACGAAACATGTTTTTTGTAGGCAATTGAATTGAGTTTAGGCTTAAACCCCAAAAGGAATAAGTTAGGTGCTTTTGCGGTCTGAGACGGCGCGGGGTGGGATGAAAGTGTTTGAACCCAAACGGTATTTCTCCCCTAAACCCTAATCCCTAATCCCTAAACCCTAAACCCTAAACCCTAAACCCTAGACCCTAAACCCTAAACCCCAAACCCTAAACCCTAAACCCTAAACCCTTCCAACTTTGCAGGTGACGCCGCTGGAGCTCACGGAGGCCACGCCCCTCGATGTCTTCATCCACCAGCTGCTTTTCTTCAAGGTTTGGGGTTTAGGTTTTAGGGTTAAGGGTTTAGGGTTTGGGGTTTAGGGTTTAGGGTTTGGGGTTTAGGGTTTAGGGTTTAGGGTCTAGGGTTTGGGGTTTAGGGTCTAGGGTTTGGGGTTTAGGGTTTAGGGTTGAAGCTTTAGGGTTTAGGGTTTGGGGTTTGTGGGGTTTAAGGTTTGGGGTTCAGGGCTTTTCCCAAGTTCGGTTTGCCACCGTAGTCCTTGTTATGGGAACCTCCCCCCCCCGCCCCCCAAAGAGGGTACCCCACTTTCTGAAATGCCCCAACGGAGTTTTTGAACCCTGAACCCTAAGCCCTAAACCCTGAACGGTATGAGAGGCGGTGTGAGACTCAAGTCTTCGGGTTTTCGAGTTCAGGGCTGCGGTGTTGCGCTGCGCAGGGTTTATCGAAATTGTATAGGGTTTGCGTAGAGGGTGTTGGTGTCTTTCTTTTTGAATTCTTCTTCTTATTATTACTAGTATTTTTATTCTTATTATGAATATTATGATTATGATGATTATGATTATTAGTATTCATATTTACGTATTTCATTATTTTTAATCTTTAAGGGGTTTTGCTTGGTTTTGCCGGGTTGTGTCTTTGTCTTTGCTGCCTACGAGCACCTTTTGGCCCTCTTCGCTTTGGAGGGCACGTTGGGCCCTGAAGAGCTGTTTAGCCCATCGAGTTTGCAAGTTCCGAGTGAAATTTACATACAGTTTCGCTTTATCCTGGCCTTGTGAGGGTCTAGGGTTTAGGGTTTAGGGTTTAGGGCTAGGGTTTAGGGTGTAGAGCCTTAGGGGGCTGGAGGAAACGTTTCCCTGTTGTGATTTCTTGGCGCTCTGGGGCTTCAGGGAAGCCCAAACTCGAAGCGCCCTATCGGGTCACTGCAACACACCCCTCAGCCCTAAGCCCTAAGCCCTAAGCCCTAAACTCCCAAACGGTGGGCGGGAGAAGAGGGCGTTCGCAAGGGATCTCAAGAACTCCGCTTAAGCCCCTTTTAAGCCACTGAACCTTGAACCCTGAACCCTCAACTCTCAACCCTTGACTGAAAGAGATGCCGAGGACTGATGATGGCACGCCAGGGCCTTAGCTGGCTGTTTGGGGTTTGTGGGTTAATTGCCTTAGGGGGGGCGTTGATGTGCGGGTCTGGGGCTAAACCCTAAACCCCAAACCCGAAACCCCAAACCCCAAACCCTAAACCCTAAACCCTAAACCCTAATTAGCCTAAACCCTAAACCCTAAACCCTAAACCCTATTGAAAGTTTAGGGGCCCTGAAGCTTCAGGATCCCGGAAGCCTTCAAGCACCCCAAAGTCAAAACTCCTGACGCCTAAACCTTCGAGCGTAAACCCTAAGCCCCTAAACGTCCAAACCCCTCTAAGCCAGAAGCCCTAAGTCCTAGACCTTCAGGATTGACATCCTAAGCCCTAAGCCCTAAGCCCTAAGCCCTAAGCCCTAAGCCCTAAGCCCTAAGCCCTAAGCCCTAAGCCCTAAGCCCTAAGCCCTAAGCCCTATGCCCTAAGCCCTAAGCCCTAAGCCCTAATTAAACCCTAAACCCTAAGCCCTAAGCCCTAAACCCTAAACCCTAAACCCTAAACCCTAAACCCTAAACCCTAAACCCTAAACCCTAAACCCTAAACCCTAAGCCCTAAGCCCTAAGCCCTAAGCCCTAACCCCTAAGCCCTAAACCCTAAACCCTAAACTCTAAACCCTAAACCCTAATCCCTCAATCCGCAACCGTAGTCTTCCGAGGTGGGGCCTGTTCTGCAGCAGCCATCAGAGACTACAAGCGTTTCTGATGCGGCAGGCCTAAACCCTAAACCCTAAGCCCTAAACTCTAAGCCCTAAACCCTAAACCCTAAACCCTAAACCCTAAATCCTAAACCCTAAACCCTAAACCCCTAAACCCCTAAACCCCAAACCCTAAACCCTAAACCCTAAATCCTAAAGAGGTTTCTAGGGCTTAGGGCTTTCCTTTTGACCCTTGTATGCCCTCAAGCCAAAAGACCCTAAACCCAAAGCCCCGAAACCCGAAAACCTTATGAGAAAACACCTCAAGCTACGACATCCTTGTAGAATTAAGCGTGTTTAGGCTTCAGGGTTTGGGGCTAACCCTCGCAACCCCCCATTCGTGATTGAATCAACTAACTGATGTGTTGTGCTGCTGGTTGTGACTAAGTGAGGCAAATACAACAAGTGGGCTCGCCTCACGTATGATGTGAGGGGTGTCTGGACTCGGGATCCAGCTGTGTGGCTCCAGAATCTGGGAGGCAATCCTGCCAAACAGACGTCTGAGTTGTTCCGCAACGCAAAACAGGGGCCCTTCCCTATCTGCGTCAGGATCGTGCTACGGATGATTCTGTGCCACCTGGTCCCCCCCACCCCCCAAGGCCCCAAAGCACTAAACCCTCGCATGTTTCGGCTTAAACCAAACTCTAAACCCTAAAGCCGAAATCCTAAGCCCTAAAACCTAAACCCTAAACCCTAAAGCCTAAAGCCTAAACCCTAAAGCCCAAACCCTGCACCCTACACCCTGAACCCTAAACTCTCCACCCTCACCTCCTGGATTTGGGAGCCGGCGTAAGCCTAGTGGGTTTGGGGTTCAGGAAGCTGGCGATACGATTCATGGACAAGGGTCTCTTGGGGGTGCAAGATTTTGGGCTCAGGCTTCGGTGATTTAGGCGTTGTGGAAAGCTTTACAGCCTGTAGACAAAGGCCTTCAAGCACCCCTAAACCCTAAGCCCTAAGCCCTAAGCCCTAAGCCCTAAGCCCTAAGCCCTAAACCCTAAACCCTAAACCCTAAACCCTAAACCCTAAACCCTAAACCCTAAACCCTAAACCCTAAACCCTAACCCCTAAACCCCAAACCCCTAAACCCCAAACCCGAGACCCTAGACCCTAAACCCTAAACCCTAAACCCTAAACCCTAAACCCTAAACCCTAAACCCTAAACCCTAAACCCGGAAATTAGCGGCAAGGTCCGAAAATCAGCGGGCAAGGCCCACCCCCCCCCCACCCCCCCTCCCGTGCACTGGGTCATTTTCTAAGCCATTGGCTGGCATGAGGGCTGAAGAGCCCTAAGATTCAGGGTTCAAGGGTTCAGGGCTTAGGGTTCTAAGGTGGTTGAAGGTTCAGGGACGAGAGCGTAGGGTTAAGAATTTGGGTCGTGTGTGAAACTTTTTATCATCTCAATGGTATGGGATTCTGTGGGTGGGTGGGTACTTTTCGGGCGCTTGAAAGGCTGCTAAACTAGTGAATGCTTGAACTTTGAGATGCTGAACCCTAAACCCTAAACCCTAAACCCGAAACCCTAGACCCTGAACACTAAACCCTCAGCCCTCAACCCCACTTACTATAGTAGGTGTTGTGCCCAACGAAGGGTCCCTGTTAAGCAGGCGTGCTGCCGAAATGAGCTCCTACAGGCCTGGCGGAGGGCGGGACTCTGGTCTACAGGGCTTGCGGTTAGGGAGGGTTTAGGGTTTAGGGTTTAGGGTTTAGGGTTTAGGGTTTAGGGTTTAGGGTTTAGGGTTTAGGGTTTAGGGTTTAGGGTTTAGGGTTTTTGGGTTCAGGGTTTAGGGTTTAGGGTTTAGGGTTTTTGGGTTCAGGGTTCAGGGTTCAGGGGCAAGCCTCAAAGCAGCTCGGGGACTCGAAACGTCTGGCCAAAAAGATCATCCTCTCATCCTCAAGGGACCTCAAAAGGAACTCCCACATCCTTGTAAGCCCTTAAACCTCCGGGATTCTGCTTCTTGGGCCTCCTCCCCCCCCACCCTCCGCCCCATGGCTTAAACACCCAAGCTCTGAACCCCACAACGCCGGAACGAACCCGATGCCAAACTCCGAAACCCGGATTGAACCCCTCAAACCCTCCTGAGGCCTGAGCCCCAAAATCCCGAGTTTTCTTGTGTGAAAGGGCCCCCAAAATACCTGGCAACAGGTCAACTGCGTCCTGCGCTCCAAGGACTGCAGCTGCACCTGCTAAGCTCAACTTGCTCGTGCTCCCTAAGCCCTAAGCCCCAACCCCTAAGCCCTAAGCCCCAACCCCTAAGCCGTAAGCCCTATAAGCCCTACGCCCTACGCCCGAAGCCCCAAGCTCCCTAAGCCCCAGTAAGCTCCCTAAGCCCTAAGCTCCCTAAACTAAAAACTAAGCCAGCGTGCGATGGGTCATGGACGATCTAGACCGCGGCCTCTAGAGAGGGAAGCTGACTTCGGCGCGAGGAGTTGGAGGCCAAGGGGCCTTGAAGTCCGACTTTGCGACTCCGATCTGACAGGCGGTTCCGGGGCCCGGTACCCACCCGGGGCCCCAACCGAGGGGTGAGGTCCCTCTGAAAAAACAAAAAAAGAAAAAACAAGTGGGTCGCCGCCCCAGGCCAGCTCGGCTGCGTCCGCGCTCAAAGGTGGCATTTTCTCGCCACACACGGACTCCCTGAGCCCTCAAGCCCCTCAGCCCTACTAAGCCCTGAGCCCACGAAGGCGAAGCCCGTAAGCCCAGCCTCTAACCCCCTCAGCTCCCAAGCCCCTAGAGCCCCTAAGCCCCGAAGCCCCAAAACCCTAAACCCTAAAACCCGAAACCCTCAGCCCTAAGCCCTCCAAACCCCAGCCCTGCCGAAAACCCCAATCCCTAAGCCCTGAGCACTAGCTGACACAAGCCCGAAGCTCCAAGCCCTTAAGCCCTAAACCCTGAGCCCAAACCAAAAACTAAGCTAAAGGCCTTAGGCTTTGGGCCTTAAACCTTAAGGCCTTGGGCAGCCCTTAGCCTTTTTAGGTGTTGGCCCTGAGGGCGCCACTCAGAGCCCTAAGCCCTAAGCCCCAAGCCCCAAGCCCCAAGCCCCAAGCCCTAAGCCCTAAGCCCGAAGCCCGAAACCCTAAGCCCCAAGCCCTCAGCCCTAAGCCCTAAGCCCTAAGCCTTCAGCCCTAAGCCTTCAGCCCGAAGCCCCAAGCCCTAAGCCCTAAGCCCTAAGCCAAACCCTAAACCCATCCCAAAACCATCTCTTTTTAGGGTTCTGGGGGCGTTTTCGGGTTTAGAAAACCATGGGCCGGTTACGGCGCAGGGTTGGGGATTTGGGCCTTTTTGGGGTTCGGGCTAGGGTTTCGGGAAACTTCTTGTGGGCCTTCTGAAGCTTGTGAAGCAGTTTCCATTGGGGTTTCGTGGTTTTCAAAGCCACGTTGCCCGCAAAAGGCCAAAACTACCCGAAACCCGAAACCCGAAACCCGAAACCCGAAACCCGAAACCCGAAACCCGAAACCCGAAACCCGAAACCCGAAACCCGAAACCCGAAACCCGAAACCCTAAACCCTAAACCCCAAACCCTAAACCCTAAACCCTAAACCCTAAATCCTAAACCCTAAACCCTAAACCGTAAACCGTAACCCTGAACCCTGAACCCTGAACCCTGAGCCCTGAACCCTGAACCCTGAACCCTGAACCCTGAACCCTGAACCCTGAACCCTGAACCCTAACCCTGAACCCTGAACCCTGAACCCCAAACCCCAAACCCAAAACTCTTAAACTGTACACCCTACACACCGATATCCCCAAACAGCCCCGAACCCCAAAGTAGCCGGGAGGATGACCTGAGCTACTGGAGCTGGCCGGGGGCTTAGGTGAGAGGGTTTAGGGTTTAGGGTTTAGGGTTACGGGTTTAGGGTTTAGGGTCTAGGGTTTAGGGTTTAGGACTTAGGACTTAGGGTTCGGGTAGTTTAGGGTTTAGGGTAGGGTTCCTTAATGACACTAATTGCTGCATAGCTACTGACCAAGTCTCATGATCCCCCAAGTAAAAAACACCCTAAACCCTAAACCCTAAACCCTAAACCCTAAACCCTAAACCCTAAACCCTAAACCCCAAATCCTAAACCCTAACCCTAAACCCTAAACCCCAAATCCTAAACCCCAAACCCTAAACCCTAAACCCTAAGCCCGAATCCCTAAGCCCTAAGCCCTACGCCCTAAACCCTAAACCCTAAACCCTCATCCCTAAATTAACCTTCAACCCTAAACCCTAGACCCTACACACTAAACCCTGAACCCTAAACCCTCCAACCCTCTAAGCCCTAGGCCTTGATAAGGTTTAGGGTTTAGGGTTTAGGGTTTAGGGTTTAGGGTTTAGGGTTTAGGGTTTAGGGTTTAGGGTTTAGGGTTTAGGGTTTAGGGTTTAGGGTTTAGGGTTTCTGGCGCTGGGTGACCTAGTCTGGCTGCTGTTAGGGAATTTTCCATGGTGTTACTAGAAACAGTACAGGCGCCACGGCGAGGAGCGTTTCCTTTTTATCCTGCCGAATGCGTGAGATCGTGAGCAGTGTTATATTTTCGCGACCATGTAACTGCCCTAAACCTGAAGCCGAAAAGTTGAAGGTGTGGGGTTGAGGGACTTCGGGTTGAAGGTTCAGGGAGGTGCAGGAGTCTGCAGGAGTCCAGTTGAGCACCAAGAAAGACCCCCTCAACATCACCAGAGCATCTGTGCGTACTAGAAACCACCCCAAAAACAACCCTAAACCCTAAACCCTGAACCCTGAACCTTAAACCCTAAACCCTCAACCCAAAAAACATTGCGGCCAGGGTCTCGGTTTGGCTGTTTTTTTTTTTTTGTTTTTTTTGCGGGGCTTTTCTCGCATCGGTCCAATTTACTAAGGCTTCGGGCTTCTATAGCGTTTATCGGTTTTTTTCTTGCGTTGGTGGGGTCATACTGTAGGGCTTGTCGGGTTTTAGGGCTGATAGGGCTTTGTCGTCTTTGTAGACTTCTACAGGGTTTAGGGTTCAGGCTTCAGGGTTCTAGGGATCTAGGTTTCTTTGGGAGGGTTCAGGGTTCAGGGTTTAGGGCTCAGGGCCCCCCCTGAACTCTAAGCCCAAAACTCTAAGCCCTAAAGCCTAAACCCTAAACCCTGAACCCTAAACCCTAAACCCTAACCCGAACCCCCCCCCCCTCTTGAACTCCACCGTTGACCTCGCACCTGCCCAAGCATTGGAACAGTTCTACGCAGCGCTCTCAGCGACATCGGGCTCTTGTGGGGATTGACTGGGAGGGTTTAGGGTTTAGGGGGTTTAGGGTTTAGGGTTTAGGGTTTAGGGTTTAGGGTTTAGGGTTTAGGGTTTAGGGTTTAGGGTTTAGGGTTTAGGGTTTAGGGTTTAGGGTTTGCGCGTCTTGAGGGGAGAGCACACCGCCGGCACCCCGCTCAGCGGTTAACCCGACCCCTATTTGAACATCCCCGAGCCCCCCCAAACCCTAAACCCTAAACCCTAAACCCTAAACCCTAAACCCTAAACCCTAAACCCTAAACCCTAAACCCTAAACCCTAAACCCTAAACCCTAAACCCTAAACCCTAGACACCCTAAACCCTAGACCCCCTAAACCCTAAGCCCCCTTAAACCCCCTTCTCCAACCCCCCCAGACCCCCAAGACCATAAACCCTCACCCCCGCCCACCCCGTCGGGGCCCCGAATCGGTTTCGAGCTTCGGGCCTGGGGCCCTGTGAAAGGGCCAGTAGGCATTGGGGAGTTTTGGGGGTAAGGCTTGGTTCGGGGGTTTAGGGTTTATAGGGTTTTGGGTTTATAGGGCTATAGCGATATAGGGTTTTGGGTTTATAGGGTTATAGCGATATAGGGTTTTGGGTTTATAGGGTTTATAGGGTTTATAGGGTTCATAGGGTTTATAGGGTTTCTAGGGTTTATAGGGTTTATAGGGTTTATAGGGTTTAGGGTTTAGGGTTTAGGGAGCTTCTCCCGAGGATGGTCGGGATGGCCGATTAGCCAGCCCGCACACAGCTGGGACCCCAAGACACCATGTCGAGTGCGCGAACTTGGGGGGGTTGAGGGCTCTCTAAACCCTAAACCCTAAACCCTGAACCCTAAACCCTAAACCCTAAACCCTGAACCCTAAACCCTGAACCCTGAACCCTAAACCCTAAACCCTGAACCTTAAGCCCCGAAATCCCTAAACCCCTAAACTCCTAAACCCAAACCCTCAACGCAAACCCCAAACCCTAAACTTTCGGGTTTCGGGTGACAGGGTTTAGGATGTTCGCTCTCTAAACCCACACCCTATAAACCCTAAACCCTAAACCCTATACAACCCTAAACCCCAAACAGGCATTGTTTGGGGACGTGCTTCGCTTACGGGCCGCCGAGGGCCCAAGCCCAAAACCCGGATGCCCAGTGGTACTGTACCCGTATTCCTCCAATCTTTCCGGGCTCACTTGCCACCCCCCAAACCCTAAAGCCTAACGCCTAAACCCTTATCCCTAAAGGCCATCAACCCCATAAACCACAAACCCAAACCTTTCTGTACCGGTCTTGCCTACTCCTGATCCTAAACCCTAAACCCTAAACCCTAAACCCTAAGCCCTGAGCCCTAAACCCTAAACCCTCTTCCCCAGACTCCTGAACCAAGGCAGCGCCTTATTCCCTTGTCTAGGTTCTCCAAGTAGTTGACCAAAAAACCTGGGGAATCCTGAGTTGCCCTCAAAGCTACTTCAGCCCTAAACCCTAAACCCGCAAACCCTACACCCTAAGCCCTAAACCCTGAACTATCTGCGGAGGCCCCAAGCGGGTCCCCACGCTCAGAGAGCCCCACCGGGAGGCGGGCATCGCACTTCTTGTGGAGTGGGGTTTAGGGTTTAGGGTCTAGGGTTTTTTTGGTTTTAGGGTTCATCAGAGCTGAAAACACGAAGGGCCCATGTAATCACCCGAAACGCCAAACCCCCCCCCCCCCCCCCCCCCCCCCCCAAAGCTTAAATCCAGTTGCGGGCCGTGGGTGTAGGGTTTAGGGTTCAGGGTTTAGGGTTTAGGGTTTTTCTGTAGTGAAATTCCACAGGTGATTCGCTTCTGGATTTGTCCGAAGCACGACATGAACCTTAAATACCCAAACCCCCAAACCCTACAACTCAAACCCGAAACCCCGAACCCTAAACCCTAACCCCAAACCCGAAACCCTAAACCCGAAACCCTACACCCTAAACCCTAAGGCCGAAACCCGTAGCCCTAAACCCTAAATAACCCAAAACCCTAAACCCTAAATCCCAAACCCCACACCCTAAACCCTAAACCCCAAACCCTAAAACCCAAACCCTAAACCCTAATTAAACCCTAAACCCCAAACCCCAAACCCCAAACCCCAAACCCTAAACCCTAAACCCTTCAAAAAGGGCCCCTGTGCCTCCAGGCTCCGGCTCTCTGCCAGCAGCCCGCGCATGGCCAGGGCCCCCAAAGGGTTTAGGGTTTAGGGTTTAGGGTTTCGGGTTTTTAGGGTTTAGGGTTTAGGGTTTCGGGTTTAGTGTTTAGGGTTTAGGGTTTTAGGGTTTAGGGTTTAGGGTTTAGGGTTTAGGGTTTAGGGTTTAGGGTTTCGGGTTTTAGGGTTTGGGGTTTAGGGTTTCGGGTTTCGGGTTTTTAGGGTTCAGGGTTTCGGGTTTAGGGTTTAGGGTTTGGGGTTTTAGGTTTTAGGGTTTAGGGTTTAGGGTTTTAGGGTTTAGGGTTTAGGGTTTTAGGGTTTGGGGTTTAGGGTTTAGGGTTTAGGGTTTTAGGGTTTAGGGTTTAGGGTTTCGGGTTTAGGGTTTTCGGGTTTAGGGTTTTCGGGTTTAGGGTTTAGGGTTTAGGGTTTTAGGGTTTAGGGTTTAGGGTTTAGGGTTTTAGGGTTTCGGGTTTAGGGTTTCGGGTTTTAGGGTTTAGGGTTTTAGGGTTGGCGGGTGTGGGGTTTAGGTTGGGGGGTTTAGGGTTGAGAGTCTTGGGGGAAACCGTAGGGTTTAGGGTTTAGGGTTTGGGGTTTCGGGTTTAGGGTTTAGACCTGGGGCGTTTTCAGGGTTTATGGCGGTGCACCAGCTCGAATTCTCCCCCTAGGATTAAAACACCAAAAGCCCGAAAATCAGGAAGCCCTAAAGATCGAAGGCCCCTGAACCCCAAACCAGCAAGAATTGGGGCTAAGGGTTGAGGGTTGAGGGCTGAGGGTCAAGAGAAAGTGAGACTCCAAGACTCAAACCTCAAGAAGCCCTGAGCATCAACTGAAACCTCAAACCCCAAACCCCAAACCCCAAACCCCAAACCCCACAGCCCACACCCTGAACCCTGAACCCTGAACCCTGAACCCTGAACCCTGAACCCTGAACCCTGAACCCTGAACCCTGAACCCTGAACCCTGAACCCTAAACCCTAAACCCTAAATCTTCTCCACCGCCAGAAGCTCTGCTCCTTAGGCCACTGGGAGCAGCCCTGTCCTCAGCGATTGGGGAGGGATTGCCGCGTCGATGGCGTATCCCTGAACTCCACAGTTACCCGCAGTAGGGTTTACGTGGGGCTGGGTTTAGGGTTTAGGGTTTAGGGTCTGGGGTTTAGGGTTTAGGGTTTAGGGTTTAGGGTTGTCTTGGTTTCCCATTTTTTTCTTCTTGTAGTACTGCTTGTCGCTTTGGGGGAGCCTCACGTTCTTAATCGCAAGAGTTTTTTGAAGTGGGACTTTCCCAAGATAGGGGTACCCCCCCCCCCCCCTTTTATACCCCAAATCGAATAGAATCCCCTTGAAGGGACCCCCAAGAGGGCACCCCTATTTTCAGAAACCCCCACTAAGTGTTGCTGCTGCGAAGTCGTGACCTGGTGGAAAGCATGTGAAGGGCAGAGCGCGGATCATGAGGCTGCAGCCGAGGTTTCCTACGCACTAAGCTTAGGTCTAGATAGCTAGGTTTTAGGGTTTTGGGTTTCGGGTTTCACCCTACAGTAAGCGCCTTACGCCCCAAAGTATTATGCCACTAATATTCGTGGTGTTCGTCAGCCCAATACCTCTTGTTCCCTAGGCCAAAACCAAAACGCCTCCCCAAGCCATAAAAAACGCGAACACCGAAACCCAATACTTGAAGGTTCACTGGATACAAAAACTGGGTTCATTCGGAACAAGTTTCAAGATTTCTGTGAACTAATCCCTAAATAAGCCCCAAATCCACCCCTAGACCCTTAAACCCAAAGCCCTAAACGGCTAAATCCTCTACCCCTAAATCCTGAACCCTGAACGGCTAAATCCCTAAACCCAAAGCCCCTAAACCCCTAACCCCTACACCGCAAACCCTAAACCCTAAACCTCAAACCAGTAACTAAACCCCAAACCCTAAACCCTAATCCAAACGGCTAAAGCCCAAAACCCCCAAAACCCCTAAACTGCCAAACCCTAAACCCCTAAACCCCAAACCAAACCCTGAACCCTAAACCCCAAACCCCAAACCCCAAACTCTAAACCCTAAACCCTAAAACCTAAACCCTAAACCCTAAACCCTAAACCCTAAACCCTAAACCCTAAACCCTAAACCCTAAACCCTAAACCCTAAACCCTAAACCCTAAACCCTAAACCCTAAACCCTAAACCCTAACCCTAAACCCTAAACCCTAAACCCTAATTGCCTGACTTGCAACGACCCCTCGAGGCACCTCCACGCCGCGCTCCGGCCGAGTCTCGAACCGCGGGGTGTGCGCCTCAACTTTGGGGATTAGGGTTTAGGGTTTAGGGTTTGGGGTTTAGGGCTTGCGGTTCTAGGGTTTGGGGTTTGGGGTTTAGGGATTGGGGTTTAGGGCTTGGGGTTTAGGGTTTGGGGTTTCGGGTTTAGGGTTTGGGGTTTAGGGTTTGGGGTTTAGGGTTTAGGGTTTGGGGTTTAGGGTTTCGGGTTTGGGGTTTCAGGGTTTAGGGTTTGGGGTTTGGGGTTTAGGGTTTGGGGTTTAGGGTTTAGGGTTTGGGGTTTAGGGTTTGGGGTTTAGGGTTTAGGGTTTAGAGTTTAGGGTTTGGGGTTTAGGGTTTAGGGTTTGGGGTTTAGGGTTTAGAGTTCAGGGTTTGGGGTTTAGGGCCTGGTTAGGGTTTGGGGTTCGGGGTTTAGGGTTTGGGGTTTGGGGTTTAGGGGTTAGGGTTTTGGGTTTAGGGTTTAGGGGTTCGGGTTCAGACCCTAAAACGCATAAGCCCTGCATCCTGCACCCTAAGCCGTTTGCCCTCTAAACCCTGCACCCTAAACTCGGGGATTCTAGGGGTTCTAGGGATGGAGGTTTAAGGAGAGCGTGCCTCATCCCCGACAAGAAGAAAGCACCCGACAGTAAATTTGGGTGCCCCGACAAACTTGTACTCACCCGTCCTAAACCCTAAACCCTAAACCCTAAACCCTAAACCCTAAACCCTAAACCCTAAACCCTAAACCCTAAACCCTAAACCCTAAACCCTAAACCCTAAACCCTAAACCCTAAACCCTAAACCCTAACACTAAACCCTAAACCCTAAACCCTAAACCCTAAACCCTAAACCCTAAACCCTAAACCCTAAACCCTAAACCCTAAACCCTAAACCCTAAACCCTAAACCCTAAACCCTAAACCCTAAACCCTAAACCCGAAACCCCAAACCCTAAACCCTAAACCCTAAACCCTAAACCGTGCTTGTGCGGGCCCGGTCTGCGCTGCGCCGTGGGCAGTGAGAGCGAGTCAAAATTGGTTGCACCCTCGAACTCTTCGCCATAGCGGCGGCAGGCAGAGGCAGAAGCGCGGCCAGCGGATCCTACACCCACAACAAGGTCTGTTTGCGAGAGGGGCTCAGGCTGGAGGCGCTCTTGGGGGGTTAGGGGTTTGGGGTTTAGGGTTTAGGGTTTAGGGATTTGGGGGTTTAGGGTTCAGGGGGACTGGCGGGTTCGGGGGTTAGGGGGTTTAGGGTTGAGGGTTAGGGTATGGGGGGCGGAGGAGTTGAAGATAAAACCCTCAGCCCTAAACCCTAAACCCTAAACCCTAACCCCTAAACCCTAAACCCTAAACCCTAAACCCCTAAACCCCTAAACCCCTAAACCCCTAAACCCCTACACCCCTAAACCCCTAAACCCCTAAACCCCTAAACCCCTAAACCCCTACACCCCTAAACCCCTAAACCCCTAAACCCCTAAACCCCTAAACCCCTAAACCCCTAAACCCCTAAACCCCTAAACCCCTAAACCCCTAAACCCCTAAACCCCTAAACCCCTAAACCCCTAAACCCCTAAACCCCTAAACCCTAAACACATGCAGTGGCCATGTGCATCAAATGGGCCACGAAACCCCGAAATCCTCTTTGGGGGTTGCCGAAATAGGGGGTGCTTTCTTGGGATCCTCATTATAAGGGAATGCTAATATTTGGGGGTCTATTTAGGGTTCCCGTATTTTCGTAAACCCCGTTTCATCCCTAAGCCCTCAACCCTCACCCCCCTAAACGCTAAACCCTAAAGCAGCACTCGAAGGTTCAAGATAGCTTCTCATCCAATTATTGAAGTAGTCCTAACCCACTTAGAAGCGCCTTAAGCATCCTACATCCATTCTCTAAATTTCGGTCTTTTGTTATGGGTTAGGATTACAAAGCGGCCCATTAGTGTGCAGGGTACCCAAAGCGGATGAACACGGTTTAGGGTTTAGGGTTTAGGGGTTAGGGTTTAGGGTTTAGGGTTTAGGGTTTAGGGTTTAGGGTTTAGGGGGTTCATAAGTAGTCACCATGGACCTCCGTTGGTGAGAAGCCCTCACGCGCAACTCCTCCCGGCCACAGGCTCGCTCGAGCCAAGTAGGCCGGGGGGTTAGGGTTTAGGGTTTAGGGTTTAGGGTTTAGGGTTTAGGGTTTAGGGTTTAGGGTTTAGGGTTTAGGGTTTAGGGTTTAGGGTTTAGGGCTCAGACTAGGGCTTTCGAGCTTTGCTTGAGGTCTTTCATGTCGTGGATGGATCGAAGGATCTGGCCACATGTACGTTAGAACTGCCAATGTCGCTACAGCTTGCCCTACGTACAACTTCTCTTTATAGCTGCCCAATCGGTGGCCAATCCCCTAAACCCCTAGGCCCCTAAACCCCTAAACCCCTAAACGCTAAGTTGTTCTGAGAGATGGTGGTGCCCTTGGGCTTAGGGTTTCGGGTATAGGGTTTAGGGTCGTTTGGGGTTTAGGGTTTAGGGATCCAAAGAACCCCTTGGCAAACATATGGTTCCAAGCAGGAGTCCTTCAAGGAAGCACAAGTGGATCTAGGGTCTAGGGTTTACAGTTTAGGGTTTTGCGTGGTAGGGATCCACGTAGGAACACTGAAGTAGTTGTAACTTTCATAAAGGTACATGGACTACCCATGTGCTTTCAAGTGCAAGATGGGATCCCACACTGTAGATGCTCTTGGTGACAGGTATGGCGTGGGGGGACGTGGGTGTGAGTGATCCACATGTCTGGGTTTCTTTTCGTATCCTCAACTTGGAATAGAAGAATTTGAGCCCTTCAACCCTTGTTGCCCCTTCAGCTACAGACCGCACCGGAAGCCCCAAACCTGAAACCCTCCAATAACCCCAAACCCACTGCCCCAAACCCGAAACTCCAAACCCTAAACCCCAAACCCTAGGCTCTTAACCCCTTACCCTAAACGCCAAGCCCTGAACCCGAAACCCGAAACCCAAAACCCTAGACCAACCCTAAACCCTAAACCCTAAACCCTAAACCCTAAACCCTAAACCCTAAACCCTAAACCCTAAACCCTAAACCCTAAACCCTAAACCCTAAACCCTAAACCCTAAACCCTAAACCCTAAACCCCACCTTCCATGCTCTGCAGGGGCCCCGCCACCCGGGCAGGTGGCCGCGAACGCGGCCTTGGCGCGCCCGGCACTTCCTTTCTTACTTGGAGGGTTTAGGGTTTAGGGTTTAGGGTTTAGGGTTTAGGGTTTGGGGTTTAGGGTTTAGGGTTTAGGGTTTAGGGTTTCTGGTTTAGGGTTCCTGGTTTAGGGTTTAATTACGGTTGAAGGCATGACATAGGGTTTGGGTTATAATTCGGGCTCATGGTGGTCCTCTGTCGGATTTGGGGTGTGATTAGGGTTCAGGGCTTACAATTTAGGGTTTAGGGTTTAGGGTTTAGGGTTTAGGGTTTACGGTTTAGGGTCCCCTGCAGGCCCGAAACGTGGCAGCACCACCCGCACAAGTTCGATGCCATTCTAACGAAGGGTCTCGTATCGTTCCCGCTTCAAATGAGGTTCCTTATGCTCAGAGTGGGTGGTAAGGCCCCAATATCTAGAAGAACGCTAAACCCTAACCCTCAACAATCAACCCTCAACCCTAAACCTCCAAAAGGAACGCAACATGTATAGAAGAACCCATCAATTGCAGTCTGCGGCGGCTGCCGTCTTCAACGGAGCAGAGCCGCACCGGCACATTGACGTAGGATTTTGTGGCGTTTCTTGAGGGTTTAGGGTTTGGGGTTTGGGGTTTAGGGTTTAGGGTTTAGGGTTTACCCGATTATAGGGACTATATAACCTATACATAGGGGTTAAAAAGGGGAATAAGATTAAGGGTCCCTTCCAGGCGCCCCTCCTTTGACCCCTTCATGGAGGTTTGAAATGCGCAGGCTTGCGGGATTCCGGTCATTCTTAGGGTTTAGGGTTTAGGGTTTAGGGTTTAGGGTTTAGGGCTCGATGGGCGTCTGCACACAGGGTGTCAGGTTTTGGCGCGGGCGTCTGTTCGGCCGTATCCTTCTTGGGGATGCAACGAGCATGGCTTCATGAACAAGACTACTGGGTTTAGGGTTTAGGGTTTAGGGTTTAGGGTTTAGGGTTTAGGGTTTAGGGTTTAGGGAAAAGCCGTACCCGCCGAAGCCGAGAACCAATACGGTACCTACAGAATCTAGGGCTCAGTGCTGCAGGGGCCGCGGTAGAGCTTTCTGACCCAAACCCCAAACCCCAAACAAACCTAAACCCTATAGCCTAAACCCTGAACCCTAAGCCCTAAGCCCTAAGCCCTAAACCCTAAACCCTAAACCCTAAACCCTAAACCCTAAACCCTAAACCCTATAATTAGCCTAAACCCTAAACCCTAAACCCTAAGCCCTAAACCCTAAACCCTAAGCCCTAAGCCCTCTAGGGCTGACCCCTGAAGTCCCAAAGACCTCCCAACACTTCGGGTTTAGGGCTTAGGGCTTAGGGCTTAGGGTCTAGGGTCTAGGGTTTAGGGTTTAGGGTTTAGGGTTTAGGGGCTCAGTCAGATAGCGGCCACTACGTTATCTGACAAAGGGTCTCTTGGGTAGCTGTATCAACCCTATACACCCTCAAAACGCTTTCAACCCGATACACCTTAAAGCCTTAGATCCCGGCGGAGGTCCCTTGAGCCCTAACCCACTGGCAGGCTCCCCCAAAAAACTCCCAAAACCCTTCTTGAGACCACCCGAAACCCTGGCTTAGGTCTCAGGGGCTCAGGGGTTTAGGGTCTAGGGTTTAGGGTTTCGGGTTTAGGGTTCAGGGTTTAGGGTTTAGGGTTTAGGGTTTACGGATAAAGCGGGAGACTCTCTGAAAGCTTTTTGCTTCGACAGAGCCAGGCCTCCCCGACGCACCGGGAGCAGTGGCTGCAGCCCCAGAGGATCGGGGAGATTAGGGCAGAGCCCTAAACCCTAAACCCTAAACCCTAAACCCTAAACCCTAAACCCTAAACCCTAAACCCTAAACCCTAAACCCTAAACCCTAAACCCTAAACCCTAAACCCTAAACCCTAAACCCTAAACCCTAAACCCTAAACCCTAAACCTAACCCTAAACCCTAAACCCTAAACCCTAAACCCTAAACCCTAAACCCTAAACCCTAAACCCTAAACCCTAAACCCTAAACCCTAACCCCAGACCCGCAAACCCTAAACCCTAAACCCTAAACCCTGAACCCTAAACCCTAAACCCTAAACCCTAAACCCTGAACCCTAAACCCTAAACCCTAAACCCTAAACCCCAAACCCTAAACCCTAAACCCTAAACCTTATAAACCCTAAACCCTAAACTCTAAACCCTGAACCTCAGGTTTTAGGGTTCAGGGTTCAGAGGTTAGGTTGTGAGATGCGGGTCATGGCTTGCTCACCTTAGAGCATGATACGGGTCTTTTCGACAATGAGGATTCCTTTGTTTGTGGGGGTGGCGGGGTCCTGCAAGGGAGATTCCACCATCATTTTGTCAGCCCAGTGGCACCCTTTTCCCTTTTTCAAGGTTCCCTTCTCAAGTAACTAAACCCTAAACCCTAAACCCTACACCCTACCTGAAGGTACCAAGCTCTTAGATCTGGGGCCCCTAAGCGGGGTTTAGGGTTTAGGGTTTAGGGTTTAGGGTTTAGGGTTTAAGGTTTAGGGTTTAGGGCTTACACCCTGAACCCTCTCTTTGGAGAAGTTGGAACTCAGGTAACAGTAGCACCATTTCCATCTCCCAGTTGATGGCGAAAGGCCTGTGGGCGGGGGCAGGGCAAATGCTTCGTGTTCATTTTTGAGCGTTTCGGGCTGTCCTAATTCCAAGACGACATGTTGGGATGGTATGGTGTTTGTGATGGGTTGCTGGTTAAAGGTTGATCATCGTGTCAGTTCACTTGTCAGCCAGCATCGAGATGCCGTAACCCAGGTGTCCACCAGGACTTGTACAAAGGTCAAACCCTAAACGCTAGACCCCTAAAATCTAAACCCGAAACCCTAAACCCAAACCCTAAACCCAAACCCCAAGCCCTAAACCCCAAACCCTAAACCCTAAACCCTAAACCCTAAACCCTAAACCCTAAACCCTCGAAGCTAATGTGTTTCCACGACCCTTGGAAGCAGCGCTGGGCGCCAGCCTCCCAACTCTGAAGCACCGCTCCCAGAGCCTTTCTCAAAGCTTTCTCGGAAGTTTAGGGTTTAGGGTTTGGCGTTCAGGGTTTAGGGTTTGGGGTTTAGGGTTTAGGGTTTAGGGTTTAGGGTTTAGGGTTTGGGGTTTAGGGTTTAGGGTTTAGGGCTTAGGGCTTAGGGCTCATGTGGGCCTTCTGAAACTTCCTCTGATCAGGCCCACCGTCCTCAACCAAAGCTCTATCGCCGAAGGGATCCATGAGGAGGCCTTCTCTTGCGCGTGTTCGCAGGGTTTAGGGCTTAGTTTTTAGGGTTTAGGGTTTAGGGTTCAGGGTTTAGGGTTTAGGGATCAGGGTTCAGGGTTTAGGGTTTAGGGTTGATTTGAATGCAAGGTTTTGCTGCCTACGTGCCGCTCCACGGCAATCTAAACCCTAAACCCTAAACCGTAAACCCTAAACCCTAAACCTCAAACCCTCAACCTTATACCCCAAACCCGAAACGCTAAACCCTCAAGACCACCATAGCTAGAACTTGCATGTGGTGTCATCTTATGAACTTTCAAAGTTGTTCGTCTAAACAGCTGACAAGCCGAGAGACCGAAAGGCCCTGGGAGGCGGCACAGGCCACAAAAAGGTGTCCCGGAGGCTAAACCCTAAACCCTAAACCCTAAACCCTATACCCTAAACCCTAAACCCTAAACCCGAAACCCGAAAAAGTCCCGCAGGCCCCAACGGTCCAAAAGACAAACGAGCTTACACGAACCCTTTCTTTCGCCCGAAACCCGCCCAAGACTCCGGACCCATACCCTAAACCCTAAACCCTAAACCCTAAAGCCTAAACCCTAAACCCTAAACCCAAAACCTGAAACCTTAAACTCCACTCTGAAGCCCGAAGCCCGAAGCCCTCTACCACTCTCAAATCGGGAGCCTCTTGCCAAGTAAGAGGACAAAGTCTGGGGCCCTCAAAGTGGGCCCCTTGCTATATGGTGAGCTCTCCACAGCATGGTCTATTTTTGTGTACCCGGGCCGCCTTGCAATAGTAACCCCAAAACTTTGTCATAGTGGGATAACATTTTACATTTTTAAGGGTACTTAAACTCAATAAGAATAAAATTTTAAATGTTTATTACTACCCCAACTATAAACCAGAAAAGGGTCCATATTTCGGAGACGTGACCATACTACCCTTAGATTGACTATACATAAGCAGGGCCCATGGTTCCTTCCTTAGACAAAGTAAGAGGACAAAGTCAGCTTCCAATGCGGCGACGTTCATATCGACGGCTCCGCTCAGGTCGGTCATGGAGTCCTTGCGAAGGGGGAGGGTTTAGGGTTTAGGGTTTAGGGTTTAGGGTTTAGGGTTTAGGGTTTAGGGTTTAGGGTTTCGGGTTTAGGGTTTAGGGTTTAGGGTTTAGGGTTTAGGGTTTAGGGTTTAGGGTTTAGGGTTTAGGGAACGTTTTTGGGGTCCTAACAAAACCCTTGGTCCCTAAGCCCAAAAGCCCTAAACCCTAGACCCTAAATTCCCGCCGGCCTGCTTAGGTACCCGCCCTTTTCTAGGGTGCCTGGACCCAGAACTACACCCGGCAGTCGAAAGACCTTTACTGCCTGGCTGGACAAGGAGAGAATGGTTTAGGGTTTGGGGTTTGGGGTTTAGGGTTTTGGGTTTAGGGTTAGGGGTGTCGAATTCAGCCCCTGGGGCTGAGCTTTGGTTTGGGACCACGAAAGTGGTGCTTTATACTTGCAAGGGGAGCCCGCGCGCTCCTCCTCTTGAGGCGGATACCCCAAAGCAAGGGTACCATTTCCAGAGCTTAAAAGCGCCAACGAAGCGTTGCAGCAAGGACCTCCCAAAGGAAGGCCCCTCCTCAAACAACTTCGGGGGGCTTGAGGGTTTAGGGTTTGGGGTTTGGGGTTTAGGGTTTAGGGTTTAGGGTTTGGGGTTTAGGGTTTAGGGTTTAGGCTTTAGGCTTTAGGGTTTAGTTTAGGGTTCCCTGCAACCGCCGTGCGACCGTTAGAGCTCGGAAGACCCCACCCCCAACTCCCGCTCGTTGGGCTGACTCAAACCGTTTGTGAAGCCCTTCTCATGGTGGGAATTGAGGGCGGCAGCCCTGAACCCTACGAGGCAATTTAGGGTTTAGGGTTTAGGGTTTAGGGTTTAGGGTTTAGGGTTTAGTTTAGGGTTTAGGGTTTAGGGTTTGGGTGGTGGTCTGTGAAAGCTCACAGCCGGGGGGGGGGGGGGGGGGAGAGAAAGAAACCTAACACCCAAGAGAACAGTTGGATTCCCGTCACACGCCTGTCCGGGCGCCATTCCACATAGTACTTACTGCCGCTGCGTGGGGAAAGACCTCAACCCTCAACCCTAAACCCTAAACCCTACACCTAGTTTGGGGTTTCGGAGCCCGTGAACCTACGGAACCCGGAATCTCGGTGTGGATTCTCTCGCCTTTTGCTGGCTTGCTGTGGGGGGTGCTTAGGTTTTAGGGTTTAGGTTTTAGCATTTAAGGTTTGGGGGCTGAGGGCTTAGGGTTGTGCAATTCGAAGCCCTAAACCCTGGGCAGATTCGACAAAGGCGAGCTTCATGAAGTAGTCCCCATTTGTCTATCGAACATGTACTGTTTGAATGTACACAAGAATATGTGTTCGTATCAAACATAGGATATACCAGACGACACCAACAATACTCAACGTTTGGGGGACCCTAAACTCTAAACCCTAAACCCTAAACCCTAAACCCTAAACCCTAAACCCTAAACCCTAAACCCTAAACCCTAAACCCTAAACCCTAAACCCTAAACCCTAAACCCTAAACCCTAAACCCATAAACCCTAAACCCTAAACCCTAAACCCTAAACCCTAAACCCTAAACCCTAAACCCTAAACCCTAAACCCTAAACCCTAAACCCTAAACCCTAAACCCTAAAACCCTAGACCCTAAACCCTAAAACCTAAACCCTGAACCCTAAACCCTAAACCCTAAACCCTAAGTGGTTTAGATCCAGCCTCTTCAACCCCGAAGCAACTTGCAGATGTTTCTTCACCCTGGTGCTGTGGACTCTCGGGGGTTGCCTGCCGGGCTTATGGGTTTGGGGAGGGTTTAAGGTTTAGGGTTCAGGGTTTAGGGTTCAGGATTTAGTATGTTTGTTACTTGGGGAGAACGACCGTACAGATGCTTCGAAACTAGCTACCGAAGAGCCGATTGCTGAAGTATACATCTTCCGAAGAGCCGACTGCTGCAAAGATTGCTCGTGCGACCGCTGCAAGCTTCTCTCGAAGGTTTGAAGATAATGAGGTAAGTAGGCCGCATCGCTCCCATGTGGCGCAGGTGCTTATATGCTTCTCTCTTTGTTTCTTTCTTTCTTTATTTCTTTCTTTCTTGCTTTCGTTCTTTGTACCCGTATCTAAATGTTTTTCAATTTCATATATCCAATGATAGATATACATATATGGGCAAACTGAGCGTGAGCAAGGCCTTGAAACTAGGACCCTCGTCCTCCTAGCTTCGGGTTTAGGGTTTAGGGTTCAGGGTTTAGGGTTACTCAACCCTAAGCCTCGCGCGAATCCACGCGGCTGAAGTTCCGCAGGCATTGCTCAGTGGTCCTGAAATTATTTGCGGTTTCGCGTTTACGGCTCCGTATTCTTTTCGGCTTATGGCTTAGGGTTTAGGGTGTAGTACGTCCCTTATGGTGCAGCGCGACGGGCCTTGTGATTGTCGTCGAGATCGAGCTTTTGTCCACTGCTGGATAATTTGCATTCATGCTTTCTGCTTGCTAAACCCTAAACCCTGGACGCCTATCCCTAAACCCTAGACCCTAAACCCTAAACCCAGAACCCTAAACCGTGGACCCTAAGCCCTACGCCCTAAACCCTAAGCCCTAAGCCCTAAACCTTTTCCCCTAGACCCTAAGCCCTATCCCTGGCTTTATCTTGCTCGTGGGCTTTAGCTATTCAACCCCGAGCTTGTGTTTGGCCGCAGCTTTGCATCGCCACCCTCCGCCCAGCCTTGCGGGTTTAGGGTTTAGGGGTTCAGGGGTTTAGGGGTTTAGGGGCTCAGGGGTTTAGAGGTTTAGGGGCTCAGGGGTTCAGGGGTTTAGGGGTTTAGGGGCTCAGGGGTTTAGGGGTTTGGGGGTTTAGGGGTTTAGGGGTTCAGGGTTTAAGGATTTAGGGTTTAGGGAGTGTAGGGATTTCGGGGGTTTAGCAGGCCTGATGCGCCATCTGAAGCTTGCAGCTTTCACCTGCCCGCGAGGCCGGTGCAGCGGACTGTGCCATCTGCGACCGGGCAGCTATGGTTGGCAAAACCCTAAACCCCAAACTCCAAACCCTAAACCCTAAACCCCAAACACCAAACCCCAAACCCCAAACCCCAAGCCCTAAACCCTAAACCCTTAACCCTGAGCTGCGAAACCCTGAAGCCCTTGTGGGGATTGTAGGTGCTTGGGTTCGGATGTCGGCCGGCGCCCCAAGAGCCCAGAGGCCCGAGCTTGAATCTCCCGCCCAAGCCAAAAAACCGAAACCGGGGGTTTAGGGTTTAGGGTTTAGGGTTTAGGGTTTAGGGTTTAGGGTTTGGGGTTTGGGGTTTGGGGTTTAGGGTTTAAGGTCCCTACACCGTATACCCGAAACCTTCAACCGTAGGCCCGAATGAAGTGAGGGCTGGGGATCAGGTTTGCGAACCTGAGCACCTGTGAGTCCTGTCAGGTGAGTGTGGAGCTGAACAAATGAGTCCCGGGGTTTAGGGTTTGGGGTTCAGGGGTTTCGGGTATTGGGTTTACGGGGGTTTAGGGTTTAGGGTTTAGGGTTTAGGGTTTAGGGTTTAGGGTTTAGGGTTTAGGGTGCAGGGTGTAGGGAGCCTGAAAGCCCTCAACCTAGGCCTCTGAGCCCCTCCCACCATCGCTCCCGCGCGCACGCGATTTCAGCCAACAACGCCCAACGCCGAGTGCCGGCCTTTGCTGCGGCTTTTACTGCCCAGGCCTGCAGAGTCAGTAGTGCCCCAACCCTACAAGCCCTAAACCCTAAACCCTAAACCCTAAACCCTAAACCCTAAACCCTAAACCCTAAACCCTAAACCCTAAACCCTAAACCCTAAACCCTAAACCCTAACCCTAAACCCTAAACCCTAGAGACCGTCGTCCCGAAACTTTACCCCCAATCAGGCTTCTCAAGCCCTAAGTGCTCTATTCTCCGGGATATCCCAAGCTCCTGAACCCTCAAATCGGGTTTGCTCTCCATCAGGGTCCTGCTTTCGTGTCTGGTTCAGAGTGAAGAAATGGGTGCCTAAACCCTAGACCCTAAACCCTAACCCTTAAACCCTAAACACCCTGAACCCTGAACCCTGTACGATCTAACACGCGTGAACCTTGGGTTTTCCTGGCAACGTGGGCGGGTGGGACATGTCCAAAGCACCTAGAAATTGGAAGCCCTGTTGACTTAGTAAGTAGGGTTAGTTAGTAAGGTTGCTTTTTTCACAGGATACGAAGAAGACTTGCTAAGTCAAGAGCTTCTCAGCATGTGATCTTAGTTCAGAAACAACCCCTAACCCTAAGCACTAGCCCTAAACCCTAAACCCTAAACCCTAAACCCTAAACCCTAAACCCTAAACCCTAAACCCTAAACCCTAAACCCTAAACCCTAAACCCTAACCATAAACCCTAAACCCTAAACCCTAAACCCTAAACCCTAAACCCTAAACCCTAAACCCTAAACCCTAAACCCTAAACCCTAAACCCTAAACCCTAAACCCTAAACCCTAAACCCTAAACCCCAAGACTCCGGGATGGCCGGCAGTGCAGCAAAGAGACGTCAGGGGCGGGGCCCCCCTCCTTTTAAATGTCTGGTTGCAGTCGCTTTCGCTCCCTCCAACCCTAAACCCTAAACCCTAAACCCTAAACCCTAAACCCTAAACCCTAAACCCTAAACCCCAAACCCTAAACCCTAAACCCCCTAACACCCCAAAAACCCCTAAAACCCCTAAAGCCCCCTCAACACCCCCCCCCCCCCCCGCCCCCTCAACACCCCCCTTTGTTTTTTTTGTTGGCGCTGCAACGCCCTCTCCCCGCCCCCCCCGCCCCCAAAACCCCCCAACCCCAAGAAAGCCCTAAGCCCTAAAACCTAAAAACTTTACCCTAAACCCTAAACCTTACACCCTAAACCCTAAACCCTAAACCATGCATGCACCCTTGCCCGGGCAAATTTGGTGGGAGCGCAAGTTCACCAGTGGATTCGGGCTGGACTGGGCTTAGGCTGCTGTTGATAGGTTTAGGGTTTAGGGTTTAGGGTTTAGGGTTTAGGGTTTAGGGTTTAGCTTTACTCACTATCCTCACGTAGCCGCACGAGCATCCGGAGTGTGATCCACATCAAGCCGAAAGAAGTCACAGCGATGGAAGGCCTACACTCAAGAAAGACCAATCTGGAATAAGTGAAGCGATTGACTTTTTATGAGAGGGTTTCGGCACGACTTTGTTACCAAGACGAAGTACAAAACACCAGATGGCATTAGGGTGGCTGAACCGGCGGAGGCAAGTCAAGCCGGAGGTATGACCTAAACCGACAGTTTTAAGAGTAGAAAGCCCTGTTTAGGGTTTAGGGTTTAGCGTTTCGGGTTTAGGGGCTTTTGGTAGGCTCAGGGCCTGAGGCACGTCATGCAAGGTCAAGGGCTCCTCAAGAGTGGTTTGTACGGTTTAGAGTTTAGGGTTTAGGGTTTAGGGTTTAGGGTTTAGGGTTTAGGGTTCAGGGTTTCTGATTCAGGGTTTAGGGTTCAGGGTTGAGTGGGGGGGCGTAGAATCGAGGGTGGTTAGGGGAAGGGTTGAGGTCGGTCTTTGGCTTTGTGGCTTGGAGTAGGTGCTACTTGAAACTTACCTCGTCCTGTAGGCTTGTTTTCTGCAGGTGCCTTTGTGAATCTCCAAAGCCAAGCCACAAGGGGTGAGGGTTGGGGGTGTAAACCCTATATAAACCCTCAACCTTAAACCCAAAACCCTACACCCTAATCCGAAGTTTGTGATTAGGGATTAGGGACACGAGCAGCCCACCCCAGCCGTCCCATAGATCACTGGGCCATTGTCTTGGCGGCTGTGAAAGCACGGCTGCGATGGCAGAGTGTGCAAATGATGTCGAGCGGCCAAAAGGGTTTAGGGTTTAGGGTTTAGGGTCAAGCATATAGCCTCGCCGGCGCCCAAGAACTTTGGGTTTAGGGTCCAAGCCCTATTTGTGTCTAAGGGTAGTTGCATGGGCCGTTCATGTGGTCCCTTACCTCCCTTAAAAGGGTTCTGATGTATGGGCCCATAGTCGGGGTCCCCTTTCAAGGACCCATACCGACCATGTAACTATCCGAAGATTTTTATGCAGCAGCCCAAAAACCAGTCCCAGGCAACTTCTCCCACTCTTTCACTCACCCCTCCCTGTTTCTGAGCTAGGGTTCCCCTTGTGCCTGTCGCAACCGGCTTCCACGTAAAAGCCGCTGCAAAAACGGGGCCTCTTGTCTAGAACAGCCGCCGCCCGAAACCCTAAACACAAAATCCTAAACCCTACACCCTAAACCCGATGCGGAGCTGCAATTGGTATTGTAGAAAGGAGTTGGTATTGGAAGTTGAAGGGTCAATGAACCCGGTAATCTTTGGCTCAAGGCTCAAGCCATGACCAAAGCGGTCAAAGGTTTCGTAAAAAGTGTACCCTTGGTTTGGGGTCTTGCTGTTCGGTTGTTGGTTGTTCCAGGGGTAATAAGGGCTTCTGTTGGGGTTGACTGTCTTGTTCCCTGTCCTCCTTCGGTTGCCCTCCGTAGGTTATGAGCCCAAATTAGGCTTCCTGCGGAATTGGTAAAGATTTTTCGTTTGTTTAACGCCATGGACATGATGCGGCGTCGCTCTGAGCCTGGACTGTCGCCAACGGCCAATGAAGCCGAAGGAAATCGTGGTGATGGGGGTGAAGATCGACAACAAATGGTACAAGCACTGACAGATGGTAGGGAGGTTGCAATGATACAACCAACGCCTCAGGTGGAAAACGAAGTGGTTCCGGTTCAAGCAGCAAATCCTTTCTGGAGCGAGCGGGCTCAAGAAGAAATGAGACTTAGGCAGTCAAGGCCGGCAAGTCTTCCCGCGAGCGGAGGGGATAGGAGTGGTGAAGGTACGAGGAGACCGCCTTCGCTGCAAGACCTTTTGGGTCAGGAACCTGCACCTGTTGAGAGACCATCGTCAGGCTTAATGGGACAAATGGAACGAGGTACTATTGGTGGAGTGCAAGCCGACGAAGAACTCATTCCTGATGTTAGTGGTGAAGAGCAAACTGAAGATATGGCGGTGGTGAGGCGTGCGCTGAAAGAGTTGCTTGTGCAGACAAAGGAGCTGGGGAACAGGTTGCATCGGGTGGAGGAAAAAAGCTATACCTCTGCTGCATCTGGGTCAGCTTCAAGGGCACGGAGCTCTGGAGTGGTGGACGCAAACACGGCATATCCTCTAGGAATGACTCCAGAGAAGCAGTACCTGCCAGGACAAATTTTCTACACAGATGGTATGGGTGGTTTTTGGACTGTGTTGCCTGATGGGACATGGCTGCCTATTGAGGGCTACGACCTGCCAAAGGGTTGTGATCTTCAATCCTTGCCTGGGTCCAGGAAGGGGGATGTTCAAGTGGAGGATGAAAAAGAAGTGCCAATGATGCATGTAGCTGAAGGGAAGAAACCCTCCAGATTGCCTCCGCTGAATTACCCCACGGGAGGTCCTGCAAGTGGTGGATATGCAAGTGGACCACCTGGTTTAACACATGTTCCGATTATTTCCGTGCCATCAGGTGTTGATGGTTCTGTCGCACCTGCGGGGAACCAGCCCGGTTTTGTTTCAGCTCGGGAAACTGCGACGCAAGAGAACTCAGCAGGATCGGGTGGATATACAATGGTGGATGATGTTCCGTATCGGTGGAAAATGGTCGCTGGGAAGTTGGAATTAGAAAAGGTTCCGCTCACAGCTGTTACGCCCGGTATAGGACATGGACTACCTCAAGGGCCTGGTGGAAGGGTCAGTTTACCTCCTGGAGCAGTGGTGCCACGCGGTATGCCAATCACTGGTGATAGTTCTGGAACCGAACGTCCGGAGGCTCTCGGGAAGCATGTGATGAGCCTTCCAACTTTGGCAGACTACACACCAAGCAATCCGACGGCACTGGGTGATTGGATCGCAATGATCGAACCAATGTTGTCTTCGCTGACAGATACAGGAAGAGTGTGGTGGCAATGCGTCTACTCAAAGGCATATCAAGCGTATGCCAAATGGTTGAGTGTTTCTCCACTGGAAAGGTTGGGCATCAAGGCTGAGCTGGAAGGGCTCAAAGTGGTTCAAACTGTGCATGTTTTGTTGGAGCAGAGAGCGGTGTCTTTGCTGCTACAGGCGATTCCGGAGAGATTGAAGACCGAGATCGTTTCCACTCGAATGTTGGGGTCAGTGATGATATTTTACAAATTGCTGACGGTTTACCAACCAGGTGGAGCAAATGAGCGCAGCACAATGTTGAACTTCTTGGTGCAACCATCTTCAGCAACCTCGATCTCAGAGGCTATTAAGGGAGTGCGACAATGGGCGCAATGGCGTTCCCGATTAAGGGAGCTGCGAGCATCCGAGCCGGACGCTACCTTGCTTATCAAGGGATTGGATGCTTTATCATCCGCGTTGCTGGCAAAACACCCTACGGTGCATTTCAGAGTGGCATCCTTTCGGGAGAAATTGGGGGTGGACTACTCGCCGACCTCTGAAACTGCGACACAACTAGCTGAAATGTTACAGGCAGAGTTTGAACTGCTATTGCATAGTGCTGGTGAACAGGAGGTGAAGCAGGACTCGGACGCCAAGAAAAGGGCCAGGTTAAACAAGGCCCAAAAGGGAACTGGTGACGAGACAGAGGAGGGTGATAAAGGCAAAGGGAAAGGAAAAAGGTACAGCGGAGATGGTGAACGTCCTTTCTGTTGGATATATGGGAAGACCGATGCAGGTTGCAAGTTCGGATCCCGCTGCAAATTTCGCCATGAAAAAGACTCCCTTGAGCGAGGAAGATGTTTTGAGTGTGGGGCCGTTGGCCATCTGCAGCCGCAATGTCCATATAAGGATGGTGCAAGTTCCAATGTGGACTCAAACCCTGAGAGAAGCAGATCTAAAGGGAATTCTCCCAAAGGGGGAAAGGGCGGCAAAGGTGCGAAATGGGGAAATGCCAAAAAAGCAGAGGTAGCTGAAGGGGGAGATGAGACGGCTAATGCGGGATTGGATAAAGGTTCTGCAAGTCCCCCATCACCATCAACACCCAATCAAGTCCTTGCTGAAGTGCTGAAATCTATGAAGCTGTCATCAGCGCAGTCAGCATCGAGCGGGGATCCCAGTGTTCGAATGTTATGTGGATCTGGATTGTTTCAGCAGGAAGGGAGAGTGGCGTTGGTGGATACAGCTGCTACGCATCTTGTGCGGACGCTTTTTCCATGGGAATGTTTACCCGACACTACTGTTATGGTGCAAAGCGCGCTTGGTGGTGTGACAATGAGGATTACAGAGAAAGGGACGTTGATTAGGGAAGACAATGGGCCCCTGATTATCCCTCTCTGGTTGATTTTGGAGTTTGGGGCGAACCTCACTGTGATCAATGGGATGTGTCACGTGGGTGCAAAATCTTCGCTGGACCAGCTCTTGTGGTTTGAACATGGCTGTTTGGTTATGGATTACAAAACAGCTGAAAAAATGGTTTTGCATGCTGAAAGGCAGCGTGCGTCTTGGTCCCATTCTCAATGGAGGAATGGAAGGGCGGACTGTGGAGTCGGTTCGTCGGATGCCACGTTGTTGCCGAAGCAGGGAGAAGGCCGAGGAGTATGCGTTCTACATGTGGCCAGGGTTTCTGACACCAATGAGTGTTCGGGAATGGGCATGTTGGACTCGGGAGCATCACATCCTCTCAGATCACTTCGTCCTGGAGAACAGCTTCCGCAGCAAAAGGTGTTGGTGTCTTTAGCTGTTGGATCTCGGGAGATGTGTATAACCCCAGGTGGGACCCTGGTAACTCCTGAAATGGTAGATCCACTAGTGCCAATTGGCAAAGCGAGCGCCTTGGTTGGTCTCAGAGTTCAGTGGCGTGGTGGCAAGTGCACAGCCTCACATCCTGTTCTGGGGGAACTTCGCGTTCGTGATCTGAATGGGTGCCCCTGTTTGGAAAAGGAGGTGGCGCTTCAGATCATTGATGAAATGGATTGGTGCTCACCAAAGCAAGCTTTGAAGGTGGCACGTATGGTTCAAGGGTGTCCGAATACGGACAACGAGGTGGCTGTAAAAACGTCGTTGCAAAGCGCAGCGCGGACAGCGTCAGCGAATGAGGAGGAGTTCGTCCAGGCATGCTGGAGATTTCTTCGGTGGTATTATGGGGATATACCAGAAAATATGCTGATGGAGCTGTTGCCACGTGGAGATATTGCGGCGTTGCCTTTCAACCGTCATAAAAGGAGACGGCTGGCACGAGCAAAAAGGGTGGTGGTACACCTATTTTCAGGAAAACAAAAATGGCATTTTCCCAGTCGGGATGTGGAGGTACTGGAGCTGGATTTGACAAAAGGCGGTGACCTACATAATTCGAGCGTCTGGAAGTATCTTCTGCATCTGGCGGCTGAAGGAAAGGTGGTTGCTGTGGTTGGAGGACCTCCATGCAGGACAGTGTCAAGGTTGAGAGGTGAAGACGGTGGTCCACCTGTATTACGCCGACGCTGTGGGCCTGAACGGTTGGGATTAAAAAGTCTTCCTTGGCCACATCAAGAATTAGCTCAAAAGGATGGTGTTTTACTTCTGAAGATGCTTTTCCTATATGACGTGGCGGTGCATTCAAGGTGTGGAACTGCTGAAGTCATCAATGGAAGTTCTGTCTTCTTTGGCATGGAAAGCCCTGGGGACCCTGAACTCATAGGGAAAGATTTCTCTCAGAACGGCAAAACGGTCTTGAGTGCTGAGGATCTGGTGGATGGTTCTCAGGAAGGGCTCTCGAGTCCTACCTTCTGGAGTTGGCCGGAGGTGAAAAGCTTTTGTGAGCGTTATGGAATGTACGCTGCACATTTTGATCAAGGAGCATTGGGACATGCTCTGGTGAAACCTACGACTTTCCTGGTGTCTGATATGGAACTATGGGAATCGTTGGAACAGGTTCGCGTGGTTGTTCCGTGGTCAGCAACATTCGCTTCTACCCTGGAAGAGCGTATGGGACAATCCTCTATATGGGCGCGATGGGCGTTTGGATTGGTTAAAAGAATACGTCACAGGTTGGCACAATGGTTGCATGAGAGCGATGCTGAACGGGCAGCTATGGTGTCAAAAAAGGAAGAACGAGAAGGAACGTTACGGAGGTTGACAGCTGAGGAGCGTGCCTTCCGTGACCATTGCCTAAGGGGGCATATTCCCTTCAGAGACGTGATTGTCAAATCTGTGTGTCTGCTGCTGGAAAAGAGCGTCGCCATTTGAGGCGAAAGCATGGGGATGCTTACACTTTATCATTGGACTTAGCGGGTCCATACAAGTTTTCAAAGGATGCTCACCAGCAGAAGCCACGACACGCTGTTATTGGTGTGTATCAATTTCCAATGTTGGATCCCAATGTGGGTCGCCCTCCAGAAAAGGAGGAAGATGCGGATGAGGTGGAAGATCAGGTGGTAGATGATGGTGCTGGTGTTGGAGAATGGCTAGGCGATGCAGTCGCTAACTTCGAGGAGGAAGACTCTGCACCGGTGGAACCTGCGCCAGTTCTGGAGGCAGAGGTGTTGAAAATTCAAGCTTCTGAAAAATCCTGGAAGGAACTGAAGGACCACTTGACCCAACCGGTTCGTATGATCAACTTCGTTATGGTGGAGCCGATTGTGGACAAACAGCAAACAACTGTTTTATCGGCAGTTCAAAGAATGATGGTGCGCTTGCAGAGACATGGGTATCCGGTGTTGAGAATCCACTCAGATCGAGCGGGGGAGTTTGTCAATGCACGCTTCCGGTCTTTTTGCGAAACTCGTCTGATATATAGGACCACTGGTGATCCTGGAGTCCCGCAAACAAATGGGCGCGCTGAAGCATGTGTGGGTTTATTCAAACGTGGTGTCAGGTCGCTCTTAAAGGAGGCGCGACTCGGACCGGCGTACTGGGCACTGGCTGCTCGCCATTGGTCAATGTTACGGTGGCAGAAAGCTGAAAGGGAGTTGGGGTTAAATCCTAAGGCATTGCTTCCCTTTGGTGCTCAGATTCAAGTTAAACGTCGTCCGTGGGAGTTGCTGGGTCCGGATGGAACAAAGAAAGGTCGGCAATGGGTCGATCGTACGCAGCCTGCACTTCTTTTGGGTCCATGCGATGACCTACCTGGTGGTTATTGGGTGGAAGCTCAAGGGACTGCAAAAGATCCGGATGAACTGGTGTTATTTCCCTGCACTACGATTTTTTCCAATATAAAGGAACCGCCTGACTTGGAGCTGGAAGGGGTGGTAGAAGAACAGGAGCCTTCTCCTCCAGAGCATCGTCTCAAGGGGAAAAAACCGGCGCTTCGGTTCGCTGATGAGGAAGGTCCTCCTTTACCTCCGCCTCGCGATCCTCCAGTTCGTCATCGGTTAAATGAAAAAAGCCCGGCCTCTTCACTGCGTGGTCATGTGGGCTCCTTGCGCTTGCTTCGCAAGCGGGGGGAGAGTCCGCCCTTAGAAATTTTCGAGGATGACATGCAGGGTCTGGGGGAGCTGGAAGAAAATGCAGATGTCGAGGACAATGTTCCTGGTGATGAGTATTGGCCGACTTGCTGTTCTCCTCATGAAAATGCTTATTTGGTCTGCAAAAGTGAGACTGCTGAGGATGGAACACAGTTGGAAAAGGAAGAGCAAAAAGCCAAGTCAATGTATGAAAGGTCTATGTATGATTACGTGGACTGTGAGGAGCTTTTGGAAGGGATTGTATACCCAAAGAGGGTGAATCGAAGAGGTGGTATCAACAATTGGTGTACAAGTACGCGAGCTCTGGTGTTGGGCCACTATACTCATGGCGGAGTGTGTGGTATCACAAAAGAGACTCATCGAAGACCATGGCTATGTCGTTATTTGGCATCATTCGTGAGGCACCACAATCCTGAAGCCAAATTTTCTGCTCTTCAGATCTCGTGCAATGCTCCGGTGTCATTGCATAGGGATAGTCACAATGAAAAACATTGCTGCAATTATGTGTGTGGCTTTGGTGACTATAAAGATGGTCAGCTGTGGGTTGAGGACGAAAAGGTTTTAGAGGAAGGAGCTGAAGTGGTGGAGCAATCTTATGGGAAGAAAGTCCTACCTGGAAAATTGGTCGATATCCACTGGAACTTCATGTCGTTCTTTCCGAGAAAACTGCATGGTCCTATGCCTTGGAAAGGGAACAGGGTATCCTTGACAGGGTACACACCTGTTTTTATGGAGCGTTTGAGCTACAAGGATAGGTGCTATCTTCTCCAATGCAAGTTTCCTCTTCCGGAACCACAAGCTGAAGAAGGTGAAAAAAGGAAATGGTTAAAAATGACGTTGAAAGAGACCTCGCTGGACGACCTTGCAGAGGAAGTCGACTACGCTGTGTTCGAAGCGCATCAATGGGCTCTAGAGGAGCATTTGAGTATTCGACGCCTAATTGCTGAACAGGAATGTTGCATTTTGGACGAGTTCCATGGATCGGCCAATGAGTCGAATGAGGAAAAAGGATCAGAGACTAGAGAATGGCTGGTTAAAGCAAAAAGGGCTGAGGAACAGCTCTCGAAGTTTTTGGTCAAAGCAGCTCAAGTTCAGCAAATGGTACAAGAAAATACCGCGCTTGAGGCAGCAGAGGAGGTTGAGTTCCTGCAAACAAAAACAATCCCTACACAAGAAGCCATGCAAGAGCTGGAAAAGTGGAGGGAATCATTGTCGGACGAGGTGACGTCTTTGGTGAAAGAGTTGGAGGTGGTGGAACCAACAACTCAAGAAAAGCTGGACAAATTGGCGGAAGAGCCTAATGCACCGGTGATTGAGTACGTTCCCAGTCTGGTGGTGTTTACCCGGAAGCAAGGGACAGGGAGGCGACGTGCCCGTATCTGTGCATGTGGAAACTTCATTTCGTCAACGGCAGCTACAGAATATGAAGGGCCGAGGTCACTCAGTCGTCACTCGTTGTACGCTCCAGGTTTAGATTCAACTACATTCAGGTGTCAAGTGAGGCACGCAGCATATATGGTGTGGATCATCGCTGGCTTCGACATTTCCAAAGCTTTTCTGACGGCGCCGATGAATAGGGCGCAAAGAGAAGGGCGTTTGGTGGTGGTGCAGCCCCCAAGGGCGGCGGTGAAATTGGGTCTTTGCACAAAAGAGGAGCGGTGGATTGTGAGGAAGGCCTTGTATGGTTTGGCCGAAAGTCCTGCAGCATGGGTGGAGTGGCGAGACCAACGTCTTCAAGGGATGTCTTGGGTGTCAAAGGATGGACAAGCAATGAGCTTTCAGAGGTCCAATGCAGACCCAAGTCTGTTCCTTATTATGGCGCAAGAGAAGCTGGAAGGTACAAGCAAGTTGGTAGGGACAATGGGTCTTTACGTGGATGATTTTTTGATGGCTGGGACTATGACAGTGCTCCGGGAGGCCTTGGAACAGATTAGGAAGGAGTGGAAAACTTCTGAACCCGAGTTCTGTGGTCCAGGCTGCGGTGATGGATTCCTGAAGTTTTTGGGTGTCCAAATCTGGTATCGAAATGGCAGCTTCTTTCTCAACCAGGAGGACTTTGTGAGAGATTTGCTGAACCGACGAGGGTATCAGATCGATGAAACTGGAAAAGGGAGTAACCTGCCAATGGTGAAAGAAACTCCAGGTGAAGAAGAGGAGGTGGATATTCCTTCCTTGCGAGCGGCTCAAGGTGCCGTAGGGGAGTTCCTCTGGGTGGCAATCAAAACTCGACCTGATTTGGCGTTCTGCACGAGCCAGTTGTCTTTGTGGACATCCCGAAGGCCGCGATTTGTGGTTAAAAAGGCTGAGGAGGTTTTCCGATACCTTGCTGCAACTCCAACGTTAGGCTTGACGTTCGGAGCAATCGCAACATGCGAAAAAGAAAGAAATGAGGTGTTGCGTTATGGACGAGGCGTTAAGGTGGTGGAGTCCTACGCGGATGCCAGCTTTGCAGCAGGTGAAAACGAAAAGAGCCACTCAGGAGCGGTGGTGGTGTGGGGTGACTGTCCAGTGATGTGGGCAACACAAAGACAATCAACGGTGGCTTTAAGTACAGCTGAAGCTGAATTACATGCGTCCATAGAGGGAGCAACGATGATTCAGTCGTGCACCCCTATAATTGCCGCTTTGGTTGGAACAGGTGAAGAATCGCTGCAAAAAGTGCTGTATACAGATTCGGTCTCAACGTGCTCGATCATTCAATATCCTGCTGGAAGCTGGAGGACAAGACACCTGAGAATTCGAGCAGCCGGTGTCAGGTCTCTGGTGGACCGTGGTTATATGGTGATAGCGCATCTTCGCGGTGAGTATATGATCGCTGACCTGTTGACCAAATTGATGAGTGGACAGGTGTATGCAAAGCAAAAGGCACTTTGGGGTCTCCGACTGTTGGTACAAGGGACTGACTTGAAAAAAGCCTCGCTTGCAATGGCGGTCATGATGGTGGCTGCATCTCTGCAAGGGATGGCAATTGGTGGCGAAGAAGTGTCCACGGCTGGATTCTTTTGCTCAGAAGAAGGGGTGTGCAAGGTCGCCAACACGTCTACGGTGATGGTTCTGGCTCAAGGTATTGAAATGGTTGTCAACAATTCAGACCTTGTTGCATATTTGGTGGCAGCAATTATACTCTGGGAACTGGCATGGTGCCTCTTTCGACGGCTGTATAAATGGCTGTGGATAAAGAAAGCGGTGGTTATTCCTGCGAGTGCCACTTTGTATACAACAGTGGGTGGGAACTGTATGCACGCAAGCAGTGATTGTGATGTTCTGCGATATTCACAGCTCAGAGCTAAGACGCTTTGTAAGCATTGCCTCAAGGATGGCTGGGTGGTGAATGCTGAGTTCCTTGGTGAGGAACGGGCCGCTGGAACGTGAATTTTCCAAGTGCGAGGTGAAGAAATCCTCAATGGTAAAGGATTCAGCCAATGAGCTGAAGGTTCGTCCTGGATGACGTTAAACCATAATGTGCATTTCAAGCAGCTGGCTGCTGCCTAAATGGCGGTTTTTGGCCAAAGATCTGCACCTCCAATGTGTCCTAGGAAATCCTAGGACAGGGGGAGTGCGGAGCTGCAATTGGTATTGTAGAAAGGAGTTGGTATTGGAAGTTGAAGGGTCAATGAACCCGGTAATCTTTGGCTCAAGGCTCAAGCCATGACCAAAGCGGTCAAAGGTTTCGTAAAAAGTGTACCCTTGGTTTGGGGTCTTGCTGTTCGGTTGTTGGTTGTTCCAGGGGTAATAAGGGCTTCTGTTGGGGTTGACTGTCTTGTTCCCTGTCCTCCTTCGGTTGCCCTCCGTACCTATACCTAAACTCTCAACCCTGAACCAAGGCGGGTATGCAGCAAAGCAGGGCAGGGGTGGTTGTAAGAGAGCCTGAGCCCTAAACCCTAAACCCTAAACCCTAAACCCTAAACCCTAAACCCTAAACCCTAAACCCTAAACCCTAAACCCTAAACCCTAAACCCTAAATCCTAAATCCTAAGCCCTAAACCCTCAGCCCTAAGCCCTAAACCCTAAACCCGAAACCCTAACCCGAAACCCGAAAGCCTAAACCCTAAACCCTAATCCCTGTGGCATCTGGGAACCGAAGCCGGCTTGACGAATTAGGACTTAGGTTTTAGGGTTTGATCCTAAACCTTGAGCCCTAAAGCCTAAAGCCTAAAGCCTAAAGCCTAAAGCCTAAAGCCTAAAGCCTAAAGCCTAAAGCCTAAAGCCTAAAGCCTAAAGCCTAAAGCCTAAAGCCTAAACCCTAAACCCTAAGCCCTAAGCCCTAAACCTGGGTGATGGTGCCGGCTCCTTCCCACCCGCAGCAATAGCATGTCCAGTATCGAGCCTTGTCCTTTTCTAGGGGACGGTTGGTCTGTGGGCCCCACCAACCCAAGAATTGGGTTCAGGGTTTAGGGTTTAGGGTTGCTTAGGGCTTCCTAGACAATCTATAACGGAGCCTCACCCGATCACGCCGCAGGCTCTCAACTAGCCCCCCACCCCGAACCAGTTTACTGTGCGAACACAGGGGCCTACATCATCACCAACGAATATCCCCTCATACCCCTGGAGAATTCCAACACTCTTCCCCTATCAGTAGCCCCTATAACAATACGCCATTATCCCCAGAAAATTCCTGTAGAAGACCCAACACCTCACCAAAGCACGATCAGCACTTGCTTGTGCTGTCTTCGTTGGAGCAAGATGGCTTTCGTCGCAAGCGCTGGCATGTGTTCGGGCATAAGTCCAGGAGCCTTCGTTTAGGGTTTAGGGTTTAGGGTTTAGGGTTTAGAGTTAAGGGTTTCGGGTTTCCGGCTGGCTTCGGGGGGCATGAAGTTTAGGGTCTCTTCTGGGTGGTGGTCATTTGCCGGTGGGGATGAGGGTTTAGGGTTTAGGGTTTAGGGTTTAGGGTTTCGGGTTCCACGTAAGCTGTGTCCATTGATATATGCAACGTTTAGACGTCAAAGGTTTCAGGGTTTTCAAGGTTGCCAGGTTTTCGGGTTTAGGGTCCCAAGCAACAAGCCCTTGAGCACCTAAACCCCTAAAGCCCTAAACCCTAATCCTTAAACCTTAAGCCCCTAGCCCTAAACCCAAACCCCAAACCCTTAAGCCCCTAAACCCTTAAGCCCCTGAACCCCCAAAGCCCAAACCCTAACCCTTCAAGCCCTAAACCTTAGATCCTAAACCCTCAGCCCCAAAACCCTAAACCCAAAACCTTCAAGCCCTAAACCCCAAATCCCTAAACCCCAAACCCCAAACCCCAAACCCTAAACCCCAAACCCTAAATCCCTAAACCCTGAATCCCTAAACCCTACATCCCTAAACCAAAAGCCAGGACCGGGAGTAGGCCCTTATTTCCTGTTTTCAGGGTTGGGGTTCCCTTATAATCCCCTTAACTACAAAAAGGGGACACGTTTGATACCCTAAACCCTAAACCCTAAACCCTAAGCCCTAAGCCCTAAGCCCTAAACCCTAAACCCTAAACCCTAAACCCTAAACCCTAAACCCTAAACCCTAAACCCTAAACCCTAAACCCTAAACCCTAAACCCTAAACCCTAAACCCTACTAAACCCTAAACCCTAAACCCTAAACCCTAAACCCTAAACCCTAAACCCTAAACCCTAAAACCCATAAACCCTAAACCCTAAACCCTAAACCCTAAACCCTAAACCCTAAACCCTAAACCCTAAACCCTAAACCCTGAACCCTGAATCCCTAAACCTAAACCCTAAACCCAAAAGCCAGGTCGGGGCCATCCCACATGGCTCGCACGTCGTCCTCCGAGACTCCGAGGGGTCCCAGAAGGCCTCGGCTTTCGTGGGCGTTTTGCAGGGTTTAGGGGTATGTAGGGGTTTAGGGTTTAGGGTTTAGGGTTTTAGGTGTAGGGTTTAGGGTTCAGGGCTAGGGTTTAGGGGTTTAGGGGTTTAGGGTTTGAGGGTTTTAGGGTTTAGGGTTTAGGGGTTTAGGGGTTGAAGGGTTTAGGGGCTTAGGGGTTTAGGGTTAGGGTTTAGGGGTTTAGGCTTAGGTTTTAGGGGTTTTGTGCTTAGGGTTTAGGGGTTTGGGGTTTAGGGTGTAGGGGTTTAGAGTGTAGGGTTTAGGCTTCAGGGAATAGGATTTGTCATGTTTTTCTGTTTCGATGATGTTTAGTTGTTCTTTAAAGGGCCATTGCTAGCAGCGTTTTGGTATTGTGATTGTTTAGGTTGTAGGTTTGAGGGGCTAGGGTTTGAGCTTTAGTTACGGGGTCTAGACTTTCAGATTCTTGTGTCACGATGACTTGGTGCGGTTTACCCTAAACCCTAAACCCTAAACCCTAAGCCCTAAGCCCTAAACCCTAAACCCTAAGCCCTAAAGCCTAAGCCCTCGGGCTTATGGTCTAGGATGCTCGCAGGTGTCTGTGTACTTTATTTACACTTTTATAAGAAGTAGGGTTCTCTGCACCTGAATCACGGCTAAGGTACGTCGTATATCTACCATACTCCGCAGCACCACGTACCCATGACTCTTCCAAGAAGGTCTTCTTCCTTGGCAACAGCTGCCAGGAGCCCCTGTCAGGGTTTGGATTCCCTGTGACGCGGCCGATGCGTTTGGTAGGTTAGCCCAGGGGAATATATTACTATTTGCTTAAGAACCCCAGAAGAATAAAACAGAAGTAATCCCTATATTACCCTTACTAAGGAAGAATATGTTTATATATTTTTTGGGTTCTTAAGCAACTAGTAGAATAGGGAAGGAAACCTAGACAACCACCTGGTAGGATCCCTAGCATTGAAGCCTGGCGTTCTTAAGCATCTTTTGTGTGGTTTTGTCCACGGCTTTTACCGGGCAGCTTGTTCAAACAAAAAGGAACCCCTCACCGGTAACAGAGGGGTCGGAATCATTACTCATAGCATTCCCTTATGGTCCCCTGATATTCATACTCTAATAACCCCCATAACCCTAGTCCAATGAGTAAGGCCCCTATAGTGGCTTCCGTGTTAGGTTTCACTTTGAGACGGCTCCAAGGAAGGCTTCCTGGTTTTAGCGCAGCCTGTTCAAATGAGAGAATCCCCAAACCCTAACCCCTAAACCCTAAACCCTAAACCCTAAACCCTAAACCCTAAACCCTAAACCCTAAACCCTAAACCCTAAACCCTAAACCCTAAACCCTAAGCCCTAAGCCCTAAGCCCTAAGCCCTAAGCCCTAAGCCCTAAGCCCTAAGCCTTAAGCCCTAGCCCTAACCCCTAAACCCTAAACCCTAAACCCTAAACCCTAAACCCTAAACCCCAGACCCTAGACCCTAGACCCTAGACCCTAAACCCTAAACCCTAAACCCCCTTGAGCTCTGAGACGAACTTCCCAGTTCTCCGTAGGGAATGAGCGAACTAAGCACCTCATGTCCTCCTAGAGTGCCCCTTTAAAGAATTCTAGAGGCTACCGAACTAACCTAAACCCTAAACCCTAAACCCTAAACCCTAAACCCTAAACCCTAAACCCTAAACCCTAAACCCTAAACCCTAAACCCTAAACCCTAAACCCTAAACAATAAACCCTAAACCCTAAACCCTAAACCCTAAACCCTAAACCCTAAACCCTAAACCCTAAACCCTAAACCCTAAACCCTAAACCCTAAACCCTAAACCAGCCCTAAATCCAAGATTTTTGCAACTCTGAGACCTTGAGCGTACCAAAGCGGGGCCTGTGACCTAGATCAACGCTGGCAGGAGCTGCGTATGGGCAAGCCTCTCGCCTGATCAAGGGGTTAGGGGTTAGGGGTTAGGGGTTAGGGTTTAGGGGTTAGGGTTTAGGGGTTTAGGGTTTAGGGGTTAGGGTTTAGGGGTTAGGGGTTAGGGTTTAGGGGTTAGGGTTTAGGGGTTTAGGGTTTAGAGGTTTGGAGTTTAGGGTTTTAGGGTTGAGGGGTTTAGGGTTTAGGGCTTCGTTTAGGGTACCCAGAAAGTTGTGCAGTGGAAGGGGCCCCCTTTCTCCACGAGGCTCCCCAAGCCCAAAGGTTCTCAACCTTCGGTGTGCAATGTACAACCTCTTACCCAGACTCATCAAACGGAAACCGTGGCGTTTGTTTGCAGATCACTGGCTCCAATCCAGCAATGATTTGCAAACAGGCGCAGCGTCGACATCCGTTCTGCTTCGGAAGGGTTTGGGATTTGGAGTTTTGGGTCTTTGGTGCGGTGCTTTGATGTATACGGATTGCACATCAAAAAGGAGACACAAAAAGGGTCCATAGCTTACGTCAACACTCCCATGCAGGTTTGCCGCCGGCGTAGCATGCACGGGGCGGGGCGGGAGATGCAGAAGTCCGAATAACGGAGGTTTCAGGAATTGTTTCTGCCCAGGGGCTTTAGCCCTAAACCCAGGTCCTAGACCCTAGACCCTAAACCCTAAACCCTAGACCCTAGACCCTAAACCCAAAACCCTAGACCCTAAACCCTAAACCCTAGTGCAAGGTATCCCGCCATCCCGGTGGATCGGATACTGGGAGCGCCCTATGGGGCCGTGCTCAGGCGCAGGGAGGGGACTTTATGACCTTGGGGATATAGATCCTCTCAATAAGGTCCCTGTTTAAGAGAGCCAAGAAGAGGGTTCAGAAGGGCTCCCCTTAGAGCCTTTAAGGGTCCCCCCCTAGTCCTAGGGTGTTTTTGGCGAACCTTGGGGGGTTCTAGCGTTCAGGGGATTTGGGATTTGGGGTTTAGGGTTTAGAACCTAAACCCTAAACCCTAAATCCCCCAAAACCTTTAGGTTTTTGGGCCCTCAGAGTTACTTACCACTGAATCTTTAGGTAGGCCTTTGTGCGTTTTGGGTTCAACAAAGGTCTTGGGTTCAAAAGGCTTCGGCTAGGGGATGGCCGGGGTCTTCTAATTGTAGGTTCAGGGTTTAGGGTTTAGGGTTTAGGGTTTAGGGTTTAGGGTTTAGGGTTTAGGGTTTAGGGTTTGGGTTTGGGGTTTAGGGTTGGCCTGTGATGCTAAGGGGCTAGGGCTCAAGGTTGAGACCTTTTCTGCGGCAGAAGCAGAATTGATTGAAGCGATCAACACTGTTCAGCTGATGCAGGGGCGGTGCTGCGCTTTAGGGTTTAGGGTTTAGGGTTTAGGGTTTAGGGTTTAGAGTTTAGGGTTGGCCTGTGAGAGAGCTTCACGCTGAACCCCCGAAGCATGTGTTGCGTGTGGACAACGCAGCAGCGATCGGTTTGGCGCGAGAAGCGCCAGGCTCGTGGAAGACGAGGCATTTGCGCATCAGGGCTGCCCACCTACAGGACGCAGTCCGACTTCGCCAGCTTCGTATTGCACACATTGCCGGCACCTACCAGCTGGCGGACCTGGGAACTCAAGCGTTTGATCGAAATCGTCTTCGACTTCTTGTGGACCTTTGGGGGCTTCGCAGCTCTCCGGAAAATGCCGATGAGGAGGAGAGCGATCCACTGAGCACAGCGCTGAGGTGTTAGCTCGGCTAGTGGTTGTGTTGGGGTGGCTGGTGGGTAGGTCTAGGGCTGCCAAGTCGAGGATGCTGAACAAGGGCCGATGCTGCCACGAAGACAGCCCTAAACCCTAGACCCTAAACACTAAACCCTAAACCTTACACCCTAAACCCTAAACCCTAAACCGATGCTGGGCGAAACGTTGAGCAGCCGGCGCGGGCCGCCAGCCGAAAGACTTTTCTGCGAAGTTCTGCCATCCGGTGCAAGGTTGTCCTGGCCCCAGCTTTGGGTTCACGGTTTAGGGTTTAGGGTTTAGGGTGTTAGGGTTAGGGTTTAGGGTTTAGGGTTTAGGGTTTATGGTTTAGGGTTTAGGGTTTAGGTTTAGGGTGTTAGGGTGTTAGGGTGTTAGGGTGTTAGGGTGTTAGGGTGTTAGGGTGTTAGGGTGTTAGGGTGTTAGGGTGTTAGGGTGTTAGGGTGTTCGGGTGTTAGGGTGTTAGGGTGTTAGGGTGTTAGGGTGTTAGGGTGTTAGGGTGTTAGGGTGTTAGGGTGTTAGGGTGTTAGGGTGTTAGGGTGTTAGGGTGTTAGGGTGCTAGGGTGTTAGGGTGTTAGGGTGTTAGGGTGTTAGGGTGTTAGGGTGTTAGGGTGTTAGGGTTTAGGGTTTAGGGCTACCAGGACGCGCAGTACGTAGGCCCTTGTTCCCTTTTTTTAGCGTGTAGGTTCCCTTACAATCCCCTGTAACCTTTGTATTCCTAGGTTACTCCTGGGTCTAGAGGTTGTCCTGGCCTGCGCTGCTTCGCATGGAGTTGAACTTTCAACCCTAGAGTCTCACGTTTTCTGCAGCCTTAAGACCTAGACCCTGAGCAGTACCCTAAGCCCTAAACCCTAAACCCTCAACCCTAAACCCTAAACCCTAAACCCCAAACCCTAGACCCTAGGCTACCCCAAACAAGAAACCCTAAACTGTAAACCCTAAACCCTAAACACTAAACCCTAAACACTAAACCCTACAACCCAAACCCTAAACCCCTACACCCACCCTCCAGCCTTGAGTTCCCACGTCCAATCGGAGGCGGGATTTGTCGGGGGCCTGGGAGCGGAAACGTCGAGGCACGGGTAGGGGTTGTGGGTTTAGGAGGTGTAGGAGGTTTAGGAGGTTTAGGAGGTTTAGGAGGTTTAGGCGGTTTAGGAGGTTTAGGAGGTTTAGGAGGTTTAGGAGGTTTAGGAGGTTTAGGAGGCTTAGGAGGCTTAGGAGGTTTAGGAGGTTTAGGAGGTTTAGGAGGTTTAGGAGGTTTAGGAGGTTTAGGAGGTTTAGGAGGTTTAGGAGGTTTAGGAGGCTTAGGAGGCCTAGGAGGTTTAGGAGGTTTAGGAGGTTTAGGAGGTTTAGGAGGTTTAGGAGGTTTAGGAGGTTTAGGAGGTTTAGGAGGTTTAGGAGGTTTAGGAGGTTTAGGAGGTTTAGGAGGTTTAGGAGTCGGGTTTTCTTTGGGTCTAGGGTTTGGGGTTTAATTAGGGTGTTAAGGGGTTTAGGGATTTAGGGTCTTAGTTTTTTTTTTTTTTTTCGGGCTTGCGCGGTTTACGATTTGGGGATCACAAAGGTTTGGGGTTTAGGGTGTGGGTGTTGCTGGGCAGGGTGTGTTTGCAGGGTTTAGGGTCTAGGGTTTAGGGTTTAGAGTTTAGGGTCATCAGGGTTTTGAAGTTTTGGGGTAGGGTTCTGGCGCTCATACCTCGCAGTGTTAGGTCTTTGGGGGCTTGGGTTCCCTAAACCCTACACCCAAAACACTGAGCCCCAAACCCTAAAGCTTAAACGCTAAACCTGAAACCCAAAACCCTAAACCCCAAACCCCAAACCCCCAAACCCTACAGCAAAACCCCTGTATCCCTCAGTACCCGAAACTCCTACAACTGAGTAGGCAGGGCATGGCCAGAACAAACCAGTGGTCAGGAACGAAAAAAGCTGCACGTGCCCTGTCGGACCTGGAAGCAAAGTGCTTGGGCACTGGTGATGGCTCATCATGGAATGCGAAGTTGACGAGCACACCGGGTTGGATGGAAGTTGCCTGAGCTGCACAAGCAGCCTTTGTGGGAACCGAGCCCATGCACAAGTCCTACTCCATATAAACGCCCTAAGCACCCTTGAAGCAAGCAGAAGCAAGGCTGTACTTACCAAGCAAGCCTGAAAACCCCAAGGCCCAAACCTTAAGCAAAAGCCCTGAATCCCCCCCCCCCCCCCCCCCCCCCCCCCCCCCCCCCCCCCCTCCCCCCCTAAACCCTAAACCCTAAACCCTCAACCCTAAACCCTCAACCCTAAACCCTAAACCCTAAACCCTAAACCCTAAACCCTAAACCCTAAACCCTAACCCTAAACCCCAAACCCTAAACCCTAAACCCTACACCCCACGACTCCACCGCCCCTGGGTCTTTGCTGGCAAGGCACCGAGATGGCTGATGACGAGAAGCCCGAGGTCGGCTGGTGGGGTTTAGGGTTTGGGGTTTAGGGTTTAGGGTTTAGGGTTTGGCGTTTAGGGTTTAGGGTTTAGGGTTTGGGTTTGGGTTTAGGGTTTAGGGTTTAGGGTTTGGGTTTAGGGTTCAGGGTTCAGGGTGTAGGGTTTTAAGGCTTAGGGTGCAGCGTTTCGGGGTTGAGGGTTTAGGGTTCAGGGGTTTCGGGTTTGGGGTGTAGGGTTTCGGGCTTCAGGTTTAGGGGTTTAGGGGTTTAGGGTTCAGGGTTTAGGGTCCAGTGTTTAGGGTTCAGGGTTCAGGGTTCTGAGGTGCATCTCCAACTTGAGGGCTTCACGTTTCTTGCGCTATTCGGTAGGCTTAGGGCGTTTTGGGTTTAAGGGCTTAGGATTTCGGGTTCAAAATTTAGGGTTTAGGGTTTAGGGTTTAGGGTTAGGTTCAGGTGCTTTTTGAGTGGAAGGGCTAAGGATTGTCCCGGCTTCGAGGGCTTTTTCGGACTTGGGGCTTTGCGAACTCTGGGGCTTCAGGGTCTAAGGTTAGGGTTCCTCAACTCTAAACCCCAGCCTCTGAGCGCGAGCACCTTTGGTCCTAAACCCTAAACCCTGAACCCTAAACCCTAAACCCTCAACCCTAAACCCAAACCCTAAACCCTAAACCCTGAACCCTAAACCCTAAACCCTCAACCCTAAACCCAAACCCTAAACCCTAAACCCTGAACCCTAAACCTTGAACCCAAAACCCTAAAGCCTAAACCATGGCCTCTGGGTGTGAGAACCCTCGAAACCCTAAACTCGGTAGCTGCCCACATACGCCCGTTCTTCACCCTTCTGTAGCCCTGCACCCTATATCCTAAACCCTACATGGTTTTTGGGGATGGCGTAAGCATCTTCAACCATCCAGGGGTTTAGGGTTTAGGGTTTTGGGTTTAGGGTGTAGGGTCTAGGGTTTAGGGTTTAGAGTTTAGGGTCGTGCCAGGTGCAGGAGAACAACCAGCACCTGTCCCAGGACAACTCCGCCACGGGCCCAGCGACCGCAGGCTTTCCGGGCCTTCGAGGCAGGTTTGGGGTTTAGGGTTCAGGGTTTTATATAGGGTTTAGGGTTTAGGGTTTAGGGTTTAGGATTTTTGGTAATTTAGGGTTTGTTGGGGCCCCAACTCCCCAGAACCCTGAAGTTCAAATGCTCTAAACCCCCCAGACGCTCAAACAGCTGCCAAGTTTAGGGTTCAGGGTTTACGGTTCAGGGTTTAGGGTTCAGGATTTAGGGTTTAGGGTTTAGGGCTTAGGGTTAAGTTTTTTTTAATGGGTATAGGGTTCAGGGTTTAGGGTTAATCTAGGGTTTTGGTGTTATTTCGGGTTTCGGGTTCAGGGGATCTGGGTCTGCTGTGGTTTAAGGTTTCGGGGTTTCGGTTATTTTGAACACTCCGAACCCTGCAACCCCAGTTTCCCCAAGCTGCAGAACCCTCAACCCTTGCTGTGAAGCTCTGAAGCCCAAATCCTCGAATCCTACAGTCCTCAAACCTTAGAATGCTACAGGGTTGAGGGTTTTGGTTTGGGGTTTAGGGTTAAGGCCCTTAATTGGTCCCATACCTAGTTAAAGGGGTTCTGAATTATGGGCCCTTGGGTTGTATAGGGTATGTCACTGGGTTTACTTCAAGGATAACATTTTTAGGGCCCATACTAAGGGGACCATGCAACCACCCTTGGGGTTTAGGGTTTAGGGTTCAGAGTGTAAGGTTTAGGGTTTAGGGTTTGGGGTATAGGGTTTGGGGTATAGGGTTTGGGGTTTAGGGTCAAAGCTGTAGCGTCTCCGAAGTTGGCGCGAGCCCCAAGTCCTAAAGACCCTGCGCCGTTTTGTTTTTCCTCCTATTGGTTGCCTGGGAACCCTAAACCTAAACCCTAAACCCTAAACCCTAAGCCCTAAACCCTAAACCCTAAACCCTTAGCCCAGAAATAGCTGGGGTGTTGGGCAGCCTAGGCGCAGTCGCTGACGCCGGATGAGGCTAGGTTTGCGTTTCGAGGCTTACCCCCTCCCCACTCACCTCCCCCGCCCCAACCCCCAACCCCAAGGCCCCAAGGCCTCCAAGGCGCCAAGGCGCCAAGGCCCCAAGGCCCCAAGGCCCCAAGGCCCCAAGGCCCCAAGGCCCCAAGCCCCAAGCCCCAAGCCCCAAGCCCCAAGCCCCAACCCCAAACCCCCAACCCCCAACCCCCCTTGTGTCGAATGAGAATACATATGTTAAAATTCGACTTATTGGAAGGACAGGGCTGTTTTTTGTTTTAAACTCCCCACGCTGAGATAAGCTCCAAACCCTAAACCCTAAGAGGCTCATCCTCAAACCACAAACGTGTGGAGCCCCAATTTCCCCAAAGCCCCGCACCAGAAGATCCGCAATGAGGGAGTCCTTGTTTGTGATTTCCGGTTCAGGGTTTAGTGCTTCAGGGCTTCCGGGTGTAAGAATTGTACCTTAAGGGAAACAAGGAGGGGGGGTAGGGTTAAGAGTTGAGGGTTTAACACCCGACCCTAACCCTAAATCCTAAACCCTAAACCCTACACCCTAAACCCTAAACCCTAACCCCGAAAAAGGGCTGAGGGTTGAGGCTTGCTTCCCCTTTTATTTGGTTTCGATTCCCGAAACCCAACGCCCAAGACCAGGTGCGCGACCTCAAGAGATCGCGTGGGTCCCAGCCGTGAGGGGTTTCGGTTTAGGGTTTGTAGTTTGGGGCTTTATGGTTTTTGTGGTTTGGGCTTTAGGTTCCGGGTTTTGAGTTTAGGGGTTTAGGATTCGGGGTTCAGGTTTTCGGGTTTACGGAAAGCAGGGTACCGTTTAGGCCGGTCGACAACCAAGCCTTCAGAAGAAGCCCTGAAGTCCCTTACCCTCAGCCACAGCCGTAAACCCTAAACCCTAAACCCTAGACTCTAGACCCCTACAATTGAAGTCAGAGCATCCCGGCGCAGTCAAATCACTCAGAGGCCTAAAACCCTACACCGACACCTACACCCCAAACCCCAACCCCCAAACCCCACACCCTAAACCCTAAACCCTAAAACCTAAACCCTAAACCCTAAACCCTAAACCCTAAACCCTAAACCCTAAACCCTAAACCCTAAACCCTAAACCCTAAACCCTAAACCCTAAACCCTAAACCCTAAACCCTAAACCCTACACCCTAAACCCTAAACCCCAAACCCAAGGTGCGATGGCGAGGCTGTAGTGGAGGCGTTGGCGTCGCGAGCTCAGGGGGGCCAAGAGCTTCTTCGCGAGCACGTGGGGTTTGTTTAGTTTTTAGGGTTTAGGGTTTAGGGTTTAGGGTTTAGGGTTTAGGGTTTAGGGTTTAGGGTTTAGCGTTTAGGGTTGCTCAGCTTGGATGGCTGCCCGAAGGTGCAAGAGTGCGTGGCATGCACCATCAGCTCTCGCTCATGGCGTCAAGTCGATAGCTACTATTTGCTTCAGAACCCCAAAAGAATGAAAGATAATATATAATACCTCTATTACCCTTAACAAGGAAGAATACTTTCTTTTGGGGGTTCTTAAGCAATTTTGGCGATTGTCGATGGATTGTTCAGGCCGGAGACTGCTACCGTGCTGATATATTGCTACACCATGATTTAGGGACGGGGAGGGATTGTGCGTTGCCAAGGCGCGCACACTAAACCTTAAGCCTTAAGCCTCAAGCCTTCAGGCCTTAAGCCTTAAGCCTTGAGCCTTAAGCCTTAAACCTAAACACCTAAAACCTTAAACCTTAAATCTTAAACCCTTAAACCTTAAACTTTAAGTCTTAAACCCCAAGCCCTAAGCCCTAAACCGCTTTCGCCTTTCCTTGCGCCCGGGAGCTTAGGTCGAACAGCGCCACCTTTGCCTCCAAGACCAAGTTTGCGCAGGCCGACGGGTTTAGGATTTAGGGTTTAGGGTTTGGGGTTTAGGGCTTGTAGCAGAGCCCCATACTTGGAGGTTCACGGTACTTCTTGAACCAATGATAACAGTACTTGCAGTGCACTTATGAGCCCCTTAAGCCCAATGTGGTGATAAGTACCCTAAACCCTAAACCCTAAACCCTAAACCCTAAACCCTAAACCCTAAACCCTAAACCCTAAACCCTAAACCCTAAACCCTAAACCCTAAACCCTAAACCCTCTCTTACTATGTATATTTAAACCCTAATGACCTTCGTGACCATGTTGTTTTTTTTTCTGGGCCCTAAACCCTGACCTCCTTCGTGACCAAATGGTTTTTTTTCCTGGGCCGTGCCTCCAAAAACACCCCAAATGAGGGGGACCCCAGGATCGGCCCGGGTCCCAGTTCAAAATGCGATTTTTTAGTACTGAAATCGACGCTTCTGGGTGGGCTCTCGTTTTCTGGATTTTTGATCAAAACCGAGCCTTTGGGCCCTAAACCCTGACCCCCTTCGTGACCAAATGGTTTTTTTCCACCCGGGGGGGCCCTAAACCCTGACCCCCTTCGTGACCAAATGGTTTTTTTCCACCCGGGGGGGCCCTAAACCCTGACCCCCTTCGTGACCAAATGGTTTTTTTCCACCCGGGGGGCCCTAAACCCTGACCCCCTTCGTGACCAAATGGTTTTTTTCCACCCGGGGGGGCCCTAAACCCTGACCCCCTTCGTGACCAAATGGTTTTTTTCCACCCGGGGGGGGCCCTAAACCCTGACCCCCTTCGTGACCAAATGGTTTTTTTCCACCCGGGGGGGCCCTAAACCCTGACCCCCTTCGTGACCAAATTGTTTTTTTCCACCCGGGGGGGCCCTAAACCCTGACCCCCTTCGTGACCAAATGGTTTTTTTCCCCCCGGGAAGGCCCTAAACCCTGACCCCCTTCGTGACCAAATGGTTTTTTTCCCCCCGGGGGGGCCCTAAACCCTGACCCCCTTCGTGACCAAACGGTTTTTTTCCCCCGGGGGGGGCCCTAGGGAAAGTTTGCCTCCAAAACCACCCCAAATGCACCCCCCACCCCACCCTCCCCGGTTTGAGAATTAGATTTTGGTTTTTCGGCCAATTGGACCTTGAGCTTTAAGCCTACTGGGAATGTATTGAGTGGACTTTGTATTTTCTCAATGTTATGGGTTTCTTGGGTGGGTGGGGTTTTATTCCAGCCCTTGACAAGCTGCTCGACTAGTGAATGCTCGGACTTGAGATGCTGAACCCTAAACCCTAAACCCTAAACCCTAAACCCTAAACCCTAAACCCTAAACCCTAAACCCTAAACCCTAAACCCTAAACCCTAAACCCTAAACCCTACACCCTAAACCCTAAACCCTAAACAGTTCTAATTGGTTAATAAGCACCCTGAACCTCCAAGTAGACCCTGCATCCTGGCCCTACGTGAGGTTATAGAGCTTATGAACCCTCAACCCCTAGATCCCTAAATCCCTAAATCCCAGAGCCCAAAACTGCCCTAAACCCTAAACCCTGAACCCTAAACCCTAAACCAAGCCTTGAGGCCCACACAAACCTTGAGGCTCCAACTCCGTGAGGGCATCCATGGCCCTGGAGGGACTTGGGGTTTTGTATCATTACCCAAAGAGCCCATTACCCCTTAATTGAGGAATATACCTGAGATCATATTAAGGATCCCTGTAGACTTCAAGGAATATTCCTTATTCAGGGGTATTTGGGCTCTTTGGGTATGGCATGAGGTACCGAAACAAGCCCGTACTAGCTCGGTCATAGGGAAAGACCTTGATGTTCAAAGGTTTAGCGTGTAGGGTTCAGGTTTTGGGCTTGAGGGTTTCGGGTTCAGGGTTTAGGGTGTAGGGCTTCTGTTACCTTAAATTCCAGCATGGTACTACACATGGACTGTCTTAGTAACCTTATCTTCAAGGTTGCTGTCAATCATGGTATTTTGTTTTTTTTTTTGGGGGGGGGGGGGGGGGGCGCGTAAGGGTTTCAGTTTCTGGGTTGCGGGTCTTGGGGTGTAATTGTGGCTTTCTGCTTCAGGTTTGTGAGGGTTTTAAGGTTCAGGAGTTTATACCCTAGCGCATAGAGGAGCCCTATCGACGAAGCATGGGGCTGCACTAAATCCTAAACCTCGCAACTACAAACCTTGAACTTCTACAGCCCCGAAACCCTTCAGCCTCTAAACCTCTAAACCCTGAATCCTACACCTCTAAACCCTAAACCGAAGCCCTGAAAACTAAACCCTAAACCCTAAACCCAAAACCCTAAACCCTAAACCCTAAACCCTAAACCCTAAACCCTAAACCCTAAACCTTAAACCCAAAACCCTAAACCTTAAACCCTAAACCGATGCCCTAAACCCTACACGGCCCTAAACCCTATAAAGGGGTGTTGCGCCTCTGGGCCCCCACGGCTCGGGTGCAGGAGAAGTATCTCAAGAAGAAGGCGCAGAAGCACGTGCAACAGGCAGGTCCCGAGATTGGGGTCTGGGTTTAGGGTTTAGGATTTAGGATTTAGGGTTTAGGGTTTAGGGTTTGGGGTTTAGGGTTTGGGGTTGGTTTAGGGTTTAGGGTTTAGGATACTTAGGATTTACATGCCAGAAGGGTGCAAGATCTCTTATTTTACTCCTAGTATGGCTCTTGTATTCTTTGGGAGGGTCTTTACAAGGGCCCCCCCAAACCCAGGGGTACAACCTTAGGGGTCCAAGTTAGAGTCCGAGGATTCAAGGCTTTAGGGTTTAAGGTTTACAGTGTGTGGGGATTTAGGGTTCAATTAGGCGGTTTTGATGTGGGGTTTTCGTATTTTTGATTGCAGGTCTCCTGTTTGGGGGTCCCCAAAACCCCGAAACCCTACAACACCAAATGCCCCGTGAATCTGTTAGGGTTTCGGGTGTTCCGTTCACCCCTTCAGCCCCACAAGCCCTGCGGGTGCTTGCATACAGGAGCGATATACATATTTGGGGACAACAAGCCCTAAACCCCTAAACTAAACCCTAAACCCTAAACCCTAAACCCTAAACCCTAAACCCTAAACCCTAAACCCTAAACCCTAAACCCTAAACCCTAAACCCTAAACCCTAAACCCTAAACCCTAAACCCTAAACCCTAAACCCTAAACCCTGAACCCCAGGTCACGCTGCTTCGGCCGACGGTGATGGAGCTCTGCGAGACCTACTACCGCCAATCACGTGCCAAGGTGCCACAGAAGTGTAGGGTTTAGGGCTGTTTAGGGTTTAGGGTTTAGGGTTAGGGCTTACAGGCTTCTTTGGAGCCTTTAAGGTTTGGGGTTGGTTTGAGGTTTAGGGTTTAGGGGCTCAGTGTTCTGTTCATGAGGGCTATGTGGAAGTGGTTTCTGGGGTTGAGAGCTTGGGGTTTAGAGGGGTTGGGGGTTTCGGTTCGTCTTTTTGTAGGTTACGTACCTTAAACCCCAAACCTCTAAGCCCTAAACCCTCAACCCTAAACCCTAGACCCTAAACCCTAAACCCCAAACCCCTAAACCCCCAAGCCCTAAACCCCAAACCCTGTGGGATAAGCCAGTCCACAGGATGCTTTGCAGCGCGTACCGTGGAACCTGATAGGGTCATTTCCTGCAGGATGCTTCGCTTCGGACGGATCCCTGAACACTTTCGGGTTCATGGTTTAGGGCATAGGGCCTAGCTAGTTTAGGGTTTAGGATTTAGGGTTTAGAGTTTAGGGTTTAGGATTTACAGGGCCTCCTGCGTCAGAACCATGCTGGAATCCTTCGAACCTATCTGGAATGCGGCTGCCCAGCACCATCAGATAAGAACTGCGCGGTCAGTCTTCTAAGTCATGGGCGCACGTCCCAACGCCACAACAGCAAAACAAAAGCCCCCCCCCCCTTCCCCCCGGCCCCCAACAAGAGACAGCACACAAAAACAACACGCCGCCCACAACAGCAAATCAAATTGCGCTCCCCTGCCAGAACGTCATAGGAACATCATAACGCCGCTCCCACCGAACGCGCCCTCTAGATTTTGGGATGTTGCCCCTCATTCTGGCCGTCCTTAATAGATTATAGTACCGCCTATGATAATCCCTGTCAGGGACTGTTAGTATAAGGGGGAACATCCCAATCTATAGTCATTGCCAAACTATCAAGCTTCAAATCCCAGGATCTCTCCTCCACCCAAAACCCCCCCAAAAACTAAGCATGATGCCCTCGGCGCGCAAAATGTGTAGGGTTTGGGGTTTTTAGGGTTGAGGGTTTCCCTACACCCTAAACCCTAACCCTAAACCCTAAACTAGCCAGGGGTCTTGGTTAAGCCCCGTTATGCAGGAAAGGGATCCTCTTAACTTCTCTTGGACGTTTTTATGGGGTTAGGTTCCCGTATGTAGAGTTCCACTACGCAAAAGCACGGGATTCCCCTTTACCCTAAACCCTAAGCCGTAAACCCCAAACCCGAAACCCGAAACCCCAAACCCCAAACCCTAAACCCTAAACCCTAAACCCTAAACCCTAAACCCTAAACCCTAAACCCTAAACCCTAAACCCTGTAGACTCTAAGTTGGGGCTTTGGCGGCAGGTTTGCGGACTCCGCTACGACTACTTGTCATCCTTGCTGTGCCATGCCGACGCGGGGGACTCAGAACTTGACTTAGGGGGTTTAGGGTTTAGGGTTTAGGGTTTAGGGTTTAGGGTTTAGGGTTTAGGGTTTAGGGTTTAGGGTTTAGGGGTTAGGGGTTAGGGGTTAGGGGTTAGGGTTTAGGGTTTAGGGTTTAGGGTTTAGGGTTTAGGGTTTAGGGTTTAGGGTGTAGGGTGTAGGGTTTAGGGGTTAGGGGTTTATGTTTTCGGGTATCGGGCCTGGAACACAACACCCCAAAGTCCCAAGACCCCCCAACCCCAAACATCAAAACCCCAAATTCCTGGAACCCTTAGGGGGTTGGTGAACTTTACGCCCAAAACCCTGAACCCCAACATCGCGAACCTCACAAGCCCTGAGCCCTAAAAACCTACACCCATGGTCCTTACCATGGTATATAGGGATCCGAAGTATGGGCCCTTGTTGTATATAGTGTAGATAAGTTAAGGGCTACAATATAACAAGGGGCCCAAATGAAGGGACCAAACCTTTGGGGCCCTGGGCAATCCCTAAACCCTCCTAAACCCTAAACCCTAAGTTCTAAGCCCTAAACCCTAGACCCTCAACCCTCAACCCTCTACCCTCAACCCTAAACCCTAAACCCCAAACCCCTAAAGGCACTTGGGGGTGAGGGGGTGGGAGGTGCGAAGCGGCGCTCGCTTCTTGGTGCTGGATAATGCGGCCGGCTTGGCACTGGCCTCAGACTTGATTAAGAAGAACATAGGGTTTGGGGTTTAGGGTTTGGGGTTTAGGGTTTAGGGTTTAGGGTTTGGGGTCTGGGGTTTGGGGTTTAAGGTGTTGAGTTGGGTGTAGGTTTAGGGGTTTCAGCGGCTTAGGGTTTGAGGATTTAGGTGCTGAGTGGAGTTTTAGGGTGTGGGGTTGCTTGACCGGGAGAATGGGGCGCTGAGTAGGGGTTTAGGGTTTAGGGTTTCGGGTTTAGGGTTTAGGGTTTTGGGTTTAGCTTTACCGTTCGGACGATTTAGGGTTTGATCCTCTGGATGTGCCCGGGTGAGGGCCTGCTTTGTTGACGCGCCTTTAGGCCACAAACTTCGTGGCTGTATCCCTAAACCCTAAACCCAAAACCCAAAACCCTAAACCCTAAACCCTAAACCCTAAGCCGTGAACAAAATAGACCAAAGTCTGGTCCCATTCAGGTCACCCTAAGTATCAGGCTCCCTAAGCCCTAAGCCCTACACCCGAAGCCCTAACCCTAAACCCTAAAGTGTTTAGGGTTTATCGGGCTTCCCTAAACCCTAAACCCTCAACCCCAAACCCTAAACCCTAAACCCTCAACCCTCAACCCTAAACCTGTACTCAGCGTTGCAGTGCAGTGTTGCAGTGTTGGATGCCACTGCCATTGTGAGACAATTGTCCAAGCTTACTGCTTCCGCGGCTTAGCCGGGAATGTTCGGCAACAATGATCTCTGCAATGCCTGCTTGGAAAAACGCCGCGGAAGCATCACAAAATGGCATGTGAAGGTGGGCCTTACAGATTGGAGTATCCAGTGTTTCGCATTCATGCAACCATTGCTGCAGCTGCCTGCCTTGTTGGCAGGATGATTTGGCTGCCCATTGTGGGGGAGAGTGCCCGGGCTGCGACAGGTTTGGAAAGAGAAAATCTGTTGACGCTGCAGGCCGGCGGGTCCCCCTGCATGCTGATGGCAATGTTCGGGGGCCAGGTTTCTTGCGAGACATGCCTGGCTGAGTGCACCTTTTGCTTTATCAGAGCCGGCCCTATTGCCAAAGCAATGAATGTTGGAACGGCAGGGTGCAGATCTGCCTGGTGCTCACATGTCTGCCTAGAGAGATATCTAGAGAGCATGGCCCCTTGCAACTTTCTCAAATACGAGATGCTATGCCATCATGATGAAGTGCGCGACTTCGTCAGTCGTGCGCAGGTTGAAAGCAGCTTACCAGAGGAGTTGCTAATCGAAGTGGAACCTTGGGTCCGTGGCAGTGCCAGACCAGGTAAATGGATTGGGGGTGCAAAGCCGATGCAAGACTGCAGCATTCTGAATGCCCTCAAGCCTTGGCCGGCTTGGTTGGAAGAGATGGTCATCCGTTGCAGGGCAACTTTCCTGCATGAGTTGCAAGCCGCTGCTCTACTGCTCCATTCATTGCCACAAGAAATGCGCGCTGACGTGTTTGCAATGTTGAGGGGGTACAGCATCGAGCAGTGGTGTGAGCGCTTTGAGGATGTTGTCAAGGTGGCACATCGCTTTCGCATCTTTGGGACTCATAGAGGAGACGAGGTGCATTTGCTTCTCAAGTTTGGGCGCTGCACGAGAAGAAGGGAAGATTACAGCGATTGGCGCACTGACTCTATGTCACGGTTGCGCCCAAGGGCTGTGAAAATCTCTCCGATCGATGGTGGCCGTGGCTCCAGGGCAGATGTATTCAATGCAGTCGTTGTGCAGCGAGCTGAGCAGCTGGTTGCGAGCTCCTTTGATCCATCTGAAATGGGGGAGAGTGCTGAATCTGTAGAAGGGCAGTTGCTGGGGATGTTGGCCAATGGGGCTTCGACTTCGCGCCAGCTCTATAAGGCAACTGTTTGCGATGAAGGATTGCATTCAGAGGATAGGCAAGGTTACCTGTTTCAGCTGCGCTCCAGAAGGGATCGTACTGGCCACCATGCGGGCGCCTCCAAGAGCAGTGAATTCCTCAATCTCCAAGTTGGAGCCTGCGAAAAAGCGTGGTCTTGAGAGTCCAGATGACACTTCTTCGATACCAGAAGTTGTGGGCGCCAGAAGCTTAGAGAGGAGAATTCGCGATCCATTGGGCGCATGGTGCTGACTCAAGGCCCTGATGAAGCGGTGCAGATTGGATTCTCGATGCTGAGTGCCGTCAAACCAGACTTGGCTGGTGGCCTGGGCAAACACAAGATGGCCACAGGAGCAGGCTTTGCGCATGGGTTGGACAGCCAGCAAGGGCGATATGCGGCAGATATAGACAACAAGGACTTCTCGGGATACAACGAAAGCGAGGAGTTTCGGGAACTGTCCTTGTTCGATTCTGCCATGGCTTTGGCATTCCATCGGAAGAAATTGACGCTGCGATCGTGGAGCTGGCTTTGGATAGCGTTGTCCTGCTACATGGTTGTGGCAAACCGTGGTGAGAAGCAGTTCTTGGAAACCGCGCAGTCATGTAGGAGATGGATCAATTCATTGTGGTCGGGGTCATGCCTGACTGCTTTGAAGAGCATTGGCATCCATGACGCATACGTCGAGACCAATCTCAGGTTCGTTGAGAATGATGCGAACTACCCTCGCAATGGCGTTCATCAAGATGTGTGGGGATGATTATCCTCCCCTATGCTAGCAACCATACAGGCCATTTTTACTGACCCACACTTTCTAGTTCAGGGGCCTTTGGACCACGCCGCTCATGGCCAGGTAGCTGCTGGTATTAGGCAGGGCTGCCCCCGTAGTCCATACCTTTTGATCATTGTCCTTACCGTTATGCTCAGCGATGTGGACACTGATCTTCTCACTCAGGGGGTCCCTTGCAACACATGGTCAACGCCCGACCTATGATTTGGAATACGCGGACGATACCCTACTTATCGCGCGCGCGCGCGCGGCGCGCGCAAGCACAACTGCAGAACATCCTAACGACATTGGAGGGGGTAGCGTCGGAGTACGGTATGAAGCTCAATATGACTAAAACAGAACTTTTGTTGCGCCCGGACCGCCCGCCCCAGTGGTAAAGTTTCAAGACGGCGCGACGGTTCCGACCACACCTCAGTTTAAGTACCTTGGGTCCATATGATACCCTGGAAAAAAACTCATTCGAACACGCCTTCCGCCACAGAGCGGCGCTGGCAGAAGAAGCATATAAGAAGTTGCGTTTGGTGTGGAGCAGCCACCTAACCATGGCAGTAAAGGTACGCATGTTTCAATCTACGTTCACACCTGTACTTTTGCATGGCCTAACCTCCTCACCCTGACCCATAAACACCTACACAGAATTGATGCGTACTTCCATCGTTTCCTCCGAAGATCCATTGGAATCAAAGCCTCCTTCTATTCACGAATCTCCAGTTTGGGAGCAAGCCCGCCGGCCACAACTACCATCAGCAGCTCTCCTTAAAGCCCAAAAGACCTTCATGAAAGAAGTGTACTTAGCCCCTCGCGCAGAGCCAGTTCATTCCGTAGTCTTCGCAGCAGCACATAAGGACAGGATCATTAACCAAGGCCGTAGACGTGGAATGCAATTCCCTTACTGGGTCGAAGTCACCGCCCAACAACACTACCCAGATCTTTGTACGTCGGACCACACCTCACGCGCTAACCCCCATGACAAGTATACTAAGACTGCACGCGCCATGCGAGAACCTGAGCCAGAGAGTGCGCCTAAGCGCGCAACGCATCAGCGCGCACGGCCTTGCTAAAAAAACACCCTCAACCCTAACCCCTTTGGGGGCGGGGGGGGGGGGGGTTCTCTTGCACTGGCCAAACAAGATGCCCTGGTGAGGTGACGGGCGCCATGGCCACACAACTGGGCGGTGTGGGGCAGGTGCTTGGCTGTGCTTACCCATAAACCCTTTGAGGGTTTGGGGAATAGAGTTGCCCCTAAGCCCCTAAGTCTAAACGTGGAACTTGAGGGTTTTGGGTTTAGGGTTCAGGCCTCATGGCGTTTCGGGCTCACAGGGCTTAGGGTTCTGTATAGTCTTTTGAGGCAATCTTCACTACAAGTGGGGCCCAGATCGGGACACTTCCACTCTTCGCATCAAGATAACTGAATATGTCCATAAACCTCAAACCCTAAGTCACCCAAACCCTAAAAACCCTAAAAAGCCTAAAAACCCTAAACCCTAAACCCTAAACCCTAAACCCTAAACCCTAAACCCTAAACCCTAAACCCTAAACCCTAAACCCTAAACCCTAAACCCTAAACCCTAAACCCTAAACCCTAAACCCTAAACCCTAAACCCTAACCCCCAAACCCTGCACCCTAAACCCTTAAGAAAGACCAAGTGAGGCCCACCCCGGCCGCACTTTTTCTGGGTAGTAGGGTTTAGGGTTTAGGGTTTGGGGTTTAGGGTTTAGGGTTTAGGGTCTCTGAATTAGGGGTTGTTGGGGAGTCCTTCTCTTATGGGTGCCGCATTATTAGGTTTTAGGGTTTAAGCTTTAGGCTTCAGTAATTTTACGAGAACTACCCACATCAAGATGGCAACCTCGTAGGCCCCGCCTTGCACTTCGCATTCTTGATTGCAGATAGACCTTCGCCATCGACCCTAAACCCCATACCCGAAACCCTAAACCCTACGGGATGACCCGCTCCACAGGGCCAGAAGACGGCTCCGGTTTAGGGTTTGGGGTTTAGGGTTGAGGGTTTACAGGGTTCAGGGTTCAGGGTTTAGGGTTTAGGGTTTAGGGTTTAGGGTTTAGGGTTTAGGGTTTAGGGTTTAGGGTTTAGGGGGACCGGTGTACATTGCACATAGATGAGCTGCCAGAGACCTTGATGAGCGATTGAGAATGTTCCGCAGGCTCCCACCCCAAACGCTTGTCGTAATCCCCAAACAGGGGTACCCCTTTCTATCACCAAACATCATCGAATCATATCGAATCCCCTTAACTCTAACACCCTAAACCCTAAACCCACAAAGGGTACCTCTTATAAGGGACCTCCCAGGTTCTTCTTCAGGGTTTAGGGTTTAGGGTTTAGGGTTCAGGGTTCAGGGTTCAGGGTTTAGGGTTTAGGGGCCCTAAGCCGTAAACCCGAAAAAACCCGAAACCCTGATGATAAGAGGCTGGGTGGCAGGTTGAGGGTTTAGGGTTTAGGGTTTAGAGATTAAGGTTTAGGGTTTAGGGTTTAGGGTTTAGGGTTTAGGGTTTAGGGCTTAGGGTTTAGGGTTTAGGGTTTAGGGTTTAAGGTTTAGGCGGTTTCGAGGCTGTCATTGCATGTTGTCCCCTCGAAATAGAGATAGGCAAGGACAGCACATGTCAAAGCCGTTCTTGCAACTTTCACAAATACACGTACACAGCATGCCGTTCAAGTTGCTCTCATTGCACGCCGTTCCTGCAATCTGGCGCATGAGCCGGTTGAAAGATTGGGCCGTTGGTCGAAAATCCGCGTGTAGTACATGCCAAGTCCATAACGAAGCAGTTTTTTGCATGCTTGTTTCCGAATCGGCTCATGAGCAGGTGTTGGTACTGAACGGGAAAATCAAAATGTCCTGTAACTGTAAGACGTCGGAAGCGCATCTTCCCACCAACAGCTATTCGTTATACGCATGCATGCTGCATGTGGGTGCAAAGTTTGTTGTTTTTTTGCAGTACAAGCGGAGAGCCTCAAGCAACACAACCTGCAACGCTGCAAGTTCATGAGACAGGCTGTCGCACCAGTTGCGAAGTCGACAGAGAATACTGGGGCCATACAGTACCGCCTATAGGGACTTTGGGGCCCAAGTCTAGTATAGTAATGAGGTACATGGACCCTTAGGGTTGAGTTACCTGTGACCCCGTGTTTGCACATTTAACTCCCGACATGCAATATGCAGCTTCGGTGGTGCCACCACATCTGAATCCTCCATTCGTATAGGGCTGCACGCCGTCACCTGGGATGGTCCAAAGCACGTCCTACAGTTATTCGTTCGTCGATTCTCCATCAAGCTGTCAACATGATTAAAGAACATTCCCGAAACCCTAAACCTCACACCCTAAACCCTAAAAGTAAGCCCTGGACCCTAAACCCAAAAACGGCCTGCGGGAGCCAGCTAGCTGTTCAACCCCAAATGCCTGTCCTCGGACCCGGAGTAGGCCCTTATTTCCTTTCTTTAGGGTCGGGGTTCCCTTATAACTCCCTGGTTACTCCTGGGTCTAGTTGCCCTAAACCCTAAGCCCTAACCCTAAACCCTAAACCCTAAACCCTAAACCCTAAACCCTAAACCCTAAACCCTAAACCCTAAACCCTAAACCCTAAACCCTAAACCCTAAACCCTAAACCCTAAACCCTAAACCCTAAACCCTAAACCCTGAACCCTGAACCCTGAACCCTGAACCCTGAACCCTGAACCCTGAACCCTGAACCCTGAACCCTGAACCCTGACCCTGAACCCTAAACCCTAAACCCTAAACCCTAAACCCTAAACCCTAAACCCTAAACCCTAAACCCTAAACCCTAAACCCTAAACCCTAAACCCTAAACCCTAAACCCTAAACCCTAAACCAAAACACCCGGAACCCTAAACCCCCACTCCTGGGTCTAGTTTCCCAGTCGCCCTGTGGCAGATTTTTCGGGTCTTCCGCGGAGGCTGCCCGGAGAAGGCTCACGGATCGACTCCGTGTTTCGGGCTTTTTTGGGCTTCGGGGTTTAGGGTTTAGGGTTTAGGGTTTCGGGTTTAGGGTTTAGGGTTTAGGGTTAGGGTTGAGGGCGGGAGTAGCTAAGCAAGAGCATTGGTGAAAATGGTTGGTTGTCTTGGTCGCCCAATGGTGCCCTTTTGCACTTTTTTGTTGGTCCAAGGTTTCCTTCTAAAGTAACGAACCCCAAAAGGGTATCCTTATTGTAATAAGGTTCCTGGGCTACCAGACCCCGCAAGCCCTAAGCCCTAAGCCCCCTACTCTAAAGCCCCTAGAGCCCCTAGAGCCCCCAAGTTGTAAGTTGGCCCCCACAAAAACTGCTATCTTCGACAGGTTAGAAGCGCAGCTATACAAGGCTTCAGAGCTGTCTCGTTGTGTTAGGGTTCAGGGTTTAGGGTTTAGGGTTTAGGGTTTAGGGTTTAGGGTTTAGGGTTTAGGGTTTAGGGTTTAGGGTGTACGGTTTAGGGTTTAGGGTTTAGGGTTAAGGGTTGAGGGTACAGGGATCCAAGTACACATTGCCAGGGTCGGGGGTTCATGAAGCTGTCGGGCCAAGCACTTTTTTAGTTTAGGGTTGAGGGTTTGGGGTTTGGGGTTTGGGGTTAGGGTTTAGGGTTTGGGGTGTAGAGTTTGGGGTTTGAAATCTGGGGTGCTGGGGATTTTCGGGTTTGGGGTTAGGGCCCCTTCCGTATCGGCAAGGGCCCTACTCAGGGTTTTGAACAAAATCATCCTCCACCCAGGATGGGCTACTCGGCCCTAGAATCCCCATGATCAACCGTGAGTTTAGGGATGTTTCGGTTTTAGGGTTTTGGGGGCGTAGGGTATAAGAGCCCAACCCAGTCGCTCCAACAAGCACCTTGAGTTTACTTCGCTGGCCAGACTCCCCTAAGCCCTAAACCCTTGTCCCACTAAAACCTTGTCCCCCTTTGCCTTTCCCAAAGCGCGAATCAAGTCGCACGCAGACGTGTGTAGGCATGATTGCTCGAGAATATGTGGCACATGTAATGCTTGCGCAAGCATTGCGCCAAGGTACGTCTGTAGAAATTGCATGGGAGTTGACAGGCTAGGAGGAGGTGCGGGTGTTGCAAGGTGTGCGTGTGTGCGTGTGTCGTCAGAGGGCCCTGGCGACATGTCCATCTCAGTGGCCGTCGTGTTGTTGAGCGGCTCCCGCGTGTCCATCCAGTTGGATCCCGACGCCAGGCTTGAGGCGCTTCGGACAAGGGCAGAGGCTGCGCTAGGGACACCCCTCGGCAAGCTAATCACGGAGGCGGGGGCTTTGCTTACGCACCAACGGACGCTCAGGCAAGCAGGAATCCGAGATGGTGATACGATCACTGCTGTTGCTGGGCACGTGGCTGTAGCAGCAACAGCATCCGCATTTGCCCTCCTTCGGGCAGATGGCTCGGTGGTGACTTGGGGACACCCTTCCCGTGGTGGCAACAGCGAGGCTGTGCAGAATCAGCTGCAGAATGTGCGTCATGTTCAAGCAAATGCCCGAGCCTTCGCCGCACTTCGTGAAGATGGGTCTGTCGTGACATGGGGCGACGGAGAGCGTGGTGGCTTCAGCCAGCATGTCCAGCGCCAGCTCCAAGATGTGCGTCAGATTGAGGCTAGCTGTGAGGCTTTTGCAGCCATCAAGGCTGACGGCTCTGTGGTAGCCTGGGGTTATCCCCGCAGCGGTGGCAACTGCGCAGATGTTCAGGAACAACTGAAAGACGTTGCTTCTATCCAAGCCTCTAGTGGGGCTTTTGCTGCCTTGCGTGCTGATGGTGTGGTGGTAACATGGGGTAACGACGACCTCGGCGGTGACAGTCGTGCAGTTCGCGGCCACCTCAGACATGTTCTACGGCTTCATGGCAGCCCAGTTGGGTTCGCTGCCATCAAAGCAGGCGGACAAGTGGTTTATTGGGGCTCGGACTTCGATCCAGGTATCTTGGTAGCACATTGGTACCCCTTACCCATGTTTTGGGTTTTGGGTTCCCTTATGAAGTAGCCAACCAAAAAAAAAGGGTAGCCTGATTATAAGATGCTTGTTGGGCTACCAAGGTCTGCGGTTACTGGGCTTCCAAGGTAGTATGCATGGAGTGTATGAGACAGGGCTCCAAGACATTCGGCAGCTCGAATATTTTGCTGACTCTTGGGTCGCTGTTGGATCAGATGGGCGTATGTCAACTTGGGGCAAGTACACAAGCCAGTGTGAGGGAGTTGTAGGCATCAAGCGTTTGATGGATGGCCACGGCAAAGTGAACATTTACGATGATGGTAATGCTGCAGTTGCTCTTCTCGGTGATGGTACTGTCATAGCTTACGGGCATCCCTGCAAAAGCAGTGCCAGGGTGCCAGGACAACTCCGGCAGGTTGTGCGGATTCAGGCTACTTGCGGTGCGTTTGCAGCGATTCGGTCCGACGGGTCCGTCGTGACATGGGGCCTCAAAGATTCTGGCGGTTGCAGCCTTGCCGTTCAGACGCAGTTGCAGCATGTCCGAGACATACAAGCCTCTCGGTTTGCTTTCGCTGCTGTGCGTGATGATGGGCATGTGGTCACCTGGGGCGACAAGGAGCATGGAGGCGACAGCCGCAGTGTGCAGCGCCAGCTCAGGGATGTCAGATGCATCTAGGTAGGCCCGGGCGAGATTTTATATTTTTCCTTTTCGGGTTTCAGAGGGTCATATTATATATTTTCCCTTTTTGGGTTTAAGAGATCATATTTTGGAAATGTGATTTTCAGAGGGTTTTAAGTAGGGCCAGCTAAGGCATTCAAGCAACGAAAAGCAGTCTCGCCACGGCCCGGGGCGCTTTTGCCGCCATCCGCGGCGACGGATCCGTGGTGTCATGGGGCAGCCCGGCAAATGGCGGCGACAGCACCGGCGTGCGAAGGTTGCTCGGCAGAACGCTAGAGGATGATCTGATGGAGTTTGAGGCCGAGGCTGAGACCACGGCAAGGGCAGCAGCCAGGGTGGAGGGCAAGGCCAAACTTCGCGGAAGAGCTGCGGCCAAGGCGAAATTGAAAGCCAAGGCCAAGGCCAAAGCCAAGGCCAAGACCAGGGCCAAAGTCAGGGCCAGGGCCAGGCCAGGGTCAGTGGCCCTCAAGAGACCTGCGAGGAGATAGAGCTGAACAACGAACAACTCGACATGCAGATTCTACAGTCTTCCCCCAAGCCCTGCAATAGCCCCAGGTTCAGGGAACTCTAATCTGGGCATCAATATATGTTTCATATGTTCTTGATTCGGGGGGGGGGGATTTAAGGAAGAAGGTAAGTATGACCCAACTGTATTGATATCTGCCGCCCAAGACGGGGTATTCAGACTAGGCGACGTGCGGCTTCTCTGGTTTTAGGACTCGGTGTTTGTCCATTTTAGGGTTCAATGTTGTTCGAGAGTTATCGGGTTTGGTGTTGAAGCGCTGTGAGTGCTCCGTTTTTTGCAGCCTAAACCCTATAGACCCCGAACAACGTATGGTGCATATAGCTTCGAACCCTAAAGCCCTAAGCCCTAAGCCCTAAACCCTAAACCTTAAAGCCCTGGCAAGCTAAGCGTGGCGAACGAGGACTCAAAGCCCCAAGCCCCTACACCCCGAAACCCCTACACCCCCGAAGCCCCTAAGCCGCAAGTCTGCGGTGTGCCAGCTTGAGGGTTTAGGGTTTAGGGTTTAGGGTTTAGGGTTTAGGGTTTAGGGTTTAGGGTTTAGGGTTTAGGGTTAAGGATCAACAGTCCGGGGTCGGCTTTCAAAAGTTGGAAGCTTGGGGACTTTGGCTTATGGTTTTGGGGTATGGATTAATATGAGTGCACACACACATGCATACATACTTACATATGTATGTGTGTCGATGTACGGGACCCTAACCCAAACCTACAGGACCCCCTAAGAAGCGAATGATACGACTATTAGGCATCCTAGAGGAAAACATAGGCCCCTCATTGGAAGTGAACTTGTATAGGATTATAGCCAAGCACTGCGCACATGATCCTACTTAGTTATCACACCCATGATCGTACACATGCCAATCTTGAGGGATCGCGGGGCTTAGTTTGTTAAGTAAGGCGATTAAGTACGACAATCCAATCTAGTTACTATGTAAGTGTTAAGTTGAGGTTGTCATGTAGGGATATGATGTCGAGCTAAAGTAACTCGACTTGTCCCTACGAAATCCCTTGATCCAAGCAAGCCCTGTGCCGTCTGCGGCGTCAACGCGTCGCCCTAGCCTCTGCGAAGGAGCAGCATGAGCGGCTTGCCACAGACGCACAGTGCCTGGCTCCTGTGGAACCAGGGTTTAGGGTTTAGGGTTTAGGGTTTAGGGTTTAGGGTTTAGGGTTTAGGGTTTAGGGTTTAGGGTTTAGGGTTTAGGGTTTAGGCCCAGGCGTCCGGATGGAGCCCCTAGGGGCGCGAACCGGTGAGGCTGCAATCGGCGAGCACGAACCCTAAACCCTAAACCCTAAACCCTAAACCCTAAACCCTAAACCCTAAACCCTAAACCCTAAACCCTAAACCCTAAACCCTAAACCCTAAACCCTAAACCCTAAACCCTAAACCCTAAACCCTAAGCCAAGACGGGGCGTCCTCGGACCACGAGGACCCCAAGCAAGGAGTTGGGGTTCTCACATCCGGGAAAGCTCAAGTCACAGAGCCTTTGAGAAGAAACCTTACCAGGTCTCGGCCCTATACACTGGCTTCACGGGTTTAGGGTTTTGTGTTTAGAGTTTAGGGGCTGAGGGTTTGGGGTTCAGCACACCGAAGAGCCCGAACCTTCTCCTAAACCCTAAACCCTAAACCCTAAACCCTAAACCCTAAACCCTAAACCCTAAACCCTAAACCCTAAGCCCTAAACCCTAAACCCTAGACCCTAGACCCTAGACCCTAAACCCTAAACCCTAAACACTAAACACTAAACCCTAAACCCTAAACCGGCCACGCCCTCCACATGGAAGGGCCTCCTCGAGCTGGATCTGAGCGAGGCAGAGAAGGCCTTGGGACGAATTGGGGTTTTTGGGGGTTCTTGGGGGTTTAGGGTTTAGGGTTTAGGGTTTAGGGTTTGGGGTTTAGGGTTTAGGGTTTAGGGTTTTTGGGGGGCTTACTTGGATGCCCAGTAGTACCCTTATTCCCTTTTTATTGGGTTCGTATCCCATATGAACCCCTATAAGCCAAAAAGGGTGCCTTTTGCGGCTGAGCTGTTGTCACGGCTGATGTGTCTCTGTAGGGAATGTTCCTGCGCAAGAGACATGCGAAGTTGCTGCCAGTGTCCGGTGCTTGCGTGGAGGATAGAGCTCCGCCTTCGCGGGCTTGTGCACAGTGAGTCGCGCTGCCAGCTTGCCTCACACATCGCCTTTTGGTCACAACCAATCCGTATGCTGTCAGCAGCAGCAGCCCTTCGAGTGCGTTGATGCCTTCTTGTGTCATTCTTGTTCACAGATGGCGACAGCAACTCTTGCTTGACTATGGAGCCAAGAAGGGTGCCCTTTTTCCTCCTAGGTTACTGGGGAACCCAGTTTAAGGGTTTAGGGTGTAGGGTTTGGGGTTTAGGGTGTAACTAGGGTTAGGGTTTAGGATTTAGGGTTTAAGGCTTTGGGATGCAAGGGTTTACGGCTTTAAGGGTTTGGAGTTTATTTAGGGTTTGTTCGGGTTTTCCTGGGGTTCAGGGTTTACCAACTACCCGCTACCCGCCAAGCTAAATGCTAAAGACCAAAACCCAAACTGCACACCCCAAACCCTGAAATCTGTCCACAACTGCTGCAGAGTCCCTGGAAGCCTGGCAAACACAGCCCCCCCGGACCCGCCCTCAAACGCTACCCCCCCCCCCCCCCCCACCCCCCCAAACCCTACTACACCCTCCCAAACCCTAAACCCTCATCCCTAAACGCCAAACCCTAAACCCTAAAACCCTAAACCCTCTGCCCTCTAAACCCTAAACCCTAAACCCTAGACCCTAAACCGAAAGCCATAGACTTGAACCTAGCGCATAGATCTTCTGACCAGGCCGCCGTGCGGCCCGTGGCCCTGGAGGCTGGACGTTTAGTTCTGCCCTCCTAACCTTCAAGCTCTCACCAAAAACTGTAAGGTTTAGGGTTTAGGGTTTAGGGTTTAGTGTTTAGGGTTTAGGGTTTTTAGGGTTTGGGGTTTGGGGTTTGGGGTTAGGGCTTAGGGTTTAGGGTTTAGGGTTTGGGGTCCGGGGTCGCCCTGTAGATCAAAAACCCCCAAACCCTAAACCCTAAACCCGAAACCCGAAACCCCCTTCGGGGGTACAAAGGGGTTGTGGGGGCCTTCGCTGTGGAGGCTCTACATGCCACTGACCTCAGCACATGTGAGCTCGGCCCTCGCTGGTTTCTGTTTCTTGCTCCTAGGGTGTAAGGTGCGGGGTTTAGGGTTTAGGTCTTCTGAGTAGGAAATGAGGGAATGGGGTACCCTATATGATCCTCTAAGGGCATATATAGTCCTTCATTCCCTAGCAAGAACCAGGGGATCTCGCTCCAAGGTGTAGGCCTTCGGGTTAACCCTAAACCCTGAACCCTGAACCCTAAACCCGAACCCTAAACCCTAAACCCTAAACCCTAAACCCTAAACCCTAAACCCTAAACCCTAAACCCTAAACCCTAAACCCATAAACCCTAAACCCTAAACCCTAAACCCTAAACCCTAAACCCTAAACCCTAAAGCCTAAACCCTAAACCCTAAACCCTAAACCCTAAACCCTAAACCCTAAACCCTAAACCCTAAACCCTAAACCCTAAACCCTAAACCCTAAACCCTAAACCCTAAACCCTAAACCCTAAACCCTAAACCCTAAACCCTAAACCTAACCCTAAACCCTAAACCCTAAACCCTAAACCCTAAACCCTAAACCCTAAACCCTAAACCCTAAACCCTAAACCCTAAACCCTAAACCCTAAACCCTAAACCCTAAACCCTAAACCCTAAACCCTAAACCCTAAACCTAACTAAACCCTAAACCCTAACGGGGTGAGGGTTGCAATCTTCGGGCGGCCCAGGCGGCCCTGTGCAAGAGAACCTTTAACTAGCAGAAGGTTCCGGGGTCCTTGTTTTCAGGGTTAGGGTAAAGTCGTATGTTCTAGAAGCTTAGGCTTTTAGGGTTTAAGTTCTGGGGTGCTTAGTATGGTTTGGGCTGAGATCTTGCAGTTTGCCTGCTCCAGCGCCGTCGCAAGGGTGTAGCCTCCGGCAGGGGAACCGAATTTAGCAACCTGCCCATATTGCCAGGGTACGACAAAGAGCTCAGGGTCTTGGCCAGACACCCTCAGGTGAGGTTTGCATTTAGGGTTTCAGGCTTAGGCCTCTCCTCCCCCTATGCAGCAGCATGAAGTGTGCATCTCGCTTTTTACCTAGAGTCTTGGGTCCAACTTACAGCACCCCTAAACCCCAAACCCCAAACCCCAAACCCCAAACCCCAAACCCCAAACCCTAAACCCTAAACCCTAAACCCTTATAGTACTCATCTTGGGTTTTATATAACCCTTTCGCACCCCAAAACCAAGGAAGCACCAGAAGCCAGGCTAGGATCCGGCCCCGTGAGCAACCCAACTCAATCAAATGAGTGAATGGCATGTGAACGCACCGGGTTTAGGGTTTAGGGTTTAGGGTTTAGGGTTTGGGGTTTGGGGTTTGGGGTTTAGGGTTTCTAGATCTCAATTCGCAAACACCCGGACTAAGCCCTAGGAACCCTAAACGCTACGAGACACCCTAAACCTGAAACCCTGAAAGCCCTCATCCTAGGACGCCCAGTAGTGCCGCTTATTCCCTCGGAACCCCTCGTGAACCCCATAAGCTCACATTAGGCAACAAAGGGCTCACTGCACATTCGTAGGTTACTGGCGACCTCTAAAACCTTAAGCCCTGAAAACCCTACGCCCTAAGACCGAAGCCCGAAGCCCTAAGCCCAAAGCCCTAAACCCTAAACCCTAAACCCTAAACCCGAAGACCTAAACCCTAAACCCTAAACCCTAAACCCTAAACCCTAAACCCTAAACCCTAAACCCTAAACCCTAAACCCTAAACCCTAAACCCTAAACCTAAACCCTAAACCCTAAACCTCTCTTTCATATATAATTTAAATGTTAAGGAGTTACTGGGCAAGGTCATTTTTTTACTGGGCAAGGTCATTTTTTTACTGGGCAAGGTCATTTTTTTACTGGGCAAGGTCATTTTTTTACTGGGCAAGGTCGTTTCGTCAAAAAAACGACCTTGCCCAGTAAAAAAATGACCTTGCCCAGTAAAAAAATGACCTTGCCCAGTAAAAATGTTACTGGGCAAGGTCATCTTTTTACTGGGCAAGGTCATCTTTTTACTGGGCAAGGTCATTTTTTTACTGGGCAAGGTCATCTTTTTACTGGGCAAGGTCATCTTTTTACTGGGCAAGGTCATCTTTTTACTGGGCAAGGTCATTTTTTTACTGGGCAAGGTCATTTTTTTACTGGGCAAGGTTTTTTTACTGGGCAAGGTCATTTTTTTACTGGGCAAGGTCATTACTGGGCAAGGTCATTTTTTTACTGGGCAAGGTCATTTTTTTACTGGGCAAGGTCATTTTTTTACTGGGCAAGGTCATTTTTTTACTGGGCAAGGTCATTTTTTTACTGGGCAAGGTCATTTTTTTACTGGGCAAGGTCATTTTTTTACTGGGCAAGGTCATTTTCTTACTGGGCAAGGTCATTACTGGGCAAGGTCATTTTTTTACTGGGCAAGGTCATTTTTTACTGGGCAAGGTCATTTTTTTACTGGGCAAGGTCATTTTTTACTGGGCAAGGTCATTTTTTTACTGGGCAAGGTCATTTTTTTACTGGGCAAGGTCATTTTTTTACTGGGCAAGGTCATTTTTTTACTGGGCAAGGTCATTTTTTTACTGGGCAAGGTCATTACTGGGCAAGGTCATTTTTTTACTGGGCAAGGTCATTACTGGGCAAGGTCATTTTTTACTGGGCAAGGTCATTTTTTTACTGGCAAGGTCATTTTTTTACTGGGCTAGGTCATTTTTTTACTGGGCTAGGTCATTTTTTAATGGGCAAGGTCGTTTCGTCCAAAGGTGTTTAGGATTTCCGGGCCTAATGGTTAGGGTTTCAAGGCCTCACGGCCTGGTGTTTAGGGTTTCAGGGCCTCAAGGCCTGCTGTTTAGGGTTTCACGGCCTCACGGCCTAGTATTTAGGTTTCAGGGTTTCAGGGCCTCAAGGCCTAGTGTTTAGGGTTTCAGGGCCTCAAGGCCTGGTGTTTAGGGTTTCAAGGCCTCAAGGCCGGGTGTGGCTTGTGTTAAGTGCTTGGTACTACGGCGTGATTGGTGCATCCGAAGAGAAAATAAGTAACCTTCTATTTTCTTAATGTTATGGGATTCTTTGGGCGGGTGGGTTTTTTCCGTTGCCTAGATACACTGCTGGCCTAGTAAATGCTCGAACTTGAGATGCTGAACCCTAAACCCTAAACCCTAAACCCTAAACCCTAAACCCTAAACCCTAAACCTTACTGGGGTCACTGGGCAACCTTGTCAAGAACTGCCTGGCCTAGGTGGCTCCGCGCAACGCAAGGCGCTCTAGCGGGTCAGTGGATTGCCGTGTTCCGTTTAGGGTGTAGGGTTTAGGGTTTAGGGTTTAGAGTTTAGGGTTGAGGGTTGAGGGTTTGGGTTGAGGGTTGAGGGTTTAGGCTTTAGTGAGCAGGCATTTGGGTTACTCTGACTACTGAGAGCACTGCCAAGCAATAGAAATTTGGAGTGTTGATCATTAAGGCTTTAACAAGGCTGCCCTTGAAGATTAGACTTCAGTGAAGGGGGTCTCTCTTGAATGGTAGTATGGTTTCATGTCAAAGTGAGTGTTGAGAGAAGGCTGAGAAAAGGTCGGTGCACAGGCAACGACATCAGTAACCACTGCTTCTAAGCCAACCACAAGTGCTGATCGCTTCTGGATGGGTCCGCAATGATCTCTCGCGTAAACCCTAAACCCTAGACCCTAAACCCTAAACCCATTTGGCTCCTGAGGCCTGAACCCCTGACTCCTTGAACCCCCTGACTTTGGGGTTGAGGGTTGAGGTTTGAGGGTTTAGTGGGGTTTATTCGGGGTTTAGGGTTTAGTGTTTAGGGTTAGGTTTCAGGGTATCCTGCAATTAGTTCAAAGCTTCGAGCCACAAAACTTCAAATGCTCAAGCCTGCGGCCTTAACATCTTCAACCCTCAAGGCGCAACACGTTTAGGGTTAGGGTTTAGGGCTTAGGGCCCCCAACCCTGAAAAGCCCTCAGCACTACGTCTCAAAAGCAAACTTACTGGTGATCAAGGGAGGGTCAGGTCTGGAACAAGAGGCTTGAAAGAAGCGGCATAAACAGTCTTCGACACGCCCATCATTGCTTTGGGGATGCATCGTTTGGGTGTTTTCTTGTCGCTGGCATAATCTCGGTACCTGGTTCTGGCAGTCTCCCTCGGTACAACCGGGACCCGGCGCGCCTTGTTGCCTCTCAAACTCCACATCCAAGGGAAAGCCAAGATGTACAGCCGTGGCTGTGCGAGCCAGTGCGAGCTACTTTATGCCTGAGAATGATCGCCTTGGTGTTTTGGCCGCCGTCGGCCGTGAGCCACGGCTCATGACCGGGCACAAGACCATGCACGCAAGGCGCTTAGGAAAACGGCGCCGCAAAAAGCTGACCGGGAGCAAGCAAGCCGTCTACAGTCAACGCCGCAGCATCCGTGATCATGGATCCCGGTATGTGGCTGACATCAGACTCCTACTAAAGTTATTAAACCCTAAACGGACATCATGATGGACAGATCACGCACATCAGACTCAACGCAGACATGCTGAGCGTTATACATGTATACGAAAGCCGCCCTGAGCATAGCGGTACCAGGGACTCGCGCTTAGGGTTTAGAATGTAAGCCTTCTACTGGGAGGTTCAGGGTACTTCGTAGCCGAATTATAGCTGCACTTGTAACCCGATTATAACCACACTAGGGTACTTGAGGGGCTTATGAATGGGTCAGAACTGCAGTCAGAAGTGGGTTATAAGTACCCTGAACCTCCAAGTAGGGGGACCTAAAACCTAAACCCTAAACCCTAAGTCCTAAACCCTAAACCCTAAACCCCAAACCCTAAACCCTAAACCCTAGTTTCTCAAGCGCTGCAAGGCGACGAGGTCCCGAGCGATCCAGCAGTCACCTGCTCAGCTACGCTTCCCAGAACTCTAAGAGCAAAGCTCCCTGAGGCAAAGGACTTGGTAGGGATTCGTTAGGGGTTTGGGGTTTGGGGTTTAGGATTTAGGGTTTAGGGTTTAGGGTTTAGGGTTCCAAGAGCCTTGGCCCACCCTCTCCGGCAGTAAGATTAACCCCCCCCCCCCCCCTCAGCTCTCATACCTCACGGCAGCGTTATAAGATACTAGGATGGACAACAGTACCCTCATCCTTTTCTTGAAAGGGGCTAGTGGGGCGGGGACTAGCAGACAGTGGATGGTTTGAACTTGGAATTTCTTGGGCAACTCCTATGGGACACGGTTTCTCTCCGCTGTGTATTTGAAGAGCGTGTACAAGAAGCACCCGCAGCGTTTGGACAATATGATTCAGGCCTTAGCGGAAGAGCTTCGCAAGCTGTACTATGATGGGGTGGAGCTGGTTATTGGCGGCCAACGCGTCAGAATGTTTGTGGCAACGCTTGGGTTGAACGGCGATTGGCCGGTTCATGCAAAACTGGGGCAGCTGAATCGGCAAATCAGTCGAAAAGGCATACTCAAGCTGACAGACAAGTCTGGTATCTGTCACCTGTGCCGAGCAGGAGAAGTCAACTACCCAAAACATGACTACACCGCAAGGCCCGGAGATCAACACCCTAAACCCTAAACCCCTAAACCCCTAAACCCCTAAACCCCTAAACCCCTAAACCCCTAAACCCCTAAACCCTAAGCCTTAAACCCTAAACCCTAAACCCTAAACCCTAAACCCTAAACCCTAAACCCTAAACCCTAAACCCTAAACCCTAAACCCTAAACCCCTAAACCCCTAAACCCCTAAACCCTAAACCCCTAAAACCTAAACCCGAAACCCTAAACCCTAAACCCAAAACCCAAGACCCTAAACCCGTTTGGGGTTTGGGGTTTGGGGTTTAGGGTTTAGGATTCAGGGTTTAGCATTCAGGGTTCCTAGATTGGCCGCTTGGGTGAGACTGATTGCAGCCGAGGTCGCGAGCCGCCAGGAGGTCCGCACCTCAGCTTGAGTTTCCGGTCTAAACCCCCCACCTTCAACCCTAAACCCTAAACCCTAAACCCTAAACCCTAAACCCTAAACCCTAAACCCTAAACCCTAAACCCTAAACCCTAAACCCTAAACCCTAAACCCTAAACAACCCCTCACCCTGATCCCTTAGCCCTACGCCCTCCCCCTAACCTCAAAGCCCAAAAGCCCCCCAACAACCCTAGATCCCCCCAACCCCTAAACCCCAAATCTCCCGCAGCCCTAAACCAAGAAATCCCCCGAAACTCTAAGTCCCTTCAAATTCTAAAACCTAAATCCCCGAAGCCCCACGTAAACCCCAAGCCCTAGGCTATAAACGCCAGACGGCCTCAACCCTAAGCCCTATATCCTAAACCCCATCAGCTTGAATCCCCAAGTCTTAAACCCTAAACCCCATGAAACCCTAAGCCCTAAACCCTAAACCCCAAACCCCAAACGCCACAAGCCCCAAGCCCCAAGCACCTCTAAGCCCCAAGCCCTCACACCCTGGATGCGCGGGAGGCACGCCTCGCGCGCGTGCGCCAGCGCCGCGAGTCGGTGGAGGCGCTGAAGGCGCATCTCCAGCGGTTAGGGTTTCGGGTTTAGGGGTTTAGGGGTTTAGGGTTTAGGGTTTAGGGTTTCGGGTTTAGGGTTTAGGGTTCAGGGTTTAGGGGTTTAGGGGTTTAGGGGTTTAGGGGTTTAGGGGCTAGTCTTTCCTGAGGTGTTCGATTTCTTGTCGGCTGAGGTCATCGGTCGGTCTCCAGTCCCTCAATCTTGCTTTGCATTCAAGATGGCCGAAATGTGAGGGCTTAAGGACTATTCGTAGTCGAGGCCTTTTGAGTGGTCCAAGTACTTGGTTTAGGGTTTAGGGTTTAGGACTTAGAGTTCAGGGTTTGGGGGAAATTCCACGCTTTTTCTCAACCCTGCAAAGCCCAACCCCTAGAAGCCCAAAAAACCTAAATCCCTAAATCCCTAAATCCCTAAATCCCTAAATCCCTAAATCCCTAGATCCCTAAATCCCTAAACCCTAAACCCTAAACGCTAAACCCTAAACCCCAGAGCCTAAACCCATACGAGGCTCAGCCGGTGGACGGCCTCGTCATCGTTGCCGGTGACGACGACGCAGAGCTCGCTGCTGAGGCTCCGGTTCTAGTGCTGCTACACCACCACCAACGACGAAAGCAACAACATCAACATCAACT
>CAJNDS010002379.1:875000-885000 GCA_905221605.1 Symbiodinium natans | reverse complement strand
CCCCCCAACCCCCCCGCGTTTTTTTAAGGCTGCCACCCATTTGAAGCCGTACAGTCTTTTTTCAAACGCACGATGCGAGCATTGTGTTTGCGCACAAAAGCTTTGAAAGAACATGTTGTTGTCTGAAACCCATCATGCGAGCATCGTGTTTGCAAATACCCATCATGCGAGCATTGCGTTTGCAAATGGGGGGGGGGGGGGGCGGGGCTGCGCACCCCCCCGACCACCCGCTTTTTTTATGGCTGCCACCCATTTTAAGCCGTACAGTCTTTTATCAAACGCATGATGCGAGCATTGTGTTTGGAAATGGGGGGGGCCCCCCCCAACCCCCCCGCTCTTTTTAGACGCACAAAAGTTTTGAAAGAACATGTTGTCTGAAACCAATGGGGGAGGGGGCTTTTACGTCGTGCGAACCCATCATGCGAGCATTGTGTTTGCAAATGGGGGGGGCTGCGCCCCCCCCCAACCCCCCTGCTTTTCTTAAGGCTGCCACCCATTCTAAGCCGTACAGTCTTTTTTCAAACGCATAATGCGATCATTGTGTCTGCCCCCCCCCCCCCCCCCAACCCCTCCGCTCTTTTTAGACGCACAAAAAGCTTTGAAAGAACATGTTGTTTGAAACCAAGCATGCGAGCATCGTGTTTGCAAATGCGGGGGCCTGCGGCCCCTCCCAACCCCCCTGCTTTTTTGAAGGCTGCCACTCATGTTATGCCGTACAGTCTTTTTCAAGCACATGATGTGAGCACTGTGTTTGCAAAACCTATTTTAAGCCGTACACTCTTTTTCAAGCACATGATACGAGCATTGTGTTTGCAAATGGGGCGGGGCTGCCCCCCCCCCCCCCCCCCCAACCCCTTGCTCTTTTTAGACGCACAAAAAGCTTTGAACGAACATTTTGTCTGAAACCCATCACGCGAGCATCGTGTTTGCAAATGGGGGAGGGGGTTTAAACTTGCTGCTATTTGCCGTCTTTGCAACCTTTGAAAACGCAGAAATGCTACTATTTGTACAGTATTTACAGCCTCTGCAAACTCGGAAATGCTGCTAGTTACAGTATTTGCAGCCTCTGAAAATGCAGAAATGCGGCTATTTACGGTATTTGCTGCCTCTGCAAACTCAGAAATGCTGCTAGCCACAGTATTTGCGACCTCTGGACACGCACAAATGCTGCCTTTACAGTGTTTGCAGCCCCTGACAACGCAGAAATGCCGCTATTTGCAGTAGTTGCAGGCTCTGGCAACCCACAGATGCTGTTATTTACAGTATTTGCAGCCTCTGCAAACGCAGAAATGCTGCAATTTACAGTCTTCGCAGCCCCGAACCGAGAACCAAGGCCGAGCCACACCTTTGCAAGGAAACATGGCCGAGCCACACCTTTGCAAAACAAAAGCCCTTCCGCCGGTTGCTGTTGGTTCATCAAATTCTCTTTGATTGTGTTTAAGAGGATCTAACAAACATGAGCGCATTCTCCCACAGGATCTCAGTTAGAAAAAGACTTCTGGGATACTGCACGTGCATTCATAGGAATACGTAAAGACACCAAAGGCGAAGACAGTTCGCCACAACACTACTTGGAAGCTCTCTTGACTTGGTAAGTCTACTTCGTATCCCCTAGAAACCCCATAATAATCCCCACAACCCACCTTACGAACTTGCCACGTCAAAAGGGTTTCCAAGTACGACTGGCAGTTGGAGTTGATCACACGCGGGCTTTCTTCCAGCGCAAGGGAGCCGTATGGTCCTAGAATACAATAAAAACATGCTGAATCCAAAGCCCCAAGCTTTCAAACCCCCTCCCACGCACGCCCTGAATCCTAACCCCCGGCCCCCTTGTGTGTCATACCCTAGACCCTGAACCCCTAAGCCCGAAACCCGAAACCCTGAACCCTGAGCCCCTAAAAACACAAGCCATGGCAAACCCTCACCCCTAAACCCTAAACCCTAAACCCTAACCCTAAACCCTAAACCCTAAACCCTGGATCCCGAAGCCTGTAGGTCTACATCCCGACATTCCCCTGAACCTGCACCCAGGTCATGTCGAACCCCTACGCCCCTAAACCCTAAACCCTAAACCCTAAACCCTAAATCCCTATATGTATATATATATATAATTTTATGTATAGACTTCACCCCTAAACCCACGATCTTCAGCCCCAAAATCCCAAACTCAGACATCCCTAAAGCCCGAAACCCCTAAACCCAAAACCCCAAACCCTAAACCCCACCACCCCCAAAAAAGCTGAGCAACCCTATACGTCTAAACAAACATAAACACCTCCCCCCCCCCCCCAAGAGAAAAAACACAACAAAGAAATCAACAAATCATAAAAATAATAATGAAAGCGAAAAAGCCGTCAACAAAGCCTAACAAGCCTTAAAAACTTTAAATACTCTTTCACAAACAGAAAGAAGCCCTCCAGACAAAACTTTGAGGCCGCTTGCAGCTCTGCAGGGCACCTGGCGCAACTCGGGCAGCTTCGTGGACGCCGCTGGGCCCAGAATTACGGGGGTTTAGGGTTTAGGCTTTAGGGTCTAGGGTTTAGGGTTTCGGGTTTAGGGTTTAGGGTTTAGGGTTTCGGGGTTGGCCCTACTGAAATCCTAAACCCTAAACTTGATTAAGGGGCTTCGGACTGGAGGATGTTTAAGCTTCAGGAGTTGGGATATAAGGGTTTAGAAGGTTTGGTGTTTAAGGTTTAGGGTGTAGGGTTTAGGGGTTTAGAGCGAGAGGTTGAGGGGTTTGGGGCGGGTGAGGGTTTGAGAATTTTTTGGGTGTCGAAGGTTCAGCTTATGTAGGGTTTAGGGCCTGAGGGCCTGTAGGGCTTTCGGTATTGAGGTTTTGGGGCTTGCCTTTCGGGATTAGGGCTCAGGGCTTTTGGGGTTTCGGGCGTTTGGGGCGCAAACACATGTTTATGGGGTGAGGGCGCTGTTGGGCTTTGCATGTCACTGGTTGACGGCTGACAGGGTAGTTTGGGGCTTGCGATCCCTAAGCCTACGACCGAACCTGCAAACCTTAAGCTTTAAGCGCTAAGCCCTAACCCTAAACCCCAAACCCTAAACCCTCAACCCCGAGCCCTAAACCCTAAACCCCAAACTCTAAACCCTAAACCCCAAACCCCAAACCCTAAACCCCAAAGCCGCAGGTCCGGCTGGAGCAGCTCTTCACCCGCGAATACCAGGCTCCGGTCGAGGGTTGTCCTCAATGCGCCTCAGACACTGAACTGTAGGGTTCAGTGTTTCGTTTTCGGGTTTAGTGTTAAGGGTTTAGGGTCTAGGGTTTAGGGTTTCGGGTTTAGGGTTTCGGGATTGCTGGGAGCCGGGTTTGGGGTATAGGGTGCAGGGCGTAGGGTTTAGGGTCTCATGACTTAGGGTGGCTCGGTGCCACGCGCTTGAGAGTCCGGCACATGCCTGCCTGTACCCAAAGACACCCAGGGTTTAGGGTTTAGGGTTCAGGGTTCAGGGTTCAGGGTTTAGGGTTTAGGGTTTAGGGCAATAGCACCCGGAGTAGGCCCTTATGTCCTTTTTGTAGGGTTGGGGTTCCCTTATCATCCCCTTAAAACCAAAAAGGGTACCTTTTTTGTATCCCTAGGTTACTCCTGGGTCTAGCCCCCTTTTCAGAAGCCCAAATCCCCAGAAGCCCGTCAAGCCCTAAACCCCCAAGCCCTACGTAGACCCTACACCCTCGAGCTCCTAAACCCTAAACCCTAAACCCTAGATCCTAAACCCGAAACCCTAGACCCTAAACCCCAGACCCTAAACCCTAAACCCTAAACCCTCAACCCTAAACCCTAAACCCTAGTTATACGCAGGTTCTACCTGCGCGGACACATCCGCACATGGCCACGGCCCCAGACACTCCCGGAAGCCGAAGCTCGAACCTTGAAGCCCTAAATCCAAAATCGTCCGTTAGGGTTTAGGGTTTAGGGTCTAAGGTTTAGGGTTTAGGGTTTAGGGTTTTGGGGTTTCGGGTTTAGGGTTTAGGGCACACTGTCAATCCTACACCCTAAATCCGCAACCCTAAACCCTACAAAACCCTAAGCCACAACCCCACATCCTCGGCATACCACTTTTCCCAAACCCCAACAACCCTCTGATCCTAAACCCCGAACCCCTAAACCCCTAACCCCAAAACCTAAAACCTAAACCCTAAACCCTAAACCCCAAAACCCCAAAACCCCAAACCCTAAAAACCTAAAACCCTAAGCCGCAAGTTGGCCTTCAAGGGTCTGTGCAGAGGGCTTTGTTGTCAGGGTGAAACCCCAAAAAGCCCCAATTTGGAGGTTTTGGGTTTTGGGCTTTTGGTTTTAGGGTTTAGGGTTAGGGTTTTGGTTTTAGGGTTTTAGGGTTTTAGGGTTTTAGGGTTTAGGGTTTAGGGTTTAGGGTTTAGGGTTTAGGGTTTAGGGTTTAGGGTTTAGGGTTTGGGGTTTAGGGCAAAAATATCACTCTCTACCTTACACCTACTTCCTAAGTCTCCGAGCCAAGCCTCTGTGGCAGAGGTGGCCGAGGCGCAGCTGTGTGAGGGCTACATCCTCAGCGCCAGCAAGGCCCTGGTACCCTAAACCCTAAACCCTAAACCCTAAACCCTAAACCCTAAACCCTAAACCCTAAACCCTAAACCCTAAACCCTAAACCCTAAACCCTAAACCGCAGCTCCTGGAAAAGGGGGGCTGTTGAAGGCAGCACAATGAGAATGGTTTGATGGCCAATCAACGCTAGCTCGAGTTCGCTTCCTGTGTGCAACGTCCTGCATTCTGTGCTTCATCCAGAGCAGTGGGGGCTGTTCTTCTTGATGTGGGGGAGTCCAAAAGCGGCATTCTCCAGCCCTCCTCCCAATCCTCCCAACAAGGAACAAAACCCCAAGTCCTGAACCTTTAAGCACAAGCACCCTAAAAACCCTAAACACCCTAAGTACACCAACCACCCTAAACGGCCTTAACCCCCTGAACGCCCCATCCCCCCCAAATCCTGAACTCTAAACCCAAACCCTAAGCCCCAAACCCTAAACCCCAAACCCCAAACCCCAAACCCTAAACCCTAAACCCTAAACCCTAAACCCTAAACCCTAAACCCTAAACCCTAAACCCTAAACCCTAAACCCTAAACCCTAAACCCTAAACCCTAAACCCTAAACCCTACACCCTAAACCCCTAAACCCCTAAACCCTAAACCCCTAAACCCCAGCTCCGGACCTCTGAAGCGGAGTGCCGGCGCAGGTGGCAGAGGAGCCGTTCTCAGACTCGCTCGACTTGGTTGTTAAGGGCTTATGGGGTTCACAGGGTTCACAGGGTTCACAGGGTTCACAGGGTTCATAGGGTTCACAGGGTTCACAGGGTGCATAGGGTTCACAGGGTTCATAGGGCTTAGGGTTTGGGGTTTAGGGCTTAGGGTTTGGGGTCTAGGGTTTAGGGTTTTAGGGCTTTGGGGCTTTGGGTTCAGGATTCAGGGTTTAGGGTTTAGGTTTTGGTGAGGGGTCAGCTTTCAGTGTATTTCAGAGCTTAGAGGTTAGACTGAGATTGCGTTGAGTTCGCTGATTTCGGGTTCAGGCCGAGCATAGTGGTGGTGGCGGCTTGGAGAAACTTTTCGGGGGTTGGCTCAGGCCCTCAGGACTTGTCAAGGTAGCCGAAGCCCCGGAAACTGCCGAAAAACACCGAAAACCTGACAATTTGCCCCAACACCTTGTCAGGTGAGGTTTGGGGTTTAGGGGTTTTCAGTTCCAAACCCACCTCCCTCCCATCCCATCCCGAAAACAAACGCAACAGCCCCAAACCCCGAACCCCAAACCCTAAACGCCATGAAACCCTAACCCCTAAACCTCAAACCCTCAACTCCAAACCCCAAACCACAAACCCCAAACCCCAAACCCTGAACCCTGAACCCTAAACCCCAAGCCCCAAACCCTAAGCCCTGAACCCCAAACCCCAAACCCTAAACCCTGAATCCCAATCCCCAAACCCCAAACCCTAAACCCCAAACCCTGAACCCCAAACCCTAAACCCTAAGCCTTAAGTTCTGCATCCTAAACCCCAAACCCTAGCCCTAAACTCTCAACCCCAAACCCCAAACCCCAAACCCCAAACCCCAAACCCCAAACCCCAAACCCCAAACCCTAAACCCTAAACCCTAAACCCTAAACCCTAAACCCTAAACCCTAAACCCTAAACCCTAAACCCCAAACCCTAAACCCTAAACCCTAAACCCTACTCATCGGAGGGCGACGGAGGCCAGGAGCCTGCGCCCTGAGCTCGGCCTCTTCCTCCTGGCCCTGAGTTTAGGTTTTTGTGTTTGGGGTTTAGGGTTAGGGTTTAGGGTTTAGGGTTTAGGGTTTAGGGTTTAGGGTTTAGGGTTTAGGGTTTAGGGTTTAGGGTTTAGGGTTTAGGGTTTAGGGTTTAGGGTTTAGGGTTTAGGGTTTAGGGTTTAGGGTTTAGGGTTTCGGGTTAGGGTTTAGGGTTTAGGGTTTAGGGTTTAGGGTTTAGGGTTTAGGGTTTAGGGTTTAGGGTTTAGGGTTTAGGGTTTAGGGTTTAGGGTTTAGGGTTTAGGGTTTAGGGTTTAGGGTCTGTAGAGGGGGAGACAAGGTACCTAACTCCAGCATTTCTTTCTAAGACCCATTAGGCGAAACTCGCGTTTCTGGGAGGGGGAGGGGAATGACCTTTGGAGTCTAGGGCTCCTTTCAACCTTCAGTTCCGAAGTTCTGCCTGAGTTGCGGGCACACCGAGTTCACATCATGATTCCCTTCGGGAAGACAGGCAGAGAAGCAAGCCACCCTAAACCCTAAACCCTAAACCCTAAACCCTAAACCCTAGACCCTAAACCCCAAACCCTAAACCCTAAGCCCTAAACCCTAAACCCTAAACTCCGAACCCTAAACCCTAAACCCTAAACCCTAAACCCTAAACCCTATACCCAAGACCGGACGATGGTCAAGCAGCGGAAAGGCCTAAGCCCTAAACCCAACATCCTCACACCCCTGAGGCTCAAAAGACAGAGGACTGCGTGACACCGGCAGAAAGGCTGCGAAAACAGCCGCAAAAAAGAGGGAGGGTTCAGGGTTCAGGGTTTAGTGTGTAGGGTATTTAGGGTTTAGGGTTTTTGGGTTTAGGCTTCAGTGTCAAGTCGACTCTGGTTTTGGTTTGGGGTTTCCGTTGCACCTAAACCCTAAACCCTAAACCCTAAACCCTAAACCCTAAACCCTAAACCCTAAACCCTAAACCCTAAACCCTAAACCCTAAACCCTAAACCCTAAACCCTAAATTCTAAACCCTAAACCCTAAACCCTAAACCCTAGACCCTAAACCCTAGACCCTAAACCCTAAACCCTAAACCCTCCGTAACCCTAAGCTCCAAACCTATCCTTCCCTAAAGTTGGTGGTTGGTGCTGAGGAAGGGGAGTACACTCTACAGTACGCCGGGGCACCGGCGAACCCTCTTCCACAACAGGTGATTCTGCAACAGTTTCAGTAAAGGGTTTTCGGGTTTAGGGTTTACGGTTGACACACGCGCACAATCGTTCTCCAGCAGGCTGTCCTCCTGTTACAACGTTCCACACCTTTTGCCACGACAATCACACCGAAACTGCGATTCTGTAGATTTCCTGTATGCTAACCCACGCGACATGCATGAGAATAATTAGCCTTACAATCACTAATTGGTAATTGTCTAAAAAAACTCGGCACGCATCAAAAGCATGGGGGCATTTGCCTTAGTCAGGCGTTTGAAGTACAAGCCGACCCCAGTAAATTCACAAACTACCGTACAAAACGGATCACTGAGATGATGATGATGATGATGATGATGATGACGATGATGATGATGCTGATGCTGATGATGATGATTTTCTACTAATTGCTTCAGAACCCCGAAAAAATCTTCCTCATTGAGTTCCTCATTGATGGCAATATAGGGATCATGAGCTCTTTTTTGCATTCTTTTGGGGTTCTTAAGCAAATAGTAGTGTTTTGGGGAGCTGGATGTGGAGTTAGTGACTTCTGATTAGTGTGAGGAGATGTATCGATTGTTTTTGGTTGTGTGTATGGGAGGATGTGTGAAACATAAAAAAAGTAAATACATGGAAAATCAATAATAACAATACTAATAATAATCATAATAATTATAAGTACTAATCGAAGTTAGAAAAAAAAACTAAACACCTCGAGTCCACCATCCTTCCGAAGCCCCAAAACCCTAAACCCTCAGCCCTAAGCCCTACCCCCTAAGCCCTAAACCCTCAGCCGCTGAGGTGCTCGCAAAGGCGTTTAGAGGGTTTAGGGTTTAGGGTTTAGGGTTTAGGGTTTAGGGTTTAGGGTTTAGGGTTTAGGGTTTAGGGTTTCAGGGGTTAAGGGGAGTTTGGGGGGTTTAGGGGGTTTAGGTTTGGGGTCAGGAATGACTGCCGTGATCCTAATGAACCTTCGTGTTGCCTTAAACCTTAAGCCTGGAACAAGGATTCGAAATCCCGTTTGCGCAACATGTTGGCTCACAGACGGCAGCGAGCATTCACCTGCAAAAGCTTGACAGCTCACCCCAACCCAGCCCTAAGAGATAGAACCTTACCTGAAGCCCTCCCGAAAACCCTGAACCCCTAAACAAGCCGCTAAACCCTACAAGCCCTAAGTCCTGCAACACCTCATAACCCCCTGGACCCTAAATCCTAAACCCTAAACCCCCTAAACCTTACACCTTACGACCCCGGCGAATTGCCCATGAGGGCAAAGTCCACCAGTAAACCTGTGAGCCCACGCGCTGCCACAGGGAAAGCATTAAATGGGTTTAGGGTTTAGGGCCTAGGGTTTAGGAAGCAGGAGACACCACCCTGAACCGGAAAGCCACTCAACAGTCCCTCCCTGACAAGCTCCGTAGCACCCCTGGGCAGCATGTAAGCTTCTTCCCCCTGCGGCGCGAAGAGGGCCAGGAAGCGGGCACGTCATTTCGGGGCTTCGGGCAGCCGCCCTAATTCCTAAACCCTACACCCCAAACCCCAAACCCCAAACCCTAAACCTCTAAACCCCAAACCCTGAACCCTAAACCCCAAGCTCTAAACCCTGAACCCTAAACCCTTCTAGGGGGTGTGTTGAAGCCTTGTACAACCACTGCCACCTCGGAAGTTGTCTTCGGGGGTGTGGTTTGCGGTTTAGGGTTTGGGGTTTTGGAGGGTTAGGGTTTAGGTTTAGGAGGTTTAGGGTTTGTTCTGATTTAGAGGTGTTAGGAGGCTTAGGGTTTAGGTTTAGGAGGGTTTAGGGTTCAGGGTATAGGGTTTAGGGTTTAGGAGGGTCGCGGTTTAGGATCGCTTAGGGTTTAGTGTGTGGCTGGTGGCGGAGGGGGGAGGTTCAAGAGTTTATGGTTCTGTATCGGGTGGTAGTACGAACGAAGGTGCGCCCTTAGCAACCCCCTGAACCACCAAAGAAACCCGAAACCCCGGACCCTAAAAGCCCGAAACCCTGGACCCCAAAACCCTGTACGAACCCTGTAAGCCCTAAAGCGCTTCAACCCTAAGCCCTATCAACCTCCAACCCGAAATCCCTATCAACTATCAACCCTAAACCCTGAACCCTGAACCCTAAACCCTAAACCCTAAACCCTAAACCCTAAACCCTAAACCCCAAACCCCAAGACCTATACCGAAAAAAAACAGGACGACAATGGATGACGAGGCAAAGGTCGTTGACGACATGAGCCCCACGGGTCGGGGGCCCTGGTCGAGTTGGATGGGGGAGCTCCAGGGGTTTTGGGGGTTTAGGGTTTAGGGTTTAGGGTTTAGGGTTTAGGGTTTAGGGTTTAGGGTTTAGGGTTTAGGGTTTAGGGTTTAGGGGCTGCAGAGGTTTTAGGGGTTTCGGTTTCTGGTTCAGGGTTCAGGGGAGGGGGTTTCGGGGGTTTGGGGTTTAGGGGTTTAGTGTTTGTTTTTTGGGTTTCTTGTTTTGGGGTTTAGGGGTGTTATTGGCTTAGAGTTCTATTGTTTCAGGTTTCAGGAGCTTTAGGGACTTCATGGGCTTTAGGCGCCTTAGGGGCTTCATCC
>CAJNDS010002379.1:720000-872500 GCA_905221605.1 Symbiodinium natans | reverse complement strand
AAACCCGAAACCCTAAACCCTAAACTCCAAACCCTAAACCCTAAACCGTAAGCCCTCCACCCTAAACCCTAAACTTTTAAACCCTAAACCCTAAACCCTAAACCCTAAACCCTAAACCCTAAACCCTAAACCCTTAACCCTAAACCCTAAACCCTCGAAGCCGGGCAGGGCATCCGCGAAGGAATCGCAGAGTTGTTCTGGGGCACCATCCAGGAGGACCCTCTTCCGATCTTCTGGGGTTAGGGCTTAGGGCTTAGGGCTTAGGGTTTAGGGTTTAGGGTTTAGGGTTTAAAAGTTTAGGGTTTAGGGTGGAGGCTTGAGGGCGTAGGGTTCACACGGTTCAGATGAAGCCGCACCAGCCTAACTCCCAGCCGCTTGAATCCCTTTACCCGCCCAAAAACCTAAACCCCAACCCCAAACTCCAATCCCCAAACCCCACCCCCAAAACCTCAAACCACGGAAGCACGTCGCATCACAAACTAGTGGCGCACGTTCACCCGGACGAGTGCCAGAGGTGCTCGGAAACCGCTGAACGTGCTGAATGGTTTCCCTCCCCAATTCTCGCCCGGTGTAGCGAAAGCTGCATCCGTCACCTACAGCAGCGGATGCGGCGGAGAAGGCTTGGCATGCCACACGCCTGAGCGACTGACGTTGATACGTTTGAGTTTTTCTGTTGCGAGGTTGCCAAGATCAGAAGACCTGCCTGAAATCTTGATGACCCCCAAACTTCTGGAGGGCCGCAGATGAATGAGCAGGCACTTTTCTAGACCTTTTTAGGGTTCAGGGTTTAGGGCTCAGGGTTGACTGCCCTAAGACCTAAGCCCGAAACCCGAAACCCTAATCCCTAAACCCTAAACCCCTGTCAGGATCCCATTTTCATGAGTGCTTGGATGCGAAGATTACGAATTTGGTTTTAGCGTTTCTTCCCGAAACCCAAACCCCTGAATATTCTTAGAAACACCAAACCCCGAAACCCTAAGCCCTCAACCCTCAACCCGCAACCCTAAACCCTAAACCCTAAACCCTAAACCCTAAAACCTAAACCCTAAACCCTAAACCCTAAACCCTAAACCCTAAACCCTAAACCCTAAACCCTAAACCCTAAACCCTAAACCCTAAACCCTAAACCAGAAAGAGTCGACTTTACTACTGCCAAAGACCCAGGCCTGCAGCCCTAAACCCCAAGGTGGAGTTACGGGGTTAGGGGTTTGTTCAGGGTTTGGGGTTTAGGGTTTAGGGTTTAGGGTTTAGGGTTTAGGGTTTAGGGTTTAGGGTTTAGGGTTTGGGGATGAAGTTTAGGGTTTAGTAATTTAGGGTTTGGGGTTTAGGAAGGGGTTTTAGGGATTGGGGTTTAGGGATTGGGGTTTAGGGATTGGGGGGTTAAGCCCAGGAAAACGGTCAGCTTCACTGGTCCTGGTGTAAGAACCGGCCTACGCTCGGCCCCCGGGGTTTGAAGCTGTGGGTTTTGCCGGGGTTTTGGGTTTAGGGTTCAGGGTTTGGGGTTTGGGGTTACAGGTGTCGGGTTTGGGGTTTACAGTCCTAGGGTTTAGGGTTTAGGGTACCCTAAAACCCTATCCACTCAATCCGACACCTGACTCAAGCCTCAAAGCTTTCAGTTGCTGGTGCTGCAGGGGGTGTGAGGGGAGAGTGAACGGAAGCACCAACATCCATAAGGAACCCTTAAAAACACTCACCAAGAACCGTAGTATAAACCTAAACCCTAAACTCTAAACCCTAAACCCTAAACCCCAAACCCTAAACCCTAAACCCTAAACCCTACACCCTAAGTAAGGACTGCTACAGGGATCCCATCCTAAAACCCCCTAAATCTCAAGTTTGGGGCCATGTGTGCACGCTCCCGGCCTCATGTTCATGGGCCTTACGGATTAGAGTTTAGGGTTTAGGGTTTAGGGTTTAGGGTTCAGGGTTTAGGGTTTAGGGTTCAGGGTTCAGGGTTTAGGGTTTAGGGTTGGGATTTAGGGTTTGATACCTAAGCCCTACCCTAGACCCTACATTCCTGGAACCTCCAAGACTCTACAGGCATAGCCTTTACAGCTGCCAAGCCGATAGCCCTGTAGAATTAGAGGCCCAACCCACTTTGGGGCTAGGGTTTAGGGTTTAGGGTTTAGGGTTTAGGGTTTAGGGTTTAGGGTTTAGGGTCTAGGGTTTAGGGTTTAGGGTTTAGGGTTTAGGGTTGAGGGTTTGTGGGTTTTCGGGGTTGAGGGTTTTGGGAGCTTCGGGCTTTAAGGGAGGATGGTGTTGGTGTGTTTGGTTACAGGGCTGCGCAAGAGAGAATGCGACTCTCAAATCGCTTGGGAGTTTGTTTTCTTGCCCGGGCTTGCGGAGTTTGAGGGTGGAGTCTTTGCATGAGAGATATCGGATGTCGTACGTAGTATGTGGGGGTTTACGAAAATACGGGACCCCAAATATCGATCCCTCAAAGAGTAGGATTCCCTTATTGTAAGGACCTCTGTAAGGCTTCAGGTGTGGGGGTACAGCTCTATTTGCTTCGCGTCTGAGAGTCTAGGGTGGTAGCGTCCAGGATCGCAGTCCTTGCAAGCTGAAACCTTGCATGAAACGGGTTTGGGGTTTAGGGCTTAGGCTTGCGGCTTGCGGCTTGCGGCTTGCGGCTTGCGGCTTGCGGCTTGCGGCTTTAGGCTTTAGGCTTTAGGCTTTAGGCTTTAGGCTTTAGGCTTTAGGCTGTAGGCTGTAGGCTTTAGGCTTTAGGCTTTAGGCTTTAGGCTTTAGGCTTTAGGAACTTTAGGCTTTAGGCTTTAGGCATTAGGCTTTAGGCTTTAGGGTTCAGGGTGCAGGGTTCAGGGCTCAGGGCTTAGGGCTTAGGGTTGAAGAGCACGCAGAAGGGCTGTTCCTCAGACTGCTGCCGCAGCCAATGCTTGCTGAGCAGTAGTTTTCAACCTTTCGGTCAACCCCCCTCCCCCCCCTCCCCCCTTACACCGTAAACCTGAAACCCGAATCCCGAAACTCGAAACCCGAAACCCTAAACCCTAAACCCTAAACCCTTGGGATGTTTTTGTATCTTCCCTCTGGTTTAAGAGGAGTATCATTCAGAGTGTGGCGGCCATCTTAGTCCAAGCCTCCACTCTACCGACGACCAAAGCGCTCTAAGCTCTAAGCCCTAAGCACCCCACGCCCTGACCTAAGAAACCCTATACCCTGAGCCCTAAACCCTAAACCCTAAACCCCAAACCCCAAACCCCAAACCCTCAGCCGAAGAGCCCTGAACTCCTCAGTCCAGGGCTTAGGATTTTCAGCTGTGGCTGCCATGCCGACAGCCACCCTCCAGGTCCAAGAGGGGGAAGGTGCGCAGGGTTTAGGGTTTAGGGTTTGGGGTTTTGGGTTTAGGGTTTAGGGTTTAGGGTTTAGGGTCGGTAGGGGTTGAGGGTTCGATGTTGAGTGACTAGGGTTGAGGGTTGCGGTTGCGAGTTCAGGGTTCAGGGCAAACCCGAAATGACCCCCAGCACACGATCATGGGCATAGTCGATATAAGAATAGCAGGGGGGTTTAGGGTTTAGGGTTTAGGGTTTAGGGGGGGGGGTTAGGGCTGAGGGTTTAGGGCTTCGGCTTTTGGATCTTGAGTTCTGGGAATATGGTTGTCACCTACTGGGTTTTGTGAGGCCGTTGCGTTCTCAACAGGGAGGGGGTGGTTTACAGGGTGGTGGTGTTCAGAATCCGATGCAAAAAACAAACATCTCACCCAAATCCAAGTTAGGGTCCCTTTTTGGGTACCCCAAAAGGAGGGGGCGCCGTTTGATAAGGGCCCCCAAAAATCATTATAATTTAGAGAGATCAGCACATATATACAAACGCTTTCCAGAGACTTGTTAGGTCTAAGTAACCCAAAACCCCAAAACCCTAAGAAGCCCTTGTGTCCCGAATAGAGGCCCCCGCCTTCAGTCTTTACAACAGCCCGACCCAGACCACTACGGAAACCTCGAACAAACCGGTTTAGGGACGGCAGCCTGTAGCAGCCCGCAACGCTTAGCCAGAAAGCCAGAACGATTAGTAACGTAATTAGAACCTCAGCGTCCTTAACCCTAAGCTCAGGGCTCTGAAATCCTAACCCCCCAAACCCCAAACCCCAAACCCCAAACCCTAAACCCCAAGCCCCAAACCCCAAACCCCAAACCCTAAACCCCAAGCCCCAAACCCCAAACCCTAAACCCTAAACCCTAAACCCTACGAGAGGACTCTTCAGAGGTTGCTGCGCGTGCGCGAAGAGCACGGAGGAAGAGCCTCCAATGGCTACCCACGTGGAGGCAGGGTTTAGGGTTTAGGGTTTAGGGTTTAGAGTTTAGGGTTTAGGGTTTAGGGTTTGAGGTTTAGGGTTTAGGGTTTAGGGTTTAGGGCCCGTTTCCAAAGACAAGCACCCCACTCTCTAAGCCTAAACCCTGAAGCCTCTGCCATCTTCATTTGCCCGGCTTCCTTACAAGCATGAGAGGACGAAAAAAGGCCTTAGGTTTAGGGTTTAGGGTGGGTTTAGGGTTGAGGGTTTAGGGTTTAGGGTTTAGTTATTGAAACAGGGTTTATGTTACTGTTTTTGGTGAGTGTCTATAAGGTTCCTTTTTGCTATTCGTGTGTATATACGGGGTGTCCTTTTAGGGGTACAAGAAATATAAACCCAGCCTCATATACATTCGCAACTAGATGGGAAATGCTCTACGTTATGACCCCGCATTTTTTTGGTTGAGGGTTTAGAGAAAGAGGACCAATATTGGATGAAGGTGACCATCTAGCTTTTACCACGGGAAAGATGCCAAAATCATCGTTGGATTTAGGGCTTAGGGTTTAGGGAACCCTAAACCATAGACCCTGATTTGTTTTCTGCTTCTCAACGTACCGGTTTTCGCAAGGCCTTGCCGGAGGCCTAGGGATTTGGGTGTGAGTACCCCCCCCCCCCCCCCGCGGGCCCGTCCCAGTCACGCCCCTCATTTAGAGAGCCTAAAGCCCGGCAAGCCGCTCTCCGCACCCTAACTCCATCTAAACAGCTCGAAACCAACACTCTGTACACCATGCACCCCAAACCCTAAACTCTTGTCGGCGCGACCTGAACCCTAAGCTCCTCACAACATAAAAACATAAGCCCGTAAACCCTAAACCCTAAACTTCACACTCTTTACAAAGCAAGCCCCATAAAACCCTAAACTCTGGCATAAAACGAACGAAACCCTAAACCCTAGTATCATGCGTATAGCTTTGCAACAAAACACCCAGAAAGCCCTGAACTCTTGTACAAAGCCCTAAGCCCTATTATTAATTATTATTATTATTACTATTATCAGTATTATTACTATTATTATTATTATTATTGTTATTATTATTATTATTATATCTTTAAAACAACAAACCAAGGAAGCCCAGGACTCTTGTACACGATGAACGAAACCCTAAACCCTATTATTTTGTATGTATATCTTTACAACACAACATCCAGAAAGCCCCAAATCCTAAACCCTAAACCCTAAACCCTAAACCCTAAACCCTAAACCCTAAACCCCTGAACTCTTGCACAAAACCAACGAAACCTAGTTCAGATATAGGTGGCGTACTCAGGAGGTCGCAAGATCTGGCAGTAGCTTAGGGCTTGAAGTTTACGGTGTGAAGTTTAGAGTTCAGGAGTTGAGGTTTCTGGTTGCTCCTGTGTGACTTAGGGTCCAGGGTTTAAGGGCTTGGTAGCGCTTAGGGTCCACCGGGGTTTGAGTAGGGTTTTGATAGGTGTTAAAAGGGGTTTAAGTAGGGTTTAAGTCGGGCTCAAGTAGGGTTTAGTAGGCTTCAAGTAGGGTGTAGCATGTAGGCTTAGGGTTTATTAGGGTTTATTAGGGTTTATTAGGGTTTATTAGGGTTTATTAGGGTTTAGGGTTCAGGGTTGAGGGTTCCAGGTGTAGGGCTCTACTTATGCCCACGCGCGAACCTCCAAGCGGCCTTTATCACAAGCAGTCCCTTCCACAAGTCTCCATATCCCTAAACCCCAAACCCTTAACCCCATTCCCCTAAACACATCGTAGCTGGGTTCGTTATTGCCAGCCCGAAGGCCCTATAACCGAAACCCTAAACCTAGTAATGCTAGGGGCTTATCTTATGCTCATTTAGGGTTTAGGATTTAGAGTTGAGGGTTTAGGGCTAGGATCCAGAGTGGGCCTTTATTCCCTTTTGTTCGGGTGTAGGTTCCCTTATATGACCCTTTTAAGCCAACACGACCACCCTTTCTTTATTCCTTGGTTACTCTTGGGTCTAGTTGCACTAGACCCTAAACCCTAAACCCTAAACCCTAGACCCTATACCCTAAACCCTAAACCCTAAACCCTAAACCCTAAACCCTAAACCCTAAACCCTAAACCCTAAGCCCTAAACCCTAAACCCTAAACCCTAAACCCTAAACCCCAAACCCCAACCCCTTGCTCTTTCCGAGCAAATCCGTGTGCAGGTCTCTGTGACATCGCCAGCGCAGAAATTTGACTCGAGCATCTCCGAGATCTCGCTCCTTGGCGTATTAAAACCCCAAACCCTGAACCCTAAACCCGAAACCCGAAACCCTAAACCCTAAATCCTAAACCCTAAACCCTAAACCCTAAACCGTAAACCCTGAACCCTGATCCCTGAACCCTACACCCCCTGATAAAACCCCAAACCCCCTCCTAAACGAATCCCCAACTCCATTCAATCCCCTACACCGTGAATTCTGTGTGCTTCCCGTGCATGACAGTGTAGTTCAGACTGAACGTGTTCCGCCACAAACCGCCGCTGTCTCGGTTGGTCTACCTTCTCTATTGGGTCATCTATTGCTCTCCACGTTCTTCTGCCTTGAGCCCTAAACCCTAAACACTCTTCTAGCCCATATTGAACCCCAAACCCTAAACCCGAAACCGGCCATAGGTGGGATGACGGCAGTTAGATCTTCTCAACCATACTTGCCAATGAACCCCAAAACCTGAACCCTAAAACCCGAAACCCTAAACCCTGAACCCTGAACCCTGAACCCTAAACCCTAAACCCTAAGCCCTAAACCTAAACCCTAAACCCTGAATTGGAGGTTAACTCTAGGGGCTTCTCTTCGGGGTTTAAGCGCCCCGGTACGACCTCATGACCCTCAACCTAAACCCTAAGCCCTAAGCCCTAAGCCCTAAGCCCTAAGCCCTAAGCCATAAGCCATAAACCCCAAACCCGAAACCCTAAACCCTAAACCCTAAACCCTAAACCCTAAATGCCCCAGGTACGACCTCATGACCGAGACCAGCTTCCAAGCATTTACCAACTCCCTTGGCCTGCGAGGCCCGCCCGGAGCTTTCTTTGCTTTTGGTTTTTGGGGTTTAGGGTTCAGGGTTTGGGGTTTAGGGTTTGGGGTTTAGGGTTTAGGGTTTGGGGTTTAGGGTTTGGAGTTTAGGGTTCAGGGATTTGGGGTCTAGGGTCTAGGGCTGGGAGGTGGTGGATGGTGGGGGTTCGGGGGGTGGTTAGGGTTTAGGTTTTGGGTTTAGGGTTTAGGGTTTAGGGTTTTTAGGGTTTAGGGTTTAGGGTTTAGGGTTTGGGGCTAAGTTTTTTGTTTTTTTGTTTTGCGGGGTTCGGGCGTGCAGGGTTTTGCCTAGGGGTGTGAGTTAGGCGTTGGTGGTTTCGGGGCTCAGGGCCTGAAGCAAGTTTTTTTTAATTTAGGGTTTAGGGTTTAGGGTTTAGGGTTTAGGGTTTAGGGTTTAGGGTTTAGGGTTTCGGGTTTAGGGTTGAGGTTCCTCAAGCACATGCTAGTGAAGCCTGAAGCCTCAGACCCAGTCCTGGAAGAAGCTTCAACCCAAAGGCCTGAACCCATGAAGCGTGAAACCCTAAGCACTGTAACCTAAGACCCTAAACAGGCCAAAAGCCCTAAAGAGCCCTAGAATAGCCCTAAACCCATGAAACAAAACATGAAACCCTGTAGTAACCCTAAACCCTAAACCCTAAACCCTAAACCCTAAACCCTAAACCCTAAACCCTAAACCCTAAACCCTAAACCCTAAACCCTAAACCCTAAACCCTAAACCCTAAACCCTAAACCCTAAACCCTAAACCCTAAAAACCCTAAACCCTAAACCCTAAACCCTAAACCCTAAACCCTAAACCCCAAACCCTAAACCCTAAACCCTAAACCCTGCTCGCCTCTCTGTCAGGCATGAAGGCGATCAAGCCGGAGCAGTCCATCTGGGAGGTGGAGCAGGAGGGGTGGGGTTTAGGGTTTAGGGTTTAGGGTCTAGGGGTTTAGGGTTTAGGGTTTAGGGTTTAGGGGTTTAAGGGTTTAGGGGTTTAGGGGTTTAGGGTTTAGGTTTTCGGGTTTAGGGTTTAGGGTTAGGGTTTAGGGCTTACGTGCATCTTGAAGCTTCTTCGGCCTTAGAGGTCTTGCAGGGCTTTGGGACCTTGACGTAGGGGTTTAGGGTTTAGGGTTTAGGGTTTAGGGTTTACGGTTTAGGGTTTAGGGTTTAGGGTTTAGGGTTCAAAGTTTAGGGATTACATAGGGTGCCAGGGGTTTAGGGCTGTAGGGTTGTTAGGTTTTGGGTTTCAGGGCGGCGGGCTAAATAACAGCTGTAACCCCAAGCCTGAGCGAAGATTTCAGAAACCAGTTCGAACCCACGCAAAGAGGTTCAACAAGAAAAGCCACACTTTGCAAACAAAGGCCGGCAAGACCAGACAACCAGCCGAAACCATATCTCACAAAAGTGGCATACACCATGTCGGTCGCTGCTGCTGCTGCTGCTGCTGCTGCTGCTGCTGCTGCTGCTGCTGCTGCTGCTGCTGCTGCTGCTGCTGGGTTTCTGTCTAGCTTTTCTAGGGTTTAGGCTGCGTGCTTCGGGCTTTAGAGCTCTTGGGGCTTATAGGGCGTGGATATGTGTTTGAGGGTTGGTTTTTCGTTTGCGGGCTGTGTCTTTAGGATTCTGAGTTTCAAGGCTTTCTTTTGGGGTTTTCAGTGTCTAGGGGCTCAGGTTTGCCTTTTGGGTTGATTTGGCCTTGCAGAGTGCCGGGCTTGTAGAGTCTAGTGTTTAAACCCTAAACCCTAAACCCTAAACCCGAAACCCTAAACCCTAAACCTTCAACCCTAAACCGGGATGTTGGGGGCCCGATACTTCCCGCACAATGCTTGGTTTCGTATCCGTCTGGATTCTCAACTTCACCTTCTTACACTCACAGTCCTTAATAGGGTTTAGGGTTTAGGGTTTAGGTTTGGGGCTTAGGGTTTTAGATTTTTCTAGTCCCCTGACCCCCACTACAGAATCCCCCAGTAAGGACTTTTCGTGTAAGGGGGAACATCCCAACTTCACCTTTTGCTGTTTCAGTCTATGTTGGGTTTAGGGTTTTGGGTTTAGGGTTTAGGATGTAGGGTTTAGGGTTTAGGGTTTAAGGTTTAGGGTTTAGGGCTTAAGGTTTAGGGTTTAGGGTGTAAGGGTTTGCTGAACTTGCGTTTACCCAAACCCAACTTCTTAAACCTTAAGTCCTAAACTCAAGTCCCTAAACCCTAAACCCTAAACCCTAAACCCTAAACCCTAAACCCTAAACCCTAAACCCTAAGCCCTTAAATCCCCAAACCCAGGGTTCCTTGTTGTAGGAGCTTGCCAGTGTCACCGGCAGTGCGAGCGAAGAACGTGGCGAAGCCAAGCTGCACACCTGCTTCTTGTCCATGGGTTCCCCTTTTAGGGTTTAGGGTTTAGGGTTTTGGGGATTAGGGTTTAGGGTTTAGGGGTACTACCCCCCTCTATACTACCCCCCCTAGGTTCCCCCCATAATTAAGGCTGTTCAGGGATAACGAGGCTTAATTCAGGTTATTTGAGAGGGGGACCTAGGGGGGGAAGTATAGAGGGGGTAGTACCCCTAAACCCTAAACCCTAAACCCCAAACCCCCTAAACCCTAAACCCTAAAAGGGGAACCCATGACTTGTCCACAGATTCGCAGGGATTTCCAAAGGGATACCGAAGCCCCGAGCCCTAAGCCCTTTAACCCCAAATCCTAACCCTAAACCCTAAACCCTAAACCCTAAGTCCTAAACCCTAAACCCAAACCCTAAACCCTGAACCCTAAACCCTAAACCCTAAACCTTAGACCAAAATCTCAAGTTCCATGCCTTTGTCACCCCGCATGGAGATTCTTGGTCATGCTCGGCTTGTACCTCGCTGTGCTGGAGCCGGGTTTGGAAGAGGAGGCACTCCTACACTCTGAACCTCCTCAACCCCTAAACCCTAAACCCCAAACCCTAAACCCTAAACCCTAAACCCCAAACCCTAAACCCTAAACCCTAAACTCCAGAGGTCCCCGCGCACGCCCTGACAAGGAAGATGCACTCCCACAGGGACCGCTCCCCCCTGAGAGCCAGTCTGGAGCTGTGAATGTACCAACTTGAGGGTTAAGGGTTAAGGGTTTAGGTAGCCTAGGGTCTAGGGTTTAGGGTTTAGGGTTTAGAGTTTAGGGTTTAGGGTTTAGGGATTAGCCAGCCAGGGTTTAGGGGTTCAGGTAGTTTAGGGTTTAGGGTTCGTTGCTGGGGTATGAGTTTGGACATTCATTGCGGGTTGCAGTTAGTTCTCAGCATTTGGGACAAAGATTTGCGGGGTTGGCAGGCATTCAGAATCCTTCTCAGCGTAGGCCCTACTTGAGTGTTCAGGGGGTATGCAACCGGAGAGCGATAGACGTACTTTGATTCGTGTTGGCGGGAGTTCGAAACCCTAAACCCTAAACCCTAAACCCCAAACCGTAAACCTAAACCCTAACCCCTAAACCCTAAACCCTAAACCCTCAACCCTCAACCCTCAACCCTCAACCCTCAACCCTCAACCCTCAACCCTCCACCCTCAACCCTCAACCCTCAACCCTCAACCCGCAACCCTCAACCCTCAACCCTCAACCCTCAACCCTCAACCCTCAACCCTCAACCCTCAACCCTCAACCCTAAACCCTAAACCCTAAACCCTAAACCCTAAACCCTAAACCCAAAACACAACCCTGAACCCTAGACAGTAAAGCCTACTGCCTTCACACGATCGAGTTGGCCTTGGTTCACAGGTCCTCGTCAGCAGATTTTCAAAACGTAAGGGGTATAAGGAGGGACCCATAGAAGGGACCCTTAATTAATCCCATTCCCCTATATATCCCCTATATATACCTTGTAGACTTGTAGAGCCTCAAGCCTCAACCCTCAACCCTCAACCCTAAGCCCTAAACCCTAAACCCTAAACCCTAAACCCTAAATAGCCCCAAAGTTCCTCAGAAGGGTCCCTCCTTTCGTCCCTTGAAAACCGTAGCCCGTTTGGGCACTCCGTAACTTGAGGTTGCGCAGGCTGCAGGCCAATGCCGTGCGAACTCTGCGCTAGGGTTTAGGGTTTAGGGTTTAGGGTTTAGGGTTTAGGGTTTAGGGTTTAGGGTTTAGGGTTTAGGGTTTAGGACTTAGGGCTTAGGTTATGGGTTTGGGATTTGGGGTAACCCTAAACCCTGAACCTGCCTACAGAACCTCAAACATGTTCGAGTCTTTTTGCGCACGCGTTTGGTCAAAGTTATTGAAATTCGCTTGCACCCGGCTTTGGTGCTTAAGGTACTGGAGGGTCCTATACCGAGCTCATACCCCAAACCCTAAACCCTAAACCCTAAACCCTAAACCCTAAACCCTACACCCTACACCCTACACCCGAATTCGGTGGGGATCCAGGCGATCCCTTCCGTTAAGCACCAGGGAGTTGACACGCAATGCTTGATGAATGTCAGCAGGAACCTTAGCCTCCCTCGCCTTGTAGGGTTTAGGGTTCAGGGTTCAGGGCTTAGGGCTTAGGGTGTAGGGTTTAGGGTTCAGGGTTTAGGGTTTAGGGTTTAGGGTTTAGGGTTTAGGCATTAGGGTTTAGAGTGTCATACAGTGCCTCTCTGATTCAGGCTACTTGCAGGTCCATGGGTAGTGCTTTTAAAGTTGAGGTTTGAAATTTAGGGCTTTTATAGGTTGGCCCGGATGCATCTGTTTAGGGTGTAGGGTTTAGGGTCAGGGCACCTTCTTGGCCGGCCAGGGAGGTCACACAGACAACCTCGGATGCGCGGAGGGAGGGAGGGACAAAGCAAGGCACCGTTAGGATCAACATACTTCGCGTTTAGGCGTTTAGGCTTTAGGCGTTTAGGCTTTAGGCTTTAGGCTTTAGGCTTTAGGCTTGAGGCTTGAGGCTTTAGGCTTGAGGCTTGAGGCTTGAGGCTTGAGGCTTTGGGCTTTAGGCTTTAGGCTTTAGGCTCTAGGCTCTAGGCTTTAGGCTTTAGGCTTTACGGTCTAAAGTTTAGCGGTACCTGTTTCCGTTGTGGAGGTTAGGGCTGAGAGGGCTTGCCGGTTAGTTTAGGGCTTCTGGGGTGTCAGGGTTTCAGGGTGTTAGGGTGTAGATCCCTAAACCCTAGTCTCGAAACCCTAAACCTGACGCCCTAAACCCTAAACCCTAAACCCTAAACCCTAAACCCTAAACCCCAAACCCCAGACCCCAAACCTTTGAAGCCCTCGAGCATCCGTTCAAGGTGCACACCCCCAGAGGCTACTGTCCGGCTCCCCAGCGCAGGTTCAGGGTTTAATTTTGGATTTTGGATTTGGGGTTTGGGGTTTAGGGTTTAGGGTTTAGGGTTTGGGGTTTAGGGTTTAGGGTTTAGGGTTTAGGGTAACCCTACACAGACATGCCCAGGAACCTTGAGGCAGTAGTCGGCGGAAGGCTCTGGGTTTAGGGTTTAGGGTTTAGGGTTCAGGGTTCAGGGTTTAGGGTTTAGGGTTTAGGGTTTAGGGTTTAGGGTTTAGGGGCTAGGGTTTAGGGTTTAGGGTTTAGGGTTTAGGGTTTAGGGTTTAGGGTTTAGGGCTACTCCCCCCTCAACCCAACGACCTCGGCAGTCTACTCCCAAGGAGGAGAGGCGGGAGGAGGATGAGCTACACACCTACGCCTCCTTCTGCAAGAAGGCCTTCTAGGATTTAGGGTTTGTGGTTTGGGGTTTAGGGTTTGGGGTTTAGGGTTTAGGGTTAGGGTTTAGGGTCCATAAACCCCCCCCCCCCCCCCTCCCTAAAACACCAAGCGCTAAAACTCAAGAAACGAAAGGAGGGACCCTTATAATGGACCCTTAAGGACTCTTTGGGGCTTCTTTAGGGGATACTCAGGTACATAGGCACTATACAAGGAACATATATGGGTGAAAAGGGGACTAAGATTAAGGGTCCCTTCTGAGATTCTAGGGGTCCCTCCTTTGAACCCTTAAAACACCCCCAAACCCTGCATTGATGTGTAAGTCTCGAACCCAACCTCCTAAACCCTCAAGCCATCTAGATTCGTCTTCATGAGATCGACACGGATGCCTGGGGATGTGCCTCTATTGGTAGATTTGTGGTTTAGGGTTTAGGGTTCCGTGTTTAGTTTTTAGTGTTTCGGGTTAACTGCTGTGAAAGCCTTAAGTCGTAGAGTGCATATATCCCCTAAACCCCACTCATAAGGTGAACTATGCCTCGGTCCACTAACCCTAAACCCTAAACCGCAAACCGTAAACCCTAAACCCAAAACCCTAAACCCTTGATAGGGCCCTAGCACCCCTTCAACCTGAACCTTTAGACCTTGAACCCCAAAATCCTGAACCTTTATAAGACCGAAATCCTGAACCTTTATACACCCTACCCTCGAAATCCTGAACCCTTGAAACCCTAAACGCCCTTTAAAGCCCTTAACCCCGAAATCCTGAACCTTTGTAAGCCCGAAATCCTGAACCTTTATACACCCTACCCCGAAATCCTGAACCCTTGAAACCTCAAACGCCTTTTAAAGCCCTAAACACCGAAATCCTGAACCTGTATTCACCCTGCCCCCGAAATCCTGAGCCCTTGAAGCCCTAAACGCCCGTAAATGCCCCAAACGCCCTTTAAAGCCCTAAACCCCGAAATCCTGAACCTCTCTAAGTTTAGGGTTTAGGGTTTAGGGTTTTGGATTTAGGGTTTAGGGTTTAGGGTTTGGGGTTTGGGGAATCCTGAACCATCAAGCCTCGAACACCCTGAGCAACTATGTTTATTATACTTGAATTTTATATTAAAAAAAGCCCAAGGGAATATTCAAGCATACTTTTTGTTTTGCTAAGGTGCCAAGGGGAGTAGCCCTAAACCCTAAGCCCTAAGCCCTACGCCCTAAATCCTAAACCCTAAACCCTAAACCCTAAACCCTAAACCCCCACGAAGCCTCACGAAACGCAGGTGGGCGGCGAGAAAGAGCAGCAGAAGCTGGCCGTCCGGTCCTTCCGTCTGGCCCGGCACTGAGTTTTAGGTTTAGGGCCAGGGTTTAGGGTTTAGGGTTTAGGGCTTAGGGCTTAGGGCTTAGGGTTTAGGGCTTCGGGCTTATCGTTTAGGAATGCGATTATTCTTACTTATTATTAGTCTTTACTTTGTATGTTTATTAATAGCAACTTATATTTTCTTTTTTTTATTTCTTAGGTTTTTTTTTTTGGGGGGGGGGGGGGGTGGGCTGGGCTGGGCTTTGCTGGGCTGGGCTGGGCTGGGGTGGGCTGGGCTGGGGTGGGCTTGGGTGGGCTGGGGTGGGCTGGGGTGGGGGTAGGATTGTGGGCTCTGAACAAATTGCCTGAACCATGTGTTTAGCCTCGTACCAGTACAAAGTGGGCATAGAAAGCAGACTTCCTCAGACAAGGTACAGGACGAGGAGGTCAAAGCCGAGATGAACAAGGCACTTGGAAGCACTTTTGACGTAGTAAGTAGGGTTCGTCAGGTGGGTTATGGGGCTTAGGCTGTTGGGGTTTCCTTGTTTAGGGTTTAGGGTTTAGGGTTTAGGGTTTCAGAATTTAGGGTTTAGGGTTTAGGGTGTGTTTGCCAAGGCTGTTGGGGAGGAAAGTTGCGGCATGGCTTCAAGGGCGCTGAGCCCGATGCGATCTGCAGCCCCCAACCTTGAGACCCGAAACACTAGAAACAGCTAGGGTTTAGGGTTTAGGGTTTAGGGTTTAGGGTTTAGGGTTTAGGGTTTAGGGTTTAAGGTGTAGGGTTTCGGGCTTAGGGCTTAGGGTTTCGAGTTCAGGGTTTCGGGCTTAGGGTTTAGGGTTTGGAGGGTTCAGGGTTTCGGGTTAATCTACCATCAAAAGGGCAGTCTCAAATCCCAAATCCTCCCTGACCCCTAAGCCCTCAACCCGCAACCCTGAACCCTAACCTATTTGGCACCAGCTTCCAAAGCCCATGTACACCCTACACAGACCGTCCTAAACCTTTAAACTCTATATCCTAAACTTCCTAAACCCTACATAAACCCTAAGCCCTCAACTTCCCCCTAAATCCGAAGCTTCCCCCTACCACCCGAAGCTTCCCCTAAACCCTAAACTTCCTAAACCCTAAACCCCCCCCCCCTCCACTCATTCGATAGGGCATCTGAACTATGGGCCCTTGGTTTGGGTCCCTTGTTATATATGAAGCAGGGTTTATATTACTGTTTTTGGTGAGTGTATATAAGGTTCCTTTTTAAAATTGGTGAGTGTATATGCTGGGTGGCCTTTTGGGGATACAAGAAATAATAAACCCTACTTCATATCCCTTATATACACTACACACGATAAGGGGCCCATACTTCGGATCCCTTTACATCCCTTAAAACAAGGGGTAAGGGACCAACCCCCTACACAACCCTAAACCCTAAACCCTAAACCCCAAAGCCCCTTCTCAACCCTGGTACAAGCAGGTCTTGGAGTTGGCAATGAAGAAGTTGCAGCTTCCGTCCGAGGCAGGTGCAGGGTTTAGGGTTTAGGGTTTAGGGTTTAGGGTTTAGGGTTTAGGGTTTAGGGTTTAGGGTTTAGGGTTTAGGGTTTAGTGTTTAGGGTTTAGGGTTTAGGGTTTAGGGTTTCGGGTTTGGGGTTTAGGGTTTAGGGTTTAGGGTTTAGGGTTTAGGGTTTAGGGTTGAGGCGGCTTGGGGTTTAGGGTTTAGGGCTTAGTGCTTAGGGTTGAGGGCCGTAAGGCTTAAGTTTGCGTGGTCTAAGAAGCTTTGGGAGTTTTGCGCGTTGCAGTTTTAGGGTTCGCTTTAGGGCCCAAGTATATACTACATGGGTACATGGACCCTTCGGGAATGGAGAGAAGTGGGCGACGCTCCTGAAAAGCGACGTCGACCTGGCTCGCGAGCGCGACCCGCGCGGTTGCGAAGCTTGTTCAGCAGGGTTTAACGATGTATCGTTTCCCTAAACTCAAGGTAGTATGAAATATCTTCTTTCGATCTATGGTTCTATGGGCAGCCAAAACTTTACACCCAGGCCACATGCCGATAAGGTACATGTTTCGGAACTTCCGGCAAAAACCCTAAGCCCTGAGCCCTTTTACCTGGCCCCCGACACCGCTGAAGCTCAAAACCTCTAGCCCCCCTAAGCCCTAAACCCTGAACCCTCAACCCTAAATCCTAACCCTAAACCCTAAACCCAAACCCTAAACCCTAAACCCTAAGCCCTAAACCCTAAGCCCTAAGCCCTAAACCCTAAACCCTAAACCTAAGCCCTAAAGCCTAAGCCCTTCCAGGTGCGGTACACGGACAAGGCAGAGGCAGTCGGCCTAAAAGGGTCGACGATTATGTCGGGGCCCTGGGGTGTTGGGGGTTCAGGGGTTTAGCGTTTAGAGTTTAGGGTTTAGGATTGAGGGTTTAGGGTTTAGGGTTTAGGGTTTAGGGGTTAGGAGGGCTTGAAGGGTTGAAGGGCTGAGGGGTTGAGGGGTCTAGGGTTTAGGGGTTTAGGGTTTAGGAGGGCTTGAGGGGTTTAGGATTTAGGGTTTAGGGGTTCAGGGTTTAGGAGGGCTGGAGGGGTTGAGGGGTTTAGGGCTTAGTGGTATAGGGGCTTCGGGGTTGAGGGGTTTAGGGCTTGAGGGGTTGAGGGGTTTAAGGGTTTAGGGGTATTGGGTTTAGGAGTTTAGGGTTTTGGATTTAGGTGAGAGGGATTTAGGTTTTGGGGGTAAGGGGTTCAGGGGTTTGTAAAGTCTGAAGCGTTGCGCACCACGAGGAAGTTGGCCCACTAGGCCGGGTCTTGATTCCCAAAGAGCCCAATAAACCCTAAACCCTAAACCCTAAACCCTAAACCCTAAACCCTAAACCCTAAACCCTAAACCCTAAACCCTAAACCCTAAACCCTAAACCCTTAATTAAGGAATATTCCTTGGACTATGTAGGGATCCTAAGGGTTGGGTTTAGGCACTTCTGTGATTCGGGCCTTTGGGCATGTCAGCGGCCCTTCTTTGGGGGAGGCAAGGTAGGGGGGGGGTTTAGGTTTAGGGTTTAGGGTTTAGGGTTTAGGGTTTAGGGTTTAGGGTTTAGGGTTTAGGGTTTAGGGTTTAGGGTTTAGGGTTTAGGGGGTTTAGGGAGTTTAGGCGGTTTAGGGAGTTTAGCGGGTTTAGGGTTTAGGGAGTTTAGGGTTTAGGGTGGGCTTTAGGGCTTATGCTTAGATGGTTTAGATGTTAAGAAGGTGTCTGTTCCAGCTTCATGGAACTTACCCTAAACTCTAAACCCTAACCCCACTTACAACACTGAGACCTCCTATACCCTGCTTGGAGGCACGGGACACTTAGTAAGTAGGGATATAAGTACCTTTATCGGGGATGTGTAGTTTTACAAATTAGGTGCCTTGCTTATACCCCCACATACTAAGTACCCTGAACCCTGAACCCTAAACCCTAAACCCGAACCCGCGAAGCCCTGAGGATGTTTCCAGCCGTTTTCCACCTTGTCGCGGCCCCTTGGCTGTTAGGGTTTAGGGTTTAGGGTTTAGGGTTTAGAGTTTAGGTTTTAGGGTTTAGGGTTTAGGGTTTGGGGTGATCCTCTAGAGGTCCATGTACCTAACTAGCAAAGACTTGGGCAGCACTTGGGGCGCCAGTATGGACCGAAGTCTGGGTTGGGAGAAGTGCGGCCCCTAACCCCTAGCCCTACCTGCAAGTCGACCTACTTTAGGGTTTAGGGTTCGGGGTTTAGGGTTTAGGGTTTAGGGTTTAGGGTTTAGGGTTTAGGGCTTAGGGTTTAGGGTTTAGGGTCGAGATGAACCCTGAGCCCCTCAACCCTCATCCCGAACCCATGTCCCGGAATTGATGCCCTGATTCCTTTGAGGCCCGAACCCGAATTCTGAACCCTGCCTGAGCCTTCTGGAGCCTGCTTTTCCTGTAGGTTTTCTGTATTGAAGCCTACACATAGAAAAAATATATATGTGTAGACCCTTTTCAAATTGGTACGCCCAAGCCGCTGAAAGCCCTTGTACCCGGAAAAACGCTCAGGCCCTAAACCCTAAACCCTATAAACCCTATAAACCCTATAAACCCTATAAACCCTATAAACCCTATAAATTTAAGAGCCTCCGGCTCAAGCCGCCGACCCCGCTGGAGCATAGTTGAGAGGTCTATCCCAGCCTGCTCGGCAGAGTTCTTGTGAAACGTTGGGGGGGTCAGGACAAGCGCAAGCCAAAAAGACAGGCGGTGGGGGGGGGTGGGGCGGGGGTGGGGGTGGGGGGGGGGGGGGGGGGGGGGGGGGGGGGGGGGGGGGGGGGGGGGGGGGGGGGGGGGGGGGGGGGGGGGGGGGGGGGGTGGAGGGGGGGGGGGGGGGGGGGGGGGGGGGGGGGGGGGGGGGGGGGGGGGGGGGGGGGGGGGGGGGGGGGGGGGGGGGGGGGGGGGGGGGGGGGGTGGAGGGGGTGAGGGTGGGGGGGGAGGTGGGGGGGGGTCCAAAAACGCTGATTTTGCCCTGTGCTTGAACGCCTGTTTACGCTGTGCGGGTGGCGCCGTCCTCCACGAAAAAATGTGCACCGACCCCCCCACCCCCCCCCCCCCTGCGTTTTGGGGGGGTAAGGAGGGAAAGAGGGAGGTTTTCACCTCCTTTTCCCATCCAACACGCCGCCAGGGTCGGCGGACCCTAAAAAACCCTAAACACCCTAAACACCCTAAACACCCTAAACACCCTAAACCCTAAACCCTAAACCCTAAACCCAAATTCTTACAAGCCTCTTAGACCCAAAGCCCCTACACGACTGCAACTCCCGATGCCGCCCCTCCCCCAGACCCTCCAGCGTGCGAAGCGAAAGTTCGCGCCGGGCACCCAACTGCGCTGCCTTTCACTAAAGAACTTTCCACAGTAGGGAGGTTTAGGGTTTAGGGTTTAGGGTTTAGGGTTTAGGGTTTGGGGTTTGGGGTTTGGGGTTTAGGGTTCTTGAGTCTTCAAGTCCCTAGACCCTAAACCCTAATTTAACCCTAAACCCTACACCCTTGAGTCTTCAAGTGTTGGGTCGTTTCTTCGGGTTGAGGTCTCAGAGGGTTTCGACAGGTGCGACGCTCGCGTGTAGGGTTTAGGGTTTAGGGTTTAGGGTTTAGGGTTTAGGGTTTAGGGTTTAGAGGGTTTAGGGTTTAATTAGGGTTTAGCCCTCAATCCCCTCAAACCCCTCAAACCATCAACCCCAAGTCCGACAAAGGTTCGAGGACAGGTCTAAAACCCCTAAACCCTAAACCCTAAACCCCAAACCCTAAACCCTAAACCCTAAACCCTAAACCCTAAACCCTAAACCCTAAACCCTAAACCCTAAATGCCTAGGGCAAGCCGCAAGAGGACGCGCAATTGCGAGTTTGGGGTTTAGGGTTTAGGGGTTAGGGTTTGGAGTTTAGGGGTTAGGGTTTGGAGTTCAGGCTTTAGGGTTTAGGATACAAGGGTTTGGGGTTTAGGATTTAGGGTTCGGGGCTTTGCCGTATAATTAGGGCTGCTTAAACAGCCACGTTTGCTACTCCTATGGAATGTGGGGGAATTCCAGACCTTACCCCCCTCTTTCTAGCCCTTGAACGAGGACATAGAGCACCTAATTCCCGTTCTGAGTTTCAGTACGTGTTCGTTGTGAACCGCGACGGTGCAGTGTGAGTGAGTGGCCATAGTTGCGGGCCGCATGCTCTCCTTCGTGGAGGCAGACTGACAACTCATTCTGCGGCGGCCGCGTTCAAGTTCACTGCTGTTGATTCTGTCATGTCCTCTGCAGGTCCTACTCTTCCAGACTCCAGTCTCGGAGAGTGGCTGGCTCTGCCAGGATGTGAAAAAACCTGTGCAAACCCCAAACCCTAAATCAGTCCCACCCGTTCGTCGGGCAGGATCTGCCCCTCCAAGCTAGCTGGCACACGGGCTTTCTCGCTTCTGCCTGGAGTAACTTCCGATGCTCACAAGGGGATCTTACTTAGTTGAGTTCATAAGCCCCAAAAAAGTGTACACTTTCAGTTCTATAGGGGATATTCTGCTCTCTTGCTTCTCCTTCATCTTCATATCCTCCTTCGGTTCACAGCTTTGCAGTGTTGCCGCCCGCTGTGCTCCACCCTGGCCTACATATGGGTAGTTCAACGGTAGTTCTCTAAATTGGGCCCCCTTTGTGGGTACCCATTGTAAGGCGGCACCCTTTAATTAAAAAGGGACCCCAATATAGGATACTACCCATATTTTGAGTCTTCTGATGCAAAGACACAGGGTTTAGGGTTTAGGGTTCAGGGTTTAGGGTTTAGGACCTGCCCTGGAGGAGACTAGCTCCAGGCCAAGAAAGGTTAGGACCCAGAGTATGCCTCTTATTCCCTTGTTTTAGGGTTTAGGGTCCCTTATAAGCCCCGCTACACCAACAAGGGGCACCCTTTAAGTCCTAGGTTCTAAACCCTAAACCCAAATCCCAAAACCCCAAACCCCAGACCCCAAACCCTAAACCCTAACCCCTAAACCCCAAACCCTAAACCCTAAACCCTAAACCCTGAACCCTAAACCCTAAACCCTTAACGCTTAACCCTAAACCGAACGGCATGAGAAGAGTACAAATTGGAAGGTGAATGTCGAAGCTGTTGCGTTCAACCCCTTCATACCTCTTCCCCAAGGAACCTTCTGAGGCTCCCCTCCTTCTGTCCCTAAACCCTCAACCCTCAACCCTCAACCCTAAACCCTAAACCCTAAACCTTAAACCCTAAACCCAAAACCCTAAACCCTAAACCCTATAGAACCGAAAGTCTGCGCTTTTTTGGAGGCTTATGAACTCAGCAACTAAGATCAACTGCCCAGGGTGCTCTTCCGATCGTTCGGCGCCGACCACGAGAACATCAAGCAGGACCTTTGGGTCGGGTTTAATCACTAAACCCTAAACCCTAAACCCTAAACCCTAAAACCTACACCCTAACCCTAAACCCTGATCGCTGAACCCTGCAGGAGCTTCGCTTTTGGGGCTGCAGGGCATTCGAGGTTGGGATTCCAGGGGCGTTCAGAGTTTAGAGCTTAGGTTTATGGATCCAAGCCGCCAACCCTAGACCCTAGACCCCAGAACCCTAAACCCTAAACCCTAAACCCCAAACCCCTGAACCCTAAACCTTAAACCCTCTTCTGCATGCTTCGGGGCCCGCTGGTCAAGGGCCTGGCAAGCCTAAACCCCAAACCCTCAACCCTAAACCCTAAACCCCTGAACCCTAAAGGGCTTGCCTGGCAAGCCTAGCAGGGAGCCAGGCCCAGCCCACGGAAAACTCGGCTGATTTTCCGCGCGCGCAGACCTCTTCGCCATGCGGAATCCTGAAGGTTTAGGGTTTAGGGTTTAGGGTTTAGGGTTTAGGGTTTAGGGTTTAGGGTTTAGGGCTTAGGGTTTAGGGTTTGGATGGTCGTGGCATGACCAGGGCGATTCTCGCTGCCGGGCATGAGGCGGAGCGCTTCCGCCAGGTGCAACGCCAAGTGGCAGAGCACAACCAATTCGACTACCTGAAGCCTCGAACCTCACAGGTGTTCGAGGCGGCCATGGAGGCCCCAGCAGGCGTTGAGCCCCAGGAGCCCCGCGATTTTGAGACCTTTGTGTCACGAAATGCTCTTGGCCCTAGATTCGTGCTAAAACGGGGCCAATGCTATTCGGGGCGGCGGGAGTTTAGGGTTTAGGGTATAGGGTTTAGGGTTTAGGGTTCAGGGTTTCGACATGGTCCCTCAATATGGACCCTTACCTTCTTGAAAGGGTTTCTGATGTATGGGCCCTAGAGTTGCTATAGGGTATATGCTGGGTATGCCCGAGGTCCCCGTTTACGGGCCCACATCTAGGGACCATTTAGGCAGGGTGGTACGACCAGGGTTCGGAGAGATTTCCGTTCTTGCTGCACGGTTTAAGGGTTTAGGGTTTAGGGGTTTATGGGTTTAGGGTTTAGGGTTAGGGTTTAGGGGTTTAGGGTTGTCTGTGTATGGAGTGCACGAGAGGCCCATGAGAGGAAAGTCTACGAAGTTGGTGTCGGGTCTGGAGTATACCTCACCATCCCTAAACCCTAAACCCTACACCCTAAACCCTAAACCCTAAACCCTACACCCTAAACCCTAAACCTTGAACCTTAAATCCTAAACCCTATCTTCACCCCTATAAAGCCCCGAGCCCTAACACCAGAACCCTACAGACCGTAAGCCCCCACCTACACCCCAAACCCTACCAGGGCCAACTGAAAGGTTCAGGCGACTTAGTAAGTGGGGCTTTAAGTGAGGGAACTCTACTTGCAACTACTTATATCCCCACTTAAGGTACTTATATCTCCCAACTTACTAACTGCCCCGATCCTCCAAGTAAGCCCTGAACCCTAAACCCTGAACCCTAAACCCTAAACCCCAAACCCTAAACCCTAAACCCTAAACCCTAGACCCTTCACCCTAAACCCTAAACCCTAAACCCTAAACCCTAAACCCTAAACCCTAAACCCTAAACCCTAAACCCTAAACCCTAAACCCTAAACCCTAAACCCTAAACCCAAACCTTAAACCCTAAACCCTAAACCCTCAACCACCCTAAACCCTGAATCCTAAACCTTAGTGTTCAGGAGTGGAATTCCTTCTGTGAGATGCGGCATCCGCTGTACTCGAACTTAATCGAGGCCTGGCGGGTTTCACGTTTTTGAGTTGGGATCCTCCCCTTCTCCTCACAGTCCTTAAAAGGAGTGGCACAAGGGTTTAGGGTTTAGGGTTTGGGGTTTAGGGTTTAGGGTTTGGGGTTTAGGGTTTAGGGTTTAGGGTTTTGGGTTTAGGGTTGAGGGTCAGGGTTTGGGGTTAAGGGGTTATAGTACCCTCTATTCTTATTCTTTTTTTCAGGACTGGTAGTACAAGGGGGAACATCCCAAGTTTGGGTTTCAGGTTTTTGGTTCAGGGCTTTTACGGTTTATAACCCTAAACCCTAAACCCTAAACCTTAAACCCTAAACCTTAAACCCTAAACCCTAAACCCTAAACCCGGGTACCTTATTGGGTCCTTCAAAAAGGGAATCCTATGTTGGGGCTCCCAGGTTGGCAACCTCCATTTCGGGTTTCTTTCAAGCTACCTGCGGCTTCTTTTTTTCAAGGGCTTGGCATAGGTGTCCCCGAGCCCGGACCCCACGGTGCAGGGGCTTAGAGAATTTTAAGGCTCAGGGTTTTCACGGTTTGGAGTGTGTAGGCCCCCTAGAGCCCAGTTTGTTTTTCTGTTCCCTCCCCCCCCCCCCCCCCCCCGCCCCCCACGAAGTTTGGGGTATGGTTGCCACTGGCCCTTAACCCTAAACCCTTGTGCCACTCCTCTTCGAATCCACCTCAAATCACCGCGCTTATAATCCCCAATGGCGAATGAGAATTTCCCTTCTGTGGGCTGTTGAATGCTGAGGCTTTTCGAGGCAGAGTTTCGAGTTCGCAGTTCAGGGTTTGCAGCGAAACCCTAAACCATGTACCCTAAAACCCGAAGACCTAAACCCTAAACCCTAAACCCTAAACCCTAAACCCTAAACCCTAAACCCTAAACCCTAAACCCTAAACCCTAAACACTACAGACACTGAACTCCAGGGTTGACAGGGCTGTCTTGTGGGAGCCCTTGGTGTTGAGTGTTTTTTGGGTTTAGGGTTTTAGTGTTTTAGTGTTTTAGGGTTTAGGGTTTAGGGTTTAGGGTTTAGGGTTAGGGTTTAGGGTATTAGTGGTTTACTGTTTTAGGGTTTTCGGGTTTTGGGGTTTTGGGTGTCAGGTTTAGAAGCCCTAAACCCCAAGTCCATTCTCTTGGTTTCTGAAGTGAGATAAGCGGCCGAGAGTCCGAGTCTACACCCCCCGAGCCCCTTGCAAGGGTTTTTGTGTTTCGGGATCAGGGTGAGGGTTTAGGGTTTAGGGTTTAGGGTTTAGGGTTTAGGGTTTAGGGTTTAGGGTTTAGGGTTTAGGGTTTCGGGATTCGGGATTCGGGATTCGGGATGCGGGATTCGGGATGAAGGATGAAGGCTTAGGCTTTAGGGTTTGGGGTTTAGGGTTTAGGGTTTAGGGTTTAGGGTTTAGGGTTTAGGGTTTAGGGGGTTCATAGGCAGGCTTAGGGTTTTGGGGAAGCTATGCAAGTAGGGTCGCTGTAGTCTTGGTCGTAGTGAACCCTGGCCTATATGCGCTTACCGTACTCACAAGCCTTCATGTGTACTCAAACCCTAAAATTCCCCAATCTAGATCTACCCTTGGGGTATCAGAGAAACCAGAAACCCTAAACCCTAAACCCTAAACCCTAAACCCTAAACCCTAAACCCTAAACCCTAAACCCTAAACCCTAAACCCTAAACCCTAAACCCTAAACTCATCATCAGGAACGCCATGTCGCTTCCCCCACTCTATGTGGGTCAACAGGTCTTCACCCCGTGGCCTCAGTCGAAGGGGGAGGTCGCTGCAATGGACATTATGCACTGAGTTCAGACTGTCGTTGGTGTAGGGTTTAGGGTTTAGGGTTTAGGGTTTAGGGTTTAGGGTTTAGGGACCCTCGTGAGAGTCGAGGCCGAACTCCCCATGCAAGGGCTCTTTGCAGACCTGCCCTAAACCCTAAACCTCGGAACCAGAAAAGCTTCTGTCACCTGAAGGGGATTGGACCGATGGACGGCAGCGTCCCGGGCATACCCGACCGCCGAATCACGGCCATGCACACTTTGTATCGCGACGCGCAGGCGCCGCGATTTTTCCTCCTACCCCTAGGGTTTAGAGTTTAGGGCGTAGGGTTTAGGTTTAGGGTTAAGGGTTTAGGGTAGGGTTCAGGGTTTAGGTTCGGGGTTTAGGGCCCCAAACCCTACACCTTTCAACCCTGAGCCCTTATTGGTTGCATGTGTGCTGTTTTTCTGAATTCGCTTCTGGGTACGAAGGCCCACACCTTAGCTCCTGAAGGATTGGGGGTTTGGAGTTCAGGGTTCTCCGGTCGGGAGGGAGGAAGTACTCCCTAACCTCCTTCCACAAGAGCTGCTTTCCCGAAGATTCAGAGGTTGAGGGTTATATAGGGTTAGTGTTTAGGGTTTAGGGTTTAGGGTTTAGGGTTTAGGGTTCGCTGTGAATGGGCGTAGATGCTGTGAAGCTTAGGCTTGGAACAAGCTCGAAAGCTTCGTGAGGCGCGAAGAGCAGCTTTGGCCCGATTGTGGAAGGCCATCTAACACTTTTCTCCCACCCGATGCCGTCCGAGGCGGCAACGACACCCAAACCCATTCCTTTTCGGGTTTAGGCCTAAACTCAAGGCAACACTCCACCTCCAAAAACTTCTTCCGTTTTGGGGATGTTCCGTCAGGGGGTTGTGAGAGGGTTTCTGGGTCGGGTTCTTCAGGAGCGTTTCAAGCTCCAGCGCGAGGGGCGCCCGAACAGGTCGAAGGGGTGTCCCATGAACGCGCAGAAGGGCCAGGGGGTCCAGGGGCGTACCAGGCGGGTCCCAAAAAACTTCAGAGGGTTTACTTTTCAGATTCTTGGAGAGTTTTGGAGCACCCGCCCGCCTGAGCCGACCAGAGGGCTGCTGGTCCCTGGGCACGCGGCGAGGGTTCCAGGACCTCCCCGGGCCTTGGAACTACCCCTGCATCCAAGGGCAGGCCCCCAAAAACCAAAAGCTTTGAGTCAAGTATGGGTTTGAAGAGAACGTGCTCCCGTACCGGGCCCGTCGTGGGTGCTACCGACCTGAGCTGTGGGAGGCGGGGTGAACGACCTGGGTCGGCTTGCGCAACGTAGGGGGGCGGCCTAGGCCTTGAGTTAACTTGAGTTTAGGGTTTAGGGTTTAGGGTCTAAGGATTTGGGTTTGGGATTCGAGGGGCTGGGACTTGGCGGCGCCCCGGATTTGGTGGCTCCTTGATGCCTGCCCGGCATGCTCAGTCTCATGGCGCTGGCTTCTGTGGCCGTCCTGGGTGAAGGTGGGGGTTTAGGGTTTAGGGTTTAGGGTTTAGGGTTTTCCTGCCTACCTCAGCCCAGAGGTGGCGGCGCGGAAGCGAGACAATGACCAAACACCGCTCTGTGTGTTGGCTTTGACAAGGCATATTGGCCAGGATGCAGAAGGGAGCGGCAAGTGACATTTGGTCTGTCGGTGCGGTAGCCTTGGGAAGGAGTCCGCCGACGACTACTTTCGTGGCGCGATGCGCATCTAGGATCGAGTGGGATAGCTGCATAGATACAATCTAAGTACTAAACCCTAAACCCCTAAACCCTAAACCTAAACCCTAAACCTTAAACCCTAAACCCTAAACCCTTTGTGCTTCTCCAACTCCTAAACCTCACACCCAACACCCTCAATCCTAGCAAGAATTTGAATTCATAGGCAGCCGTAGACTTGGCTGCGGTTTAGGGTTTAGGGTTTAGGGTTTAGGGTGTTCCGAAGTGCCGCGGTCCCGACCCGCCAGGGAGTGGTGGCGGGTCGGGCCGCCTCGGTGCAGCGGATCCCACCCCAGCCACCCAAACTACCGCCTTTTTCGGGTTTAGAGCGGTCTAACCCCAAGGGGGCTTTCACCTCGACTCTCCCCGATGGCCGGGATGGGAGGTATGACTGCTGCTGCTGCTGCTGCTGCTGCTGCTGCTGCTGCTGCTGCTGCTGCTGCTGCTGCTGCTGCTGCTGCTGCTGCTGCTTGAGCCTACACTTTCCTGGATCAACAGGGAGCGGGACAAGCTGTTTCATCCGTGCTGTGTTTAAGACACCCTCAAGCCCATAGCTAAGCCATGGCGGGGGCAACCCTGGCGGGGGCAACCCTGGCGGGGGCAACCCTGCACCCTGGCGGGGCCCTGGCAGGGGCAGCCTGGCGGTGGCTTTCCCCAATGCTGTGCTGGAGCCTCCCAATGCTGTGCTGGAGCCTGCCAGCCCTTGCCCCAATGCTGGTCCTCCCATCCTTTCCCCTTTGGCTGGTGCTGGTCCTCCCATCCTTTCCCCTTTGGCTGGTGCTGGTCCTCCCATCCTTTCCCCTTTGGCCTCTTGCCGGTCCTCCCATCCTTTCCCCTTTGGCTGGCGCTGCCAGGAGTCGGCCCTTGTGGCTCGGTTTTTCCGGTCATTGTAGCTCCTCCAAAGATCCTGTTCCTGCTCCGGCTGCTTGGGCTGCTGTTCTGCCTGAGCATGCTCCTCCTCCATCTCCTGGTCCTGCTGCTCCTGCTTCTGTTTTTTCACAGCAGGGGCAAACCTGGCGGCCAACCCTGGCGGGGGCCACTCTGGCGGGGCAGCTCGGGCGGGGGCAACCCTGCTTGGAGGTTCATGGGACTTAAGAACCACTTATAACTGGGCTTATAACCCTTACTTATCATTGGGATAACCCCCAAAAATCCCTTTAGAGGTATTATAAGTAGGGTTATAAGTACAGTTATCAGTGGTTCGTAAGTAGCATGAACCTTCAAGTGGCGGGGGCAACCCTGGGGGGGGGGCCCTGCCGGGGACAACCCTGGCGGGGGCAACCCTGGCGGGGGCAACCCTGGCGGGGGCAACCCTGGCAGCAACCCGGTCACTCTGGCAACCCCTCACTTAAGAACCACTCATATTTTAGGGTTTTTTTTGAGTAGTATGTGTGGAGTCTCAAAGGAGCGGGGGGCGGGCCACTAATGGAGAACTTTGGCAGGGCCCTTCATAGAGAAGGACGACGAAGCATATAGGTGCACGATTCCTGAATTGGCGGCGAGGCCAATTCCCGATACAACGGAGGGGGCAACCCAAGCAACCTGTGCCTGTCACCCTCGCGGGGGGAACCCTGGCGGGGGCAACCCTTTGGCGGGGGCAACTCCGGTGGGGGCAACCCTGGTGGGGGCAACCCTGGCGAGGGCAACCCGGGGGCAACCCTGGCCGGGGGCAGCCCTGGCGGGGGCAACCCTGGCGGGGCAAACCTGGCAAGGGCAACGGGCAACCCTGGCGGCGGGGGCAACCCTGGCGGGGGCAACCCTGGCATGGGCAACCCTGGCGGGCGCAACCCTGGCGGGGGCAACCCTGGCGGGGGCAACCCTGGTGGGCAATCCTGGCGGGGGCAACTTTGGCGGGGGCAGCCTGGCGGGGGCAGCCCTGGCGGGGGCAGCCCTGGCGGGGGCAGCCGTGGCGGGGCAACCAAGCCCTGGCGGGGGCAACCCTGGCGGGGGCAACCTGCAGGCGGGGGCGCAACAGCTTCTTAGGCCCGACCTCCCCCGCCGGGGTCGCGCGTCGGGGGTTTAGGGTTAATCCATTATTACATTGTGCCCTATGGCTAGCAGGGATGCATCAGGTGTGGCAAGCTCGATCTGCTTGGCAAAGCAAGCAGATCTCGAAGCGGTAGCGTTCAGTTGTACCGGCCGCCGCCTGGCGCGGGCGGCCTATGGTTTAGGGTTTAGGGTTTAGGGTTTAGGGTTTAGGGTTTAGGGTTTAGGCAGGCTCCGGAATTGTGAGCCCCAATGCTGTTTGGGGTGTGGAGTCTAGGGCTAGGGTGCAGGGCTCAATGATGTTTAGGGTTTAGGGTGCAGGGGTCAATGTTGTGTACGGTTTAGGGTTGAGGGTTAGTGAAAACCTTCAGACACTGAAGGCCGTCCGCTCCGTCGGTTACCAGAAGGGCTCGAGGGGGTGACCGTGTCCGAAGTTTAGGCCTGAACCCTAAACCCCAAACGCTAATTCTGATACAAAGGCTTTGTGCAAGTTTCCCTTGGGGGGCTTCTCGGGACACAAGGAGCACAATTCTCGCCCCCCCTACACCTTCAACCCTTGGACCCTAAACCCTGAACCCTAAACCCCCTCAAGCCCCTAAACGCCCAAACCCCTAAACCCCCAAACCCCCAAACCCTAAACCCTAAACCCCAAACCCCCCAAACCCTTAAACCCCCAAACCCCTAACCCTAAACGCCCCAAACCCCTAAACCCCCAAACCCCCAAACCCTAAAGCCCCAAGCCCTTAACCCCCCAAACCCCGAACTCCTTTTCAGGGCCCGCTTCTGGTCATCGACACGCTCGTCGAGCCTTTTGGCCCAACGTTCGATGTCCGATGATAGGTTTGCTTGCTTTGGGTTTGAGTATTTAGGGTTTGGGGTTTAGGGTTTAGGGTTTAGGGTCTAGGGTTTAGGGTTTGTATGGTTTGCTCGCTTTGGGGGTTTAAGGATTTAGGGTTTGGGGCTTGTTGGGTTTCGTGGTTTGCTTTTGGGGTTTAAGGATTTAGGGTTTGGGGTTTGTAGGGCTTCATGGTTGCTTTTTGGGATTTAAGGATTTAGGGTTTGGGGTTCATGGTTTGCTTTTGGGGTTTAAGGATTTAGGGTTTCGGGTTTGCAGGGTTTCATGGTTTGCTTTTGGGGTTTAAGGATCTAGGGTTTGAGGTTTGCAGGGTTTAGAGTTTCGGGTTTTCGTGGTTTGCCTTTGGGGTTTAAGGATTTGGGGTTTAGGGTGCGTAGGGTTTAGAGCTTAGGGCTTAGGGTTTCATGGTTGCTTTTGGGTTTAAGGATTCCAGGGTTTACGGGTTTGTTTTCGGGGTTGAGGGGTTTATGGGCTTGAGGGCCGAAGGGTCTGAATGTTTGAGGGCCTGAGGAGTTGAAAAAGTTTAGGGGACAGGGCTTTGCATGAGTTTCCCTCCTATCCCCCCCCTCAAAACCCCCCCTCCCCCCCCCCGGGTTCCCCCCCCGTAAATCGCCTGAGTAGGCTTTATCATCCCTAAATAGCCTTTAAGATAGGGAGGTTTGGCGTCTGGGGCTTAGGGGAGTTCAGGGGAGTTGAGGCAATTAGGGAGTTTAGGGAGGGAGTTTAGGGCTCAGGGGAGCGACCGGCTGCCCCGAAGCCTAAACCTCCCATGTCTCCTGATGCTTATAACGCAATCTTGCCCGATACTGAAAGGTGCGCTTTCCCTGTAATCCCGAAACCCTAAACCCTAATAACCCTCGACTGGCAACTCCAGTTGAACCCTACCCTTTGAGCCCCAACCCCCGAACTCCTAAACCTCTTGCAACCCTAAACCCTAAACCCTAAACCCTAAACCCTAAACCCTAAACCCTAAACCCTGAACCTGCTCCAAGGGCGCAGAAAGCCAAAGACTGGGACCAGTGGGCGCGAACGATGCAGAGAGGGGGAAGCCGCCCCCAGGACACTGGTGCTTTGGGACTTAAGGACTTAGGGACTTAGGGACTTAGGGACTTAGGGACTTAGGGCCTTAGGGCCTTAGGGTTTAGGGTTTAGGGTTTAGGGTTTAGGGTTTAGGGTTTAGGGTTTAGGGTTTAGGGTTTAGGGTTCAGGGGCCCGAAATTCTAAACCCCAAACCCAGGGGTTCAGGTTCAGAGGAAATGCTGGGGTTTTGGGGGCATGAAGATTGAAGGGATCGCGGGTTGAGGTAGAGGGTTTCGGGGGAAAGGGTTTGGGGTTTGGGGTTTAGGGTTTGGGGTTTTGGGTTTAGGGTTTGGGCATCGGGGTTGAAGTTCTTAAGGGTTTGCCGGGTTCAGGGGTGAGGGCTGGCTGAGGGGTCTAAAGGCCGCGGGTAGGGGGTGACTACTTCCCTCTAATCCTCAACCGCAAACCCTAGGCCCCTAAACCCTAAACCCTAAACCCCAACCCTCAACCCTAACCTTAAGCCCTAAGCTGCTTTGATCTTGAGTCACAGGGATCCCCCCCCGCCCGCGAGACAAAAAGCAAACAAAGAGACAAGAGTACCTGAGTGATTCTACTTGCTGTCGTGTCCTTTCGGTTGGGACCTTCACAGTACCCTCACGTAAGTTGCGTCGAAAAGCGGACAAGTAGGAAGGGCTCGGCCCAGCCCAGATGATTCAGGATGCCAAACGTAGAACCTGTATCCCTGCTCCTTTCTAGAGAAGAAGAAGAAGAAGCCCTAAGCCCTAAACCCTAAACCCCAAACCCTAACCCCTAACCCTAAACCCTAAACCCGAAACCCTAAACCCTAAACCCTAAACCCAAAATCCTAAATCCTAAATCCTAAACCCTAAACCCTAAACCCTAAACCCTAAACCCTAAACCCGATAGGAGGGCTCGTATTCCAAAAGGCACCCAGTTCTGAGCTGGCAAAGCCATCGACTGCGACCAAGCCACGGGGTCCCCAAAGAACCCCAAACCCCCCTCATTAAGGGGTTTAGGGTTTAGGGTTTAGGGTTTAGGGTTTAATCATATGTAACCTAAACCCGAAACCCCAAACCCCTGAACCCCTAAACCCCTAGAAACCTTCTGCGGGCTCCTTAGCATCCTAAACCCTAAACCCTAAACCCTAAACCCTAAACCCTAAACCCTAAACCCTAAACCCTAAACCCTAAACCCTAAACCCTAAACCCTTTTTTGCCGCAGGAAGACACGCGGGACGGAAGGGATTACATCCTCAATGCCGCAGACTCAGCTCCTGTAATTCCTGAACCCTGGGGTTTGGGGTTTAGGGTTTAGGGTTTAGCGTTTGGGGTTTGGGGTTTGGGGTTGGGGTTGCATGTACCCAAAACGGCTCTATCCCCGTTAAACTGTCCCTCATGCTTCCGCCCGAATTAAGACTCTGATAGCGCAAGCCCCTTAACCCCGAAACCCTAAAACCCTAAACTCAAACCGCAAAACGCAAAACCCCAACCCCCAAAAACCAAACCCTAAAACCCCAAACCCCAAAACCCAAACACCAAAACTCAAAAAACCCAAAACCCCCAAAACCCCAAAACGCCAAAACCCCCAAACCCCCAAACCCCCAAACCCCAAAACCCCAAAACCCCAAAACCCCAAAACCCCAAAACCCCAAAACCCCAAAACCTCAAAACCCCAAAACCCCAAAACCCCAAAACCCCAAAACCCAAAAACCCCAAAACCCTAAACCCTAACCCGTAGATCTCCTTGCGGGTCCCTGATGTCGGAGGAGCCCCAGTCCCAAGACCCTAAATGCAGAAACCCTAAATCCAGGGTTTAGGGTTTAGGGTTTAGGGTTTAGGGTTTGGGTTTAGGGAGTGAAGGGTTTAGGGTTTATAGGGACTAGGGAATAGGGATTAGCTAAAGTTTAGGGTTTTAGAGTTTCAAGGGCTTTAATTAGGGTTTAAAGGGTTTTGGGGTTTTCGGGTTCAGGGCTTGAATGGTTTTACGGCTTTAAAGGGTTTTAGGGATTTCAAGGGTTTTGGGGTTTTAGTGTTAAGGATAATTTCTGCAGTCCTGGCCCACTTATAAGCCCCTAAGTGGTTATCAATGGGCATAAGTTAAGAGGTACCGTGAACCTCCAAGTCTTCTCCCTAAAGCCCTCAAATTCCCTGAGCACCCGAAACCTCAAGGTCCTAACGGCTCTTTAAGGAAAAACCACGAAAAAACAGAGAACCTAAACCCTAAACCCTAAGCCCCTAAACCATAAACCCTAAGCCCTAAACCCTAAGCCCTAAACCCTAAACCCTAAACCCTAAACCCTAAACCCTAAACTCCCACAAAAAGCCCCAAACAGCCTAAATGCTTTGTGGTGCTTTACTGTAACTTTAGATCCTTAGCCTTTTTGGCTTTATTGGGTTTCCTAGTCTAAAAAATTGATTTTTAGCTGCCCTCCTAAGTGCAGCCAAGAATGTAAACGCCTCGCCAGGACCTGCGAAGTTCAGGCGCGCGCGTGGCGGTGGGCCTCCCGGAAGTGCGCGGGTGGATGATGCCCTGCCGGCATCCTTTCAGGGATACACACACACACATAGACAATTGTAGGGGGGGAATACATTATCTGCTATATAAGAGTATAGAATGAATATATGCATATATACATGCATATATATATATATATATATATATATTTGTTTTACATGTATATGTTCATGTTTTTGTTACATATCAATGTATGTTTTACGATCTGGGTGTAAACGAGTATGCATTATCTGTTTAGGGATATATTTGTGACATGCTAGTACCATTTGCTATTTATCTACAGGTATATTGCTGTATATGTCTTTGTACTTATCAGGGTTTAGGGTTTTGGGTTTAGCAGTGAGGTTTTCATGAGGCTACGCAGGGTTTAGGGTTTAGACTTTAGGGTTTAGGGTTTAGGGTTTAGGGTTTAGGGTTCCAAGCTACTTTAGAGCCTTTTCAAGCCCACGGATCGGCGGTTTGGGTGGAGTGCGCCTAAGTCATATACCCTTTGCGCTCCCGCAGTCGTTAAGACCCTAGACCCTAGACCCTAGACCCTAAACCCTAAACCCTAAACCCAAGTACTTTGCAGCCCATGTATACCCACATTTGGTGAATGGACCCTTGGTATCGTAAACCTGGCTGTGATACCCCAAACCCGAAACGCTTAGCCTGAAAGCCCTAAACTACTATTTGTTTCAGAACCCAACCCCCCCCCCCCCCAAGAAATAACGAATCATAATCCCTACATGGCCCTTATAAGGAGGCGCGTGGCTTTTAGGGTTTGGGGTTGAAGGCTTCGACGGTTCAGCACTTTTGAGCCCTAGGCCCTACTTAGAAGCCTTGATGACTTACAGTAGCAAGTAGGGTTACTAGGGTTTTGGGTTCAGGGTTTAGCTCAAGCCCCTAACCCCTAAACCCCTCGACCACCTTAAAAAAGGCCGAATGAGCACTCAATCAACAGCACGGAAGCGCCCCAAGTGCAAACAATACTTGGTAGGGCCATCCCAAGCTCAACAAAAACCCTTTAGGGCTTCGAGTTTAGGGGTTTAGGGTTAACCTGGTAGAGATTTTGGACTTAGTGTGTCTACTTAGTATCCCCTAAAAACCCACACCCTGCAATCATCCCCATAACCCACCTTAGCAACCCTAAACCCTAGACCCTAAACGGCTTGGGGTTTTATGGCCTCTGCGTAGCCAAGGCTCTTTGGCTCAAGCAGTTCACGCATAAAAACTGATGCGACGAAGTTGCGCCAAAGTCCCCCCTAGACCCCGCCGTCCTCATGCTGAGCCATACACTCACTCCGCCAACCCACAAAGCACTGGGATCAAGGAAAAACAGCCGTTCCAGAAGCAAGTAAAACCTGGAATCCCCCTGAAAATTAAAGCCTAAATCCTAAGCCCCAAATTCCTTGTTGGGACTTACGAGCTATGAAAGCAAAGGTTAGTACAAACAGTTCTCGACGTCGTACTCCCTATTTTTGGGTGCCCTAAGTAATCTGGGTCTGCCTCAGAATAAGGAGCCCAACAGGGACCCATATTTTAGAGAAGTGACCATGCGGGCAGTTCTCTAAGCTAGTGTCCCTTTTTTGGGGTCCTACGTCTACTACGGCACCCTTAAAGTAGGGACCAGAGAGGTTAGAGAACTACCCACATATCCTCCTGCGCGTCGCGCCGCCCTGTTGGCCATGTCCAGGGACGTCGTGCTCCGACCGAAGCAGCGTGTTGAGGTTGCAGGTTTGCGGACTTACAAGAAAGAATATATATATATATATACATACATATCTATATATATATATATATATCATATTTGGGAGGTTTCTTGAGCAAATAGTAGCATATAAACCCAAAAACACATACCCCAAAAGCTAACCGCAGCTAACCCTAAACCCGAAACCCTAAACCCTGAACCCTACACCCCTTGAGTAAGGGATCTCAGACCCGCTACCCCACACACGGCTCCATCGTAGAAGGCACGAACAAGTTACCTTTGGGGCTTCACTTATTCGTTGGGTCCTAAACCCAAAACCCAAAACCCCAAACCCTAAACCCTAAACCCTAAACCCTAACCGTTAACCCTTCTGACCAAACAGGAAACCGCATCGTACACCCAAGCCGAGTTCCGAGTCCCATAGCCCTCCTGAAACCCGAGCCATGGATTCTGGGTTCAGGGTTCAGGGTTCAGGGTTCAGGGTTCAGGGTTTAGGGTTTAGGGTTTAGGGTTTAGGGTTTAGGGTTTAGGGTTTAGGGTTTAGGGTTTAGGGTTTAGGGTTTAGGCAGAAGTGCGAAGCCCTAAGCCCCAAACCCGAAACTTTAAACCCCAAACCCTCTCAAACAGAAACTGGCACGGGTCAAGGTATCAAGACAGACAATGCACAGCGCATGCCGTTTGGCTCAAGGCTGAAACACAGCGGCCAGCTTCTCAAGTACGTCAGTGCTCTTGCCTTGAGTCTGCCATCAGCACGGCTTTAGACCTAAGCCCTAAACCGCAGACCCCAGAAACCTCAAAGCAACTACAACTCCTAGTTCATGCTAATACAGGATGTCAAACCCTGAAGGCGTAAACCACAAGGTTCAATCCCTGAGGCCCCACTCAACATGGACGCAAGCTGCTCCAGCACGAAGCCCCTAAACCCCAACCCCTAAACCCTAACCCTCAACCCTCAACCCTAAACCCTAAACCCTAAACCCTAAACCCTAAACCCTAAACCCTAAACCCGTTAGCATTGAATTCGTACCAAAAGCCCTACGCCCTACAGCCGCAATGTACACCCTAACGTCCAATCCCTACACCCTAAACGCTAAACCCTACACCCTAAACCCCAAACCCTGCACCCTAAACCCTAAACCCTAAACCCCAAACCCTAAACCCCAAACCCTGCATTCAATCTCAGGGCATGGGGCGAACGTCGCCACTGCCGCGGCGCAGGCCGATTGGGTTTAGGGTTTAGGGTTTAGGGTTTAGGGTTTAGGGTTTAGGGTTTAGGGTTTAGGGTTAGGGTTTAGAGGTGAGGGTTAAGTGAACTGCACACACCCTGGCTGCATCCAGCCAGATACACGCCAGCTTCCTTCCCCCCCCCCCCCGCCCCCCAAGGTTTTTGGTTTGGGTTTCGGGTTCAGGGCTCAGGTTTTGTAGGAATGGAAAAGTTTAACCTTCTTCTGCCTTGATTGCTGGACAAGTAAGTTCAGAAAGCATGTCAACTGCCCTGTAAATCCTAAACCCTAAACCCTAAACCCTATTATGAACCCTAAACCCTAAACCCTCCACAACCCTGAAGCCAAAACTCCCCATGAATGAAGGACGGCGTGCCCAGCCTGGGTGCTGGCACTGGCAGCCACGGGGGCACAGGGCCCAGCTGTGCGTAGGGTTTAGGGTTTAGGGTTTAAGGTTTAGGGTTTAGGGTTTAGGGTTTAGGGTTGAGGGGTTAGGGGTTTAGGGGTTTAGGGTTTAGGGTTTAGGGTTTAGGGTTTAGGGTTTAGGGGGAGTCATACCCGGATTCCTTATATGGCCCATGTATTGCCTTAGAGGATCTTGAAACAAGGCCCCAAACCCAAGGCGGCAGCCTTAGGGGTCCAAGGTAAAATGCCGTGAGTTTTTCGGGTAGGGGTTTAGGGTTTAGGGTTTAGGGTTTAGGGTTTAGGGTTTAGGGTTTAGGGTTTAGGGTTTAGGGTTTAGGGTTTAGGGTTTAGGGTTTAGGGTTTAGGGTTTAGGGTTTAGGACTACTCGCGATAAAGCGTCTGAAGGGTGCAGGGTGCAGGGCCTTGGGCCTTTCGGGTTAAGGGCCTTTAGGGGTTCAGGGTCTTCAGTGTCTGTGGTTTTGTTTTTTGCAGCCTGCGGGTAGTACTCATAGGGTTCTTAAGGGAGGGGGGGGGGGGGGTTCAAGGGGTGCATGTAACCGAAGGTTCCCCAATACTCCCTAAGGCTCCCTAAGGTTCCCGCAGGTTCTGCAAGGTTCTCTAAGGCTCCCTAAGGTTTTGTAAGGTACCTGCCCCCCATGAACCCCCCTAACCCTAAACCCCAAACCCTAAACCGCCTAAACCGCCTAAACCGCTTAACCGCCTAGACCGAGTAAACCGCTTAAACCCTAAACCCTGAACCCTAAACCCTAAACCCCGAAGGGGCCTCTCAACCCTAATCCTAAAACCAGTTTAGGGTTTAGGGTTTGGGGTTTGGGGTTTGGGGTTTGGGGTTTGGGGTTTGGGGTTTGGCGTTTAGGGTTTAGGGCTCCTCCTTATCCGAAAAACCTTTAAACCCTAGCCCCTCAACCACAAAACTCAGAAGGAACCTGGGGGGGGGGGGGGGGGGGGGGCGGGGTTAGTAGGTTTAGGCTGCCACTTGCCAGAGCTACCCTGAAGTGTTGTGAAAACTTTCAGGTCTTAAACTAGGTAGGAGGTTTAGGGTTTGTGGTTTTAGGCCTTCGGGATATGTCAGACTTTGTCTTATGTGGTCGAAGGGGATCTTGTTCTGGAATATGTTTCAGAGGCTTTCTACGTGGTTCTACAGGGTCATCCTAGCAAAACCGTACAGGCCCAAACCTTCAACGCCCTTTCAACAGCCTAAACACCTAAACGTCTACCCGAACCCCCCAAAACTGCCCCCAAAATCCAAAACCCTAAACCCTAAGCCTTCAACCCTAAACCCCAAGCCCGGAAGCTCAATCAGTACAGGCACTTAAACCCCGAGCCCTAAACCCTAAAGCCCCAACCCCCTAAACCCTAAACCCGAGGTCCTTCCATGCGCCTTCTGCGGTCTTCCCCGAGGTTTCTTGAGTTCGGGGAGCTGGTTCTGTTCTGTGTTGTTTTTGTTGCTTTGGTTTAGGGTTTAGGGTTTAGGGTTTATTAGAGCTTTTGTCATAGGGTATTTGGGATGTTCGGGCTTAGCGTCTTCAGGGATAGGCATGCAATTAGAGGTGTTGCGTGTTTTTTGAATGAGCGGTTTAGGGTTTAGGATTCCGGGTTTCGAGTGTAGGGGTTTAGGGGGCTTTCAAAAGTTTTGGATGGGAGTTGGCCATATAATAAGGGACTTCGGGCTTGTGATGGTTTAAGGCTTAGGGGGCTAGCCTGAAGGGTTAGCACGTATGGCTTACGTACCTACCTACTTACATGTCTATATACATAGGCTGGGGCTTAGGTTTTAGTCTCACACCCGAAGCCCTAAACACAAAAACCCTAGGTTTTAACATTTTATGTGCGACAATGTTTATAAACCCTAAACCCTAAACCCGAAACCCGGCAAAGCCTTGAACCGAAGGAGGGGGGGGGGGGGTGAGGGGCTGGCGCCACAGGCGACGAAGCGGTCCGCACCGCCCGGTCCTGAGGGTGGAGGGTTCAATGGGCTGTTGAGGGTTTCTTTTTCGGTTTAGGTTTTTAGGGTTTAGGGTTTAGGGTTTAGGGTTTAGCGTTTAGGGTTTAGGGTGTAGGGTTTAGGGTTGATATGGCCAACCAGGACTCCTGAATGAGGCCTTTCTGGATGTAGGGCTGATCATGGTTCAGGATTTAGAGCGTTGATGTGTTTCGGGGGTCACGGGATTAAGAGGCTTGGAGATTTACGGCTGTCTTCAGACACCAAACAAGACTGCCTACCCCCGGAACCCTAACCCTAAACCCTAAACCCTAAACCCCAAACCCTAAACCCTAAACCCTAAACCCTATACCCGAAACCCTAAACCTGTGAAGATTGAAACTTGACAAACACAAATGAACAACTAAGCCCTGCATCCCCGCAAGCCCCAACCCCTAAGCCTTAAATCCCGAAGCCATCCGCAGCACATTGTCCAGGGTCCACACACCTCCCCCTCAAGAAACGGGTGCAGGGTTTAGGGTTTAGGGTTTAGGGTTTAGGGTTTAGGGTTTGGTTTTAGGCTTTAGGGTTTGGGCTTTGGGGTTTAGGGTTTAGGGTTTAGGGTTTAGGGTTTAGGGTTTAGGGTTTAGGGTACAGATCCCAAAGCTTTCTTCAGTGGAGTCCTAAGAGAACACGTAAACACGAAACGCTAAACCCCTGCCCTGTAAACTCGAAACCTTGAAGCCTAAATCCCCTGAACCCCCTAAACCCCTTAAAGCCCCTAAACCTCCTCAAGCCCTGTTACCAAAGCCCCCCAAAGCCCCTAAACCCCCTCAACCCTGAACCCCTGAACCCTAAACCCCTAAACCCTGAAACCCAGGCGCGACGGGCCAAGGGCTTTTCGGCCGAGGATGCGGAGGAGGAGAAGGCCCCGTCCTCGGCAGGGAAGTGGGCTGTTGTGATTCAAGAGTTTAGGGTTTAGGGTTTAGGGTTTAGGGTTTAGGGATAGGATAGATGTTCCTACCCACTGTTGTTGGAAGTACTGTTGTGAGTACGTACTTACTACATATGGTTACTGCCGCTACTTTCTTGTGTTGGGGGTAGGGATCAGCGTTTAGGGTTTTGGAACATGATCAAACAGGGTTCCCAATTTTCCGTCGGCCCCCTCAAAAGAAGCCTTCAGCTTTGAGCCCTTCATTTTGAAATAAGTTCTATCTTTGCGTCTACGGCAGGGCTTAGGATTTCCTACGCCCTAGCCAAACCCTAAACCCTAAACCCTAAACCCTAAACCCTAAACCCTAAACCCTAAACCCTAAACCCTAAACCCTAAACCTTAAACCCTAAACCCTAAACCCTAAACCCTACACCCTAAACCCGAAACCCTAAACCCTAAACCCCGAGACAGAACCATCTCTAAACTTCTCAGATCCCGAAGTCCAGCACCGACTGACACCACCCCCCCCCCCCCATTCGGGTTTAGGGTTTAGGGTTTAGGGTTTTAGGGTTTTAGGGTTTAGGGTTTAGGGTTTAGGGTTTAGGGTGTAGGGAAGCCACCCAAGGCCTTGAAAGAGGAGGAGGGGGACACGATGGTGGACCTCTTTAAAATGGCTTTGCTGCCATGTTTGCCTAAGGTTTTGAGGTCTGTTTAGGGTTCAGGGTTTACTGTTTAGGGTTTAGGGTTTAGGGTTTAGGGTTTAGGGTTCAGGGTTCAGGGTTTACTGTTTAGGGTTTAGGGTTCAGAGTTTTGGGGTTTAAGGTTGAGGCTCCAGGGTTTGGGGTTTAGGTTTCAACTGGGGCTTGGGGATTAGGGTTCTTTTTCGTCTGGGGTGTGGTTTGCAAGGTTGTTGTAAGAAGTGTTGTATGAGTCAAGTTTTATGCTACCGTTGGTGAGAGTGTATATATATATATATATACAGACCGATGCTTCCTTGTGGGCGTATAGATGTGTGGCGTTTTGTTGGGGATACTAGACATGAAGCCCTACCTCATATGCACCTTAGCTCTAGTTCTCACAAGTTAGAACTGGCTGCAGATCTCCTCCACATAGCCCGAAACCTCAAATCTACTCAAGGGATGAACCTAAACCTTAAACCCAAAAAGACCCTAAACCCTAAACCCCTAAGGCTGTACCCCTAGAGATTCCTCTAATATACTCCTAAACTGGCCCTTATATTCTTTTAGGGATCCCGAAAAAGGGACCCCAGAACCCAAGGGTAGAACCTTAAGGGTCCGAGGTAGAACCCCTAGAGGTCATGACCTCAATGACCTCTCCTCTCCCCCTTGCCTAGCGCGAGCCCTCAAGTCTCATCTCGTCCGGAGGCAACGTGGTCAGAGTTCACGGATGAGGGAGGGTTTAGGGTTTAGGGTTTGGGGTTTAGGGTTAGGGTTTAGGGTTTAGGGTTTAGGGTTTAGGGTTTAGGGTTTAGGGTTTAGGGTTTAGGGTTTAGGGCTTCGAAACCCTCAACCCTAAGCCCTCAACCCGAAGCCCACTTAGCTTCGGCCCTGGGGGGCTTCTGCGCTGCTCTGTGCTTCTGTTGATCCAATGCCCGTGGCAGTTCCAGCAAAAAGAAGATCCGGAGGACGTGCGCGGGGCCTTTTGAACCCTTAGGGTTTGTTAGGGTTTAGGGTTTAGGGTTTAGGATTTAGGATTTAGGATTTTTGAACCCAGGGCGCGCCCCGAGAACCCGCAAGGGTTTGGGTTTGCTGTCTAGGCTTTAGGGTTTAGACCCTAAACCCGCAGCCCCGAGTGCCCTGTATAACCCCTAAACCCTAAACCCTAACCCCAAACCCCAAACCCTAGACCCTAAACCCTGAACCTTAAACCAAGCCTCTGTGAGCAGATGCCGCGGCTGACAAAGACATGGGCAGGCCTTTGCTTCAGTGTCTCATATCCAATGGTCGGGCAGTGCACATGGTGCCTGGCGCGACCTGGGAGGCCGCTGCTTGGCGGTGGCCAGCGGACTCCGACAGCGATTCCGGCAACAGCTCATGCTACGAGGAGATCTTCTTGGACCCGCCCCGCCAGCCCGGGCCAGCTGACCCGGCGACGAAGCGCAGAATGGCCGCTGGCGCCCGGCTGGGGGGCGACGCAAGCGTGAGCAGCGCCAGGGAGCCGGGTAGGAGAACGTGAAGAACTCGGCGCCTGCGTCAGCACAAAGGAAAAAATCTGTTCCATGGCACACGTTTTGCAGCGTACCTGACCGTATCTGGGCGGCACTTCGGCGTCCCGGGTCCGAGTTCTGGTCCCACTCCGAGCCAGCCGGACACCGAGCCTGCAAAGGCCAAGGCCAAGCCACAAATCGTCCTGGATGAAGGTTCATGGTACTTACTAACCACTTATAACTGTACTTATAACCCTACTTATAATACCCCTAAAGGGCCTTATAGGGGTTATCCCAATTATAAGTAGGGTTATAAGTACAGTTAAAATTGGTTAGTAAGTACCATGAACCTTCAAGTGGATGCATGAACCTTCAAGTGGATGCCGAAGCAGCGGGGGCTGCCAAGGCACAGCAAGACGCCGTCTTTCGCTCCCGCTCCGAATTTGCAGCGAGCGTTGGAGTCGTCTAGGGTTTAGGGTTTAAGGTTTAGGGTTTAGGGTTTGGGGTTTAGGGTTTAGGGTTTAGGGATGTTTAGGGTTTAGGGTTTAGTGTTTAGGGTTTAGGGTATCGCATCTTCCAGCACGGCGGGGCCATTCTGAGAGTTGCAAGGCTGCTCTGCCAGATGGCACCAATTGGGAGGACGTGGTCCAAGCAGCCACCAATGGTGTCCTCAAAGGCTCGGGATGAGGGTTTAGTTTGGGGTTTAGGTTTAGGGTCTGAAGCCCGCACCCCCCGCGCAAGCCCCCTTACAGCTGGCCCCTGTCCGTCTGAACCAGAAACCTACACCTAAACAAGATGTCTTGGGGGTTTAGGAGTTACATGCTCAAGCCCCAAGAGGGTAGCCCCCCCAAAAAACAACTCTAATCATTAAGTTGCTAGGGGCTAGGCATTTGAAAAACCCAAACCCTTCAAACCCCAACAAACCTTAAAACCCTCAACTCTCAAAACCCTCAAACCTAAGCTCTAGCCCCAAACCCTAAAGCCTAAACCCTGAACCCTGAACCCTAAGCCCTAAACCGTAAACTCGATACCCTAAACCCTGAACCCTAATCCCTAAACCCTAAACCCTAAACCCCAAACCCTAAAGCCTAAACCCTGAACCCTGAACCCTCAGCCCTAAACCCTAAACCCGAAGCTCGATACCCTAAACCCTGAACCCTAAACCCGAAACCCTAAACCCTAAACCCTAGCGCGCAGGATTGGGTGGAGCCCATCGTGGAGCTCCCCGCGCCCCTGAGGCCGCCCGCCGCGCCGGCAAAATACAAGGCACGATTGGAGGGTTTAGGGTTTAGGGTTTAGGGTTTAGGGTTTAGGATTCAGGGTTTAGGGTTTAGGGTTTAGGAGTTTGCAGGCTCTGGGGTTTAGAGGTTTTAGGGTTGCGGTTGCAAGATGTTGGTTTTTTCTCAAGTTTGGGGCTGTAGGGCTGAGGGCTTTGAGGTTTTAGGCTTTAGGCTGTAGGGGTTTTCAGGCTGGGAGGTTTAGGGTTGTAAGAATTTGGGTTCAGGGTTTAGGGTTTAGGGCTTAAGGTTTAGGGTTTAAGCTTTAGGGTATTATCTTCTTGAGGGTTGGAATCCCTAAGAGTCTATGTGCCTAAATAGGGAATACTTGAGCCTTAAACTACTTCCTAGTTTCAGGACTTTGGGACCCAAGTATATAATCATAAACACCTAAACCCTAAGCCCTAAAACCCCAAACACCTAAAACCCTAAACAGGGGTGTCGGGGTTCGTTCTCAGTGGTCCGGTCGTTTCGGGGCTTAGCGACGTAGCGGGGTTCAGTATTTGAGGGCATGTTTCATCCCTAAAACCCTAAACCCTAAACCCCAAACCCTAAACCCTAAACCCTCACTACTTACCAACTCTCCAGACCCACGAGCCTTTCACACCGGGGGAGAGTGGGTCAAGCCCAGCAAGGAAGGTGGTTTCTTTGAGATCCTGGGCACGCCAGTCGCCTTCAGACACCCGAAACCCGAAACCCTAAACCCTAAACCCTCAACCCTAAACCCTAAACCCTCAACCCTAAACCCCAAACCGTAAACCCTAAACCCCAAACCCCAAGCCCCAAACCCAGCACTTCTTGATGGGCTTAGGCTTTCGGGATGGTTTAGGGTTTACAAGTTTTGTAGGGTTTAGGGCTTTTAGGGTAGGGTTCAGGGTTTAGGGTTTAGGGTTCAGGGTTTAGGGTTTAGGGACTTTTAGGGGCTAGAGTTCAGGGTTTAGGGTTTAGGGTGCTTAGCAGGCGTAACGGCTTTGGGCTTCGGGCGTTTGGGGAAAACCCTCAAGCCTAAGCCCTAAACATCCTAAACTTTAAGCCCTAAACCCTAAACCCTAAACCCTAAACTTTAAGCCCTAAACCCTAAACCCTAAACCCTAAACTTTAAGCCCTAAACCCTAAACCCTAAACCCTAAACCCTAAACCCTAAACCCTAAACCCTAAACCCTAAACCCTAAACCCTAAACCCTAAACCCTAAACCCTAAACCCTAAACCCTAAACCCTAAACCCTATTCAATTATAGCTCTGAAGGCGCTGACGAAGATTCGGCTTCGCGTGGCTCCGCACAGGCACGTGAGTTCGAGAGGGGTCTTGGGATTGAGCATCTAGGGGTTTAGTGCTTCCTAAACCCTAAACCCCAAACCCTAAACCCTCAACCCTAAACCCTGAACCCCTAAAAACCCTAAACCCCAAAACCCCCAATGTTTTTAGACCCTAAGCCCCTAAAAACCTAAACCCTAAACCCTTGAAGCCGTTGCAGTTAGCGGATCAAGATATGACAGACTCATATGGGTTTTGGGGTTTGGTAGATCCTAGACCCTTACAGTCGGCAGACGAGGGTTTAGGGTTTCGGCTTTACTACTGTTTGCTTCGGACCTCCCAAAAACTTAAACATTGTTCCTTATAAAGGCAATATAGGGATTACTATCTTAAGCTTCTTGGTGCCTCGTAAGCAAATAGTAGTTCAAGGTTCAGGGTTTATCGAGGCCCCCCTCCCCCCCCCCCCCACCCCCCTTATACTTCCCCCTCCCTCCAATCTTCTGCCTGCTGCAGTCTGGCTGACTTGACGACGCCCACGTACATCATTCAGCCAGGCGGCTTCGGATTTAGGGTTTAGAGGTTTCGGGTTTAGGGTTTCGAGGAGGGGTTGAGTGGCTTGGGGTTTTTAGGGGGTTTAGGGCTCACGGGCTTGGAGTTGAGGGTTTGGGGTTTAGGGCTCAGGGTGACTTAGTGACGTCGTGATTCGGGCTCAGGTTCTTGGGCCTCTCTCAGCCCGGAACTCTATACTTGGCGTGGGAATCTCGGAAAACGGTAGCTTTTTGGTGAAGGCAGATATGGGGTGTCCTCTTGGGGATAGATACGAGTAAGAAAGAACCCCTACTGTAATGAGCTTCCCCTCCTCCCTTCGCCCCGGGGGCGTTCCAACTTCTTGGAGTTTGCTGGCAGCCTCCATCATGTGGAGCCGGTGGCTGCCCAAAGGAACAGGAGGTCATCACAAGTGAAGGCGGCGTTTCGGGTTGAGGGTTTAGGGTTTAGGGTTTAGGGTTGAGGGTTTAGGGTTAGGGTTGAGGGTTTAAGGTTGAGGGTTTAAGGTTTTCAGAAATCCCTCCGGGGCTGCGGGGTTGACGCTTTCATGGTTTTGGGCTAGTTGAAGCCAGGATCAACGTGCAGTTTTTTACAGCAAACTCCAAAAACTTGGAACATCCTTGTCCCATACCCCAAAAGGTATACTAGAGGGAATTCCAGCTCGAATCATCCTTAAACCAATCTCATTTCGTGCTACCACCACAGTTTTGGGGTTTAGGCCTCAGGGTTGTCCCTCTAGAAACTATTGAGTAGGGTTTATGAAAAAAACAGCGTATTTGCCCACCACCTAAACCCTAAACCCTGGCCTTCAGAAACCCATCAACCCTAAACCGCTGCTTCTACGGAGTACGTGGCCAGCACCTTATCACATAGTCGTGGATCAGCCTGGAGTTCGACACTGACATTTCGAGATATCATCTCTTGTTCCTTCTGACGGGAGACTTTGAACTCGCGACGGGAACGATCCCGATCTATCCGCTTCGATTTCTTGAAAGGGACGGAAAGGCGCTCGACAACATTCTGAAGTTGCCTTGACAGAGAGCATCAGTGAGTTTTTCACTCTGGGGCAGCTGCGGTGTAATATGGGACCCCAAACCCTCGACCTTAAGTTCCCTAAGCCCCTAACCCCCTAAAACTCCAAAAAAACCCTAAAAACCCATAAATCGCCTGAAAGCGTGTGTGCAGTTGCATCGGCACCCTAAACCCTAAACTCTCAACCCTAAACCCTAAACCCCTAAAACCCTAAAACCCTAAAACCCTAAAACCCTAAAACCCTAAAACCCTAAACCCTAAACCCTAAAACCCAAACCCTAAACCCTAAACCCTAAACCCCAAACCCCAAACCCTAAACCCCAGACACCAAACCCTAAACCCCAAACCCTAAACCCTAAACCCCAAACCCCAAACCCTAAACCCCAGACACCAAACCCTAAACCCCAAACCCTAAACCCTAAACCCTAAACCCTAAACCGCTGGGTGATGGCAGGCCAAGAGTTCCAGGTGGTGGCAGCGCAGGAGCATGAGGCCGGAACCTTGGGACCCGAAACTCCACTTTAGGGTTCAGGGTTTAAGGCTTAGGGTTAGGGTTTAGGGTTTAGGGTTTAGGGTTTAGGGTTTAGGGTTTAGGGTTTAGGGTTTGGGGTTTGGGGTTTGGGGTTTGGGGTTTGGGGTTTGGGGTTTGGGGTTTGGGGTTTGGGGTTTGGGGTGTACGGTTGAGGGTTGAGGCTTTGCCCTGAACCACCCTAGTTGAGGGTTCTGGGTGAGGTCTTGTGTTTGGGTTCATGGCCCGTGCGAACGATCCCCTCAAGGCCTGCGGGAGGTTTAGGGTTTAAGGAGCAGGGAGCAGGGTTTAGGGTTTGGAGTTTGGAGTTTAGGGTTTAGGGCTTAGGGCTGCTCGTGGCTGGTAAATGACCGACTGTTCTGCGTTTTGTTTCGGGTTTGAGGCTTGTAGCGTTTCATTTGTGTTGAGGCTTGAAGTTTCAGGCTTTTCTTTGCGTTGGCGGAGCATATCGTTTTTTGTGCTATATGTGTATATATATATATATATATGTAGATAGATAGTATGTTCTTGGCGGGGGGAATCCAAGACCCTAAACGGCCCTAAACCCTAAACTCTAAACCCTAAACCCTAGGTTTGGTACGAACAGGTTTTGCCAGCTGTGGAGGTAGGGCTTGAATGTTGTCGTTGGAGGGACTGGAGGGTTTTAGCACCGTGGGTAGACGCGAAACCCCTCAATATCGGGCTTTTGCTTTAGATTTTTTCCTTGCCAGAACCCTAAACCCTAAATCCTAAACCCAAAACCCTAAACCCTAAACCCCTGGGACGCTCCTTCTTTGAAGGCAGGCTTGGGGGCTGATATGGGTGTTAGGGCTTGGGGGCTTGAGCCCTTGAAATCCTAAACCCTCCTTCAGAGTTTCGGGTTTAGGGTTTGGGACCCAAAACCCAAAACCCTAAACCCTAAACCCTAAACTCTAAACCCTAGGGGTGCAGAAGCTCCTAGAACTTGCAGGAAGCCCCCAACGTGCTCTGGCTCCGCACCAGTGAGGTGGGCACCCCTCCCCACCAACTTAGGGGGGGTTTAGGGTTTAGGGTTTAGGGTTTAGGGTTTAGGGTTTAGGGTTTAGGGGGTTTACGGTTTAGGTTTTAGGGGGTTTAGGGTTTACAGGGCTGAGGGTTTCGGGTTTAGGGTTTAGAGTTCAGTATTGAATTACGGCCCCTGTCGTTAGAAGCGGCAGAGATGCAGACCGAAAGCCGCCTAACCCCGAGTCTGCACCCTGCTTGATCGTCTGTGCGAGCTGTAGGTTTCGGACACAGGTTTTAGGGTTTAGCTGCGTGGATACTTATTCATTCTAAGTAGGTGTATTTCTATGCTGGGCATTAAACAACAAACTATGAGGCTATCAGAGCTTTACGACTACACCTGAACCCTAGCGCTCCCAATGAGTCTTCAAGCTAAACCCTAAACCCTAAACGCTAAACCCGTTCCGACGCAGCCCTAGTCAGGAGTTTCGAATCCGAAGCTTCCACTCGACGTCATGATCCTAAGTCTTACCGAAACCCTAAAACCCACTACTGAACCCCTCAACCCCTTAATCCCTTGACCCCACACCCCTACTAAACATAAACCCCTAAAGTCTAAGCACTGCGCCCCCTAAACCCTAAACCCTAAACCCTAATCCCTAAACCCTAAACCCTAATCCTTACACCCCGGGATCCCGCCTTGTGGTGCCAGGAGGATGGGGGTGCCTGGCTCCTTGAGAGGCAGGAGAGATTTTGGGGTTGAGGGTTTAGGGTCTAGGGTTTTAGGGCTTAGGGTTTAGGGTTTAGCATTTAGGGAATCTTTCCAGTTTGTGTGACAGCATGCTTTGGGGATGAGCATGCTCCAAGTTCCGGCGTTCGCTGGAAGGCCTTCTGGTTTGTGTCATTTGAGTCAGCAGAAAGTTCAGAGCATATCTGATGGAAGTTGTCGTCAGCTATCCCACTATTTACCTTCAAACCCTAAACCAAACCCTACACCCTAAACCGTAAGAAAAAAGTTAAGGCCCAAGCTGTGTTGTCGCCGCAGGGGAGTCGCCGGAGCTTTTGCCAACAAGAAGGCACGCGGGCGGCGGCTGGTAAGTTTTAAGCACTCAACCCTCCCCAAAACCAGCTTAGACCCTGAACCCTAAACCCTAAGCCCGAAACCCTAAACCCTAAACCCGAAACCTTTCCCCCAAAGCCAGGTCGTGCGCAGGATCGCCGGCACACTCGGCGGCGTCTCAAAGGCCGTGGCCCTTCTTTGTTTAGGGTTTAGGGTATAGGGTTTAGGGTTTAGGGTTTACAGTAGGGTTTCGGGTTTAGAGTTTGGGTTTTAGGGTTTACGGTGTAGGTTTTGGGGTTTAGGGTTCAGGGTTTGAGGTTTAGGGTTTAGGGTTTAGGGTTTGGGGTTCAGGGTTCAGGGTTCAGGGTTTAGCGTTCGGCCGGGGGCTTACCTGTAGCGGCTGTTGCCTGCAGTTTTGTAGTCATTCAGGAGGTGCAACACCAACATGCCTAAACCCTAAACCCTAAACCCTAAACCCTAAACCCTAAACCCTGAACCCTAAACCCTAAACCCTAAACCCTAAACCCTAAACCCTAAACCCTAAACGAAGTCTGGTGGGATCCTTTGGGCCTGTGTGTGGGCTTTGGCTTTGGGGCTTAGGTGTTTAGGGTTTAGGGTTTTTATATACCTTTCCCTACATGGGTGGTTGTCAAAATATTGGTCCCTTTTGGGGGTACCCTAAATACTGAGTGCCGTGTTATAATAGGGATCCAAAAAGGGACCACCATTTTGACAGCCACCCACATAGAGAAGGTTCACAGGCAGTCATAAGGTACAAGCTGGGGCTTTCTCAAATCGAAGCAATGTGTGACTTGCCAATGGGTTTAGGGTTTAGGGTTTAGGGTTCAGGGTTTATGGTTTAGGGTTTAGGGCTTAGGGTTTAGGATCTTTTGGTGTAGGATGTAGAGCAACGTGCACATAAGTTAAAGCTTGTTTCACCTTCGAACTACTAGGAACTGCAGCCCAACTTCCTACCATGGGTTAGGGTTTAGGGTTTAGGGTTTAGGGTTTAGGGTTTAGGGTTTAGGGTTTAGGGTTTAGGGTTTAGGGTTTAGGGTTTAGGGTTTAGGGTTAGGGTTTAGGGTTTAGGGTTTAGGTTTAGGGTTTAGGGTTCAATGGGTTTCAGGATGCTGAGGGGAAGCCTTTGGAGACTTGGAAAAGCCCTGCACCTTCAACCCTGATGTCCCTAAACCCTCAAAACCATGAACGCAAAAGCCCGAAGAAACCCTAAACCCTACGCCCTAAACCCTAAACTCTACACCCTAAACCCTAAACCCAAAACCCGAAACCCTGACCCTAACCTTAAAGCCATCTCCTTACCCCGAAATCGCCACGTAGCAAGCTTTATATGTGATGGTGGTCTCTTTAAGTAGGGTTTCTGCCTTATTCAGGGTATCTAGGGGCCATTTAAAGGTATAAGGGCAACAGATAAAGAGGCCACCGGCCTTTGTAACCCTAAACCCTAAACCCTACACCCTACACCCTAAACCCTAAACCATAAACCCTAAAGCTTCTTAATCTGAAGCCACCCGCCCAGCGCCCGCCGCTGATGGAGATCTCGACGGTCGCGACAGAGCTGGCGGAACAGGACGGCTTTGATGGTTCCGTTCTGGGGTTTAGGGTTTAGGGTTTAGGGTTTAGGGTTTGGGGTTTGGGGTTTGGGGTTTAGGGTTTAGGATTTGGGGTTTGGGTTTGCGGGATTAAGTAGGATGCCTAGTAGTGCCCTTGTTCCCTTCTTGCCCTTACAAACAAACCTTGAAGCAAAAACGGGCACCCTTTTTCATCCTAGGTTACTGGGCAAGTAGATGAAGACTCGTATCCTTAAGGTCGTACCCCTAAAGGTTCCTCGTAGCATACTCCTAATATGTCCCTTGTACCACCTTAAGGATCGGTGAAAAGGGTCCCCAAAAGCCCAAGGGTACAACCTTAAGGGTCCAGGGTAAACCGGAGGTCTTATCTGAAATTTGTTCCCAAACATGGCCCCGGTATAGGTGCAGGTGTAACTTCAGAAGGGAAGCCCTTGCAAACGGTGGCTTGCCACCGACGCGCAGTGGAAAAGGGGAATGCTGCGCGCCGGCTGGGCGCCGTCGACGAAGAGTACGTTCTGGCAGGCATGGCTGCCGATTGCGCCGATGAGGCACTGTCCATTCTACGGCACTTTGGCGCGGAGCATCACGACCTTGCCGATACACGCCTGCGGGTCAACTCCTTCATGAGCCGTCTCCACTAGTTCACACAGGACCCACGTGTGTTCCCTAAACGGCCCATGGCCTGAAGCCCTACATCCTTGCTAAGTCTACTGGTCACTGTAGGGTTTAGGGGTGAGGGTTGAGGGTTTAGGGTTGTTATGGTCCCTCTTCGTAGGGGTCCTTATTATACAACGGCTCCCTGTTGTTTAGGGTACCCCCATTTCGGGCCATTATTTAGAGAATCGACCTGCTCGACTCCATCAACAAGGGTATACCCGGCTTCCCCTCCGCGTCTGGGGAGCGCCCCAAACCTTTAAACGCTAAACCCTCAAACCCTAAGCCCTGACCCCTGAATCCCCCCCAAAGCCTAGTCAAAAACTCTTAAGCCCTTAAACTCTGAACCCTAAATCCCAATAAACCCTGAAGCAAAGCCTAAGCCCTTAAACTCTTTAAGCCTTAAATCCGGAACCCTAAACCCCAAACCCTAAACCCCCGACCTAACCCCTAAACCCTAAACCCTAAAGCCTTAAACCCTAGACCCTAGACCCTAGACCCTAAACCCTAAACCCTTAACCCTAAACCCTAAACCCACACCCTAAACCCTAAACCCTAAACCCTAAACCCTAAACCCTAAACCCTAAACCCTAAACCCTAAACCCTAAACCCTAAACCCTAAACCCTAAACCCTAAACCCTAAACAGAAAATCGACCTCAGGCAGCTCAGGAAGCCTTGGAGACGGAGGCGAGGGGCTGTTCTACCCGAAAGCTGCCGGCATAGGGTTTAGGGTTTAGGGTTTAGGGTTTAGGGTTTAGGGTTTAGGGTTTAGGGTTTAGGGCTGAGGGTTTAGGGTTTAGGGTTTAAGGGGTTTAGAGGGGTTTGTAGCGTTTTAGGCTTCAGAGATTTTAGAGGGTTTAGAGGGTTTAGAGGGTTTAGAGGGTTTAGAGGGTTTATAGGGCTTATAGGGCTTATAGGGTATAGGGTTTGCAGGTTGGTTTTAGGGTTTAGGGTTTTGAGGGTTTAGAGGGTTTGGGGGTTTAGGGATTTAGGGGTGTAGGGATTCAGGGATTCAGGGGTTTAGGGTGTACGGTTTAGGGGGTTTAGGGGTTTAGGTGTAGGGGCTTTGGGGTTTAGAGGTTTAGGGGTTTAGAGGTTGAGGGGTCTGCGGGCTTAGCGGTTTAGGGGTTTAGGGTTTAGGTACTGGTTTGTGGAGTACTATACTTGAATACTGTTGTTGGTTCTTGGTTCCTCTTATTGCTACTTTTACCTGAAAAACACATCCTTTTTTTCCAGGGTCCACTTCTTTCAGGGGTTAGGGTTTAGGGTTTAGGGTTTAGGGTCGAGGGGTCGAGGGGTCGAGGGGTCGAGGGGTCGAGGGGTCGAGGGGTCGAGGGGTCGAGGGGTCGAGGGGTCGAGGGGTCGAGGCGTCGAGGGGTCGAGGGGTCGAGGGGTCGAGGGGTCGAGGGGTCGAGGGGTCGAGGGGTCGAGGGGTTAGGGTTTGGGTTTTGGGTTTTAGTTTTGGGTTTGGGGTTTTGAGTTTCCCCAAGAAGAAGAAGTGTAGTCAACCCCCAAGTGCACCAGAAACCCCTTTGGTACAAGTACCTAGCAGAAGGACCCCAAAACCCTGAACCGCCCTAAACCCTAAACCTTAAGCCCTGAACCCTAAACCACATCAACTCCAACCCTAAACCCCAAACCCTAAACCCTAGACCACATCAACTCTAACCCTAAAACCCACACCCCAAACCCCAAACCCTAAACCCCAAACAGTCTTTACGTCAAAGGATGGCTTTACGTCATCAGCGCGTGGACCTCTGAGTTCTTTCGGACCATTCGCGCGCCCGCTGAGCCGGCGCTGCTTGGAGCAGAACGCTCCCTCTCATTGCAAGAGGAGACGCATTCTTTTTCTCTGGTGTTCACATGACCGAAGACGAAGTCAGGGCGGTTGGACCCTTGTTCCAGCCATCTCCCCTGGCTGACCCAACGTGGACAGACCCTGCGGTCGTCATCTACACAGTGCCTGCAGCCTTCCCGCATGGCAGGGTCCTACAACGTTGGGACATTCTTTCCTGGCAGCACCTGCCATCGTAGTGGCAGCAGGATGGGGACAGGTGGCCCAGCTTGCTGATCCACAAGTTATGATGAGTGGGATGTGGAAGCACTCGTTCTTGTTAGGGTTCTTGGGGCTTTCACGGTTTGTAGGCTTGGTAGCGTTTTTAGGGTTTGCAGGGTTTTGTAGGTGTTGTAGGGTTTTGTAGGGTTTGGATTTTTTTGGGGGGGTTTTGTGGTTTGTAGAGTTTTGCGGGGTATATGCGGTTTATGGGGCTGATAGGGTTTTTTTAGGGTTTTGTAGGATTTTGTAGGCTTTGTAGGGCCGGTGGTATGAAGGGGGGCGGGGGGGCCAAGCTCACCTTCGATTCGAATGGTTTAGGGGTTGAGGGTTTAGGAGTTGAGGGTTTAGGGGCATTGTCTTGGCGCCTTTGTCAAGGGCGGAGAGAGTTGACCATTGAGGACTTGCAGCAGGGTGGGGCACGAAGTCCAGCCATTGGTGCTAATTGTTCTTCCTTATGCTGGCAATATGCGGGCTTGCTATCTCTCACTTTTTTTTTTGGGGGGGGGGGGGGGGGGGGGGTTGATTACGAGGCTCTTCCGCCGCTTCCCTCCAACCAGAAGAAGCGGGAGGAGGAGTTTGCGGGCGTGCCCGGGGCCCCGGACACTCAGCCGTGGCCCTAAACTAAGCCCGACCTTAGACCCCCCCTCCCCCAAAAAGAAGGCTTGTGTAGCCCTAAACCCTGACACCCTAAACCCTACACCCTAAACCCTACACCCTAAACCCTAAACCCCCCTCCCCCAAAAAGAAAGGCTTTTGTAGCCATAAACCCTTACGCCCTCACCCCTAAAACCGTAAATTCCCCACACGAGTATAGTCTAAACTGTAGTTTGGTAGGAGCTTGTGCTCAAGCTACTGGGTCGCCCTAAACCCTAAACCCTGAACCCTAAACCCTAAACCCTAAACCCTAAACCCTGAACCCTGAACCCTAAACCCTAAACCCTCAACCCTAAACCCTAAACCCTAAACCCTAAACCCTAAACCCTAGACCCTATAGACCCTAAACCCTAAACCCTAGACCCTAGACCCTAAACCCTAAGCGTCAAGATGTCCCATGGGGAGCAAATCCCCCGGAGCCCATCGTGCTGCTCTCACTTACGGAGGAGAACTGCCTGGAAAAGGATTCCGGGAGCAGGCAATCCTTATCCTTTAGGGTTTTAGGGTTTAGGGTTTAGGGCTTAGGGCTTAGGGTTTAGGGTTTAGGGTTTAGGGTTTAGGGCTTAGGATTTCTCTGAACACAGGGTCGACAAACGCTCAGCCCTGCATAAACGCCGCTAGGCCCTTCTACCCTGAACCCTAAACCCTAAACCCTAAACCCCTAAACCCCTGAACCCTAAACCCCTAAACCCTAAACCCTAAACCCCTAAACCCTAAACCCCTAAGCCCCTAAACCCTAAACCCCTAAACCCTAAACCCCTAAACCCTAAACCCCTAAACCCTAAACCCTGAACCCGGGAGTCCATGTTCCCAGGAACATGGCTCCGCCGAGCCCCTACGAGCGGCGGAAGCCCGTCCTTGAGCTTCTGGAGGCAGTTTGGGATTGGTTTAGGGTTTAGGGTTTAGGGTTTAGGGCTTAGGGCTTAGGGTTTAGGATTTTGGGCTTTGATGGTTACAGCAGGTGTTTGGGTTTAGGGTTTTGGGGGATTTTGGGTTGAAGGCCTTAGGGTGTAGGGGTTTGACAGTTAGGCAGTTTGGGGTTAGGTGCTTGCTATGGCTTGATAGGTGTTAGGGGCTTCAGGGTGAGGCTTTGATAAAGACATCGACGGCTGCACTCCACCCTAAGCCCTACAAACCCTAAACACCGAACTGGAAACCCTAAACCCTGTAGCTCTTCGCCGGGCGTCCGTGACTCCACAGTAGGGCAGGTTTTTAGGGTTTAGGGTGAAGTGTGTGGGGTGTAGGGTGTAGGTTGCCGGTTCTGCTGGTCGTTTTGCTCATTTTTAAAGTCATGGCAATTAGTGTACTCTTCGCGAAAATTCACAAGTTGGAACTCGGCAATGACCCTGCCGGGTAGATGTGCCGGGACGATTTGCCGGAAAACTACCGCGCAGGTTTCATGTCGATCCTGAAGGCAATGTCTGAGCAGGACCGGCCGGACATGGCCATGGCCGCTCGTGTCCACTTGAATGTGTGCTGCCCGCACATGCCTCGCAGGATGGCACCGCATCCTGCCTGCGTCCACCGTCCCAAAGCCAATGCCTGCGGTTTAGGGTCTAGGGTTTAGGGTTTGGGGTTTAGGGTTTAGGGTTCAGGGTTTAGGGTATCCTCGAGATTGCCGTCAAAAAACATGCCCCTAACCGGTTTAGGCCCTATGGGCTCGTAGGCTACCGCTTCCCCCTCCCCTGTAAGGGTACTTACATGGGCCCTTAATATGGTCCCTTACCTTCTTTATAGGATTCTGAAGTATGGGCCCTTGGGTTTGGTAGGGTATGTAAGGGGTATATAAAGGGCCCCCTTTGAAGGGCTCATACTAGGGGACCATGTAAAGGGATGCCAATTTTCCACTTGTGCAAACTGAAAGCCCGCACAGCTCTAAGTTGGGACCTTTGCAAGGCGAAAGGCAGCAGACTCAAAAGATTGAGAAAACACCGATGCCCCTGAACCCTGAGCCCCTCAACCCCTAAGCCCCTAGAACGGGGGTAGGTTTGAGTATAGTTCTTGATTCCTATTCCCCCCCATATCCTCCTTATAAAAGCCATAAAACATGTGAATGTCATAGGGCCCCAAACCTACAGAAACCAAAGGAAGCTCTAAACCCCTTAGGGTTTAGGGTTTAGGGTTCAGGGTTTAGGGTTTAGGGTTTAGGGTTTAGGGTTTAGGGTTTAGGGTTTAGGGTCCTAAACCTTAAGTCTTCGAAGAGGCCCGCCCTATAACATACAACCCTGAACTTCGGGGCTCAGGGTTTGGGCTTTGGGCTTTGGGCTTTAGGGTTTAGGGTTTAGGGTTTAGGGTTAAACCCTAAACCCTAAACCCCAAACCTCTGAACCCCCCAACTCCCGACCCCAAACTCGACAAAAAAGAACCTTGCAGGATCCGGAGATTCTTTCCATCTGCAAGGACTGAGACCTGGGGCTTAAGCAAACTATAGGGAACCCCTAAACGGTGTGGGGTCTAGGGCTTAGAGTTTAGGGTTAGGTCAGGGTGGTTTACGAAAATAGGGGACCCCTCAGTAGGATTCCGTAAAAATCAGGACCCAAATAGGGTACCCCAATTTCGGAAACCACCACCTGGGTCGCTGCTGTGGAGTTGAAAGGTTTAGGGGTTTGGAGCTTAGGGTTTAGGGTCAGGGTTTCAGGGTTTCAGGATTTTGGGGTTTCAGGGTTTCAGGTTTTTGTTTTTGTTGTTTTATGGTTTTGGGGTTTAGTGTTTGGGGTTTTTGGGGTTTTGGCCTTCAGCGACGTTGGCCTTAGGATTTGGGAATTGGAGTTTAACGTCAAGGGTTGGGGGTTCAGGGATTAGTTGAGGTTACCTCAATAGTAGCATGCAAAAGTGAGAGTATGCGTACTTTTCGTCCTACGAATTTCTGTATAGTGTGTTGTGAATAATATGCTAAGGGTTGTGGGTTTAGGGTGCGGCAAAGCCACAGACTCCTGGGCCACTTAAAGCCCGAAACCCTCAACCCGACAGTAAACCCCAAAACGTTGGAGACCTTTTTAAGGACAAATAGGGTTTAGGGTTTAGGGTTTAGGGTTTAGGGTTTAGGGTTTAGTGTTTAGGGGCTGGGTTTCCCTATCTTTTACTCTTAGGGATTGCGGCTATGGAGTTTCCAACTTTTTGGAATCCACTATAAACCCTTAAACCCTAAACCCGAAACCCTAAACCCGAAACCCTAAACCCGAAACCCTAAACCCTAAACCCTGGCCCTAAACCCTAAACCCCTTGGTATGCCCCAGGGGTATGTTGAGCCTCGAGGAGATGGGAGTGGACATGGAGAGCTTGCGGAAGAACCCCGAGTTCATAGAGGACTTTTTAGGGCTTGGGGCTCTGGCTTGGGTTTAGGGTTTAGGGGTTGGCGTTCAGGGTTTAGGGTTTAGGGTTTAGGGTTTAGGGTTTAGGGTTTAGGGTTCAGGGTTCAGGGTTCAGGGTTTAGGGTTTAGGGTTTAGGGCTCAGGGTTTAGGGTTTAGGGTTTCGGGCTTGGACCGCTGGGGCTCTAGGGTCTTACCCTAAACCCACTAAGGCCTGCTGAGCCCTAGTAAGCCCGAAGCCTAGATGTCACTGGGTTTTTGGGTTTTGCGGTTTCAGGCTTCAAGTTTTTCAGGTTTTAGGGTTTGGGGTTTTAGAATCTTGCGTTTCAGGTGTTAAGGTTTTAGGGGTTTAGGCGGTTTAGCTTTAAGCCTAAAGCCTCACCCCCAACAACTCGTGTTTGTGGTAGGGGCTAATCGAAGGCCGCTTGGTGTCTCTCTTTCCTAAGACACTCAACCCTAAACCCTAAACCCTAAACCCTAAACCCTAAACCCTAAACCCTAAACCCTAAACCCTAAACCCTAAACCCTAAACGACTCTAATCATGGGACTCTAGCTTGGGCCCCGGAGGCTGTACCCTTGGGTTTGAGGAACCCGTGTTCAACATCCCTAAGGGAATACGACTTGCGAGGGCCATATTCGGAGTGTCTTAAGGGGTACATAATTCGGCATCCGAGTATGACTCCTTTGATCTACAGGGTGCCAAGAAGGTACTTGGAGGTTTTGCCCGAACTCGGAAGGCAGAGGGGGCAATGCAGGAGCGCCAAGGCCACCAAAGCCAAAGTCCAGAGGAAAGGGAGATGGACAACTCTCGAAGCCGCCCACCACAGAGTCAATTCTTGCGAGCGTCATTCTTGCCATCCTGGTCCATGAAGACGAGCTCTCTGCCCTTCGCTACCATCATGGATGGATCTTCTACGCCTCCATTCATCAAGAGACCAGCATCGTAGAGTACTTATACCCCAAGTAGAAGTGTGGTTCTAACCCACTTAGAAGCCCCTTGAGGGTTACAATCGGGTTATGAAATCAGTTACAATCGGGCTACTACGTGCCCTGAACCCTAAGCCCTAAGCCTCAAGCCCTAAGCCCTAAGCCCTAACTCCTAAATCCTAAACCCTAAACCCTAAACCCCAAACCCCAAACCCCAAACCCTCCCCACTCCTGATGGCGAGCGAAGGCTTCTGGGTTCTGGGGCTTATAGGGTTTGTAGGGCTCAGGGTCCCTACAGCCTAAACCCTAAACTCTAAACCCTAAACCCTAAACCCTAAACCCTAATCCCTAATCCCTAAACCCTAAACCCTAAACCGTAACGGGTTTAAGGCATGGGGGTTTCTCAGTGCGCCCACCGGCAGGAGATCGCCCGACAGCTCTACGGTGATGAAGTTGTGTCGTAGTGAGATGTGCTGTAGAGAGGGTATAAGGGATTAGGGTTTAGGGTTCAGTTCAGGGTTTAGGTAGGGTTTAGGGTTTAGGGTTTAGGATTTAGGGATTAGGGATTAGGGTTGAGGGTTTAGGGTTGTATAGGGGTGTTTCGTTCAGTCGAAATTGCGGTCCGAGGGCTTGGGAGCTAAGCGTCCTTAACTCCTTAGCCCTAAACCTTGAACCCTAAACCCTAAACCCTAAACCCTAAACCCTAAACCCTAAACCCTAAACCCTAAACCCTAAACCCTAAACCCTAAAAATCCTAAACCCTAAACCCTAAACCCCAAACCGCCAGCCTTTCAGTGGACGTGACCGAGAGACCGGAGTTCACCTTTCGCGCTCTTTGGAAAGACAGACTGGCACATGGGTAGGTCTCTACATTCGTTTTAGGGTTTAGGGTTTAGGGTTTAGGGTTTAGGGTTTAGGGTTTAGGGTTTAGGGGGTCCTACGGGCCCTTTTTATGTATAGTGTATATCAGGGGAACAAAACAGGGGGCCCCAATTCAGGGCCCATACTTCGGATCCCATTTTTAAAGGAAGGACAGGCCGGGGTCTTGACGACTAAGAAGCCCAGGTCCCCTAAACCCTAAACCCTAAAACCCTAAAACCCTAAACCCTAAACTCTAAACCCTAAACCCTAAACCCTAAACCCTAAACCCTAAAACCCTAAACCCTAAACCCTAAAACCCTAAACCCTAAAACCCTAAACCCTAAAACCCTAAACCCTAAACCCTAAACCCTAAACCCTAAACCCTAAACCCTAAAACCCTAAACCCTAAACCCTAAACGTATAGGCTTCTCACAACGAAAGCTCTCCCCCGTGAAGCTGTCATAGAGAATTCTCCTGAACCCCAACACCCGAAACCGAGGGATTTGGGGGGGGGGGGGGGTTCTGGGAGGTCTTGGAGTCCTAAGCACGAAGCCCAAAATTCAGGGGGCTCGCGGGTTTCGTTGGGGTGTTCTAGGGTTGTAGGGTTGTATGGGGTTAACCCTAAACCCTAAACCCTAAACCCTAAACCCTAAACCCTAAACCGTGGGGGTTTAGGGAAGGAGGGCTTGGGGCAAGAAACGGTTTCTGCAAAGACAACCTGCGCGCCTGAAGTTGTCCCATGCCCTGAACCCTTGTGCCCCTCAACTTGGCCCTTGGATTCTGGAATTGATTGGGTTTTAGGGTTTAGGGTTTAGGGTTTAGGTCTTAGAGGGTTTGCTTGGGCTCGATTGGGAACCAACTGTACACCTCCATGGGCCTTAGTGCCATGTAACACTTTGTTGACCCAGGGTAGGAAATGTCGAGCTCAGGGCTCCAAGGTTTAGGGTTTAGGAAGGTATAGGGTTCCCTCATGGATGCCTTAATTTTGGGGAGTCTTGGGAAACAATGACGATCAGCCATCTCTAAACCCTGAACCCTAAACCCTAAGCCCTAGAAGGTTTCAGGGCTTTATTAGGCTGGGCAAAGCACAAGATGCCAGGGAACACCTGGAGCGAGAGCAGACGTCAGCCATCAAGGACCCTGCTGGGGTTTAGGGTTTAGGGTTTAGAGTTGAGGGTTTAGGGATTAGGGTTTAGGATCAGGGTTACTAAGCCCGCAAGCCTACTGCGGAGGACGTCTTGTATGTTGTTGTCCAGTCAGGGGATTAAGGCTCGTAGGCCTAAGGTTGTGCCCCTAAAGGTTTCCCTTCACAAACTCTCAGTATGGCCCATATACCACCTTACGGATCTTTCAAAAGGGTCCCCTAAACCCAAGGGTTCAACCTCAAGGGTCCAAGGTACAACCCCTAGATTTAGGTGATTCCCCAGGCCTTGGGTCTCAGGGCTGAGGTGCTATAAACCCTAAGTCCTAAACCCTAAACCCTAAACCCTAAACCCTAAACCCTAAACTCTAAACTCTCTTCACAACTTCGGCCCAACAAAGGATGATTGGGCATGGTGGGCTTGGAACGACGAGCGCTCATGCGCGGGCAAGCTCCTGACCGCTTCTTGGACGGAATGAGGGTTTCGGGTTTGGGGTTTAGGGTTTAGGTTTTAGGGTTTTAAACTAGCGTTTAGGGTCTAGGGCTTAGGGTTTAGGGTTGAGCTTCAAGCTCCCTGCTAGTTCTAAGTAGGGCTGCGCGTACCTTAGCTTGACGCTCACCACAAACTCTAAGCAGGGCCATGGTGACTTGTTCCGACAGCACCCTACGAGCCATATAGACCCGTATAGGCCCCAGAATCCGCAAACCCTAAACTGTTTAAACCCTAAACCCCTTAAGCCTTCAACCCCTAAAACCCTCAACCCCCTAAACCCTAAAACCTAAACCCTAAACCCTACTAAACCCTTAAAACTTAAACCCATCAACCCTTAAACCCCAACGCGCTACGAACCTTCAAGCACCCGTTCAGGGCTTCAGGGCCTGCGACCCCTCGTGCGTTCAGACTTAAGGCTCTGAGAGTTTGGGTTTTGCAATATCCGAGCACAATTGAAAGGCTAACCTTTTGACCCAGGGTACTCAGCAACAAGGGTTAAGTGTCAAGCAGCCACCAAGCTTCAAGTGGGCGGAGAAGGTGCAGGATCGGGTTCTGGGTAAACCCTTACTAAACCCTAAACCCGAACCCTAAACCCTAAGCCCGAAAATTCGGCTGCGAGTCTGGGGTGGTTCAGGGCTTCGGAACTTAGGGATATTAGGCCATTCTGCTTTGCGTAGAGAGTGCCTAGGCCTTTGTGAGGTTTTGGCGGACAGCAATAGGGTTTAGGGTTGGTCTAAACCCTAAACCCTAAACCCTATACCCTAAACCCTAAACCCTAAACCCTAAACCCTAAGCCCTAATTCCTAAACCCTAAACCCTAAGCGTTCTTCGAGCTGCAGGTTTTTCCGGAGGAGGAGGATGTCAAGCAGATATTTTTCGACGACAACGTCCACCACCGTGACCCCAGGCAGTGACCGTAGAGAAGTTGGAGGGCTTGGGTTCCTGGGTTTAGGGTTTAGGGTTTAGGGTTTAGGGTTTAGGGTTTAGGGTTTAGGGTTTAGGGGAGTCCTAAACCCCAAATAGCCCTAAACTAACCCCCCTGAGCCACTGACCCTGTAGGCTTGTCTCCCCAATGCATTTTTTAGGCTGAAGTCCCTGTGCCAGTTTTATTGCGGCGCCTCCTTTTATGCTAAGCTTAGGGACTGGGTAGGTGACCTGTAACCTTTTTGGTTATATAGAATCTTACTATAATATATATATATATAATATATATATATATATGCATATCCATCTATCTATCTATCAGTATAGTAAGGTTAACCTGTTTTGGTTGGGGTATTCAAGAGTCTACAACCATTTCAGGTGGGGGGTTTGACGTATCCTTTGCCAAGCTTATGAGGACCACGATATACCCTTAAAGGGGGATATGCTACTGGGGAAACCCTGTCTTTGACAGAGCGGCTGCATCAAAACCAGATGTGTGGGGCTTGTTCTAAAAGCCCTAAAACCCCTAAACCCAAAACCCAAAACCCTAAACCCTAAACCCAGGGTTTAGGGTTTAGTGTTTTGTCGCTGCGGCTGTGAACTGGGGTTGCTTCAGGCATGCCACAACTCATGAGGAGGACCCTGATACCCTCAGCCCTCAACCCCTGACCGCTAAACCCTTAAACCCCCAAACCCTAAACCCTTAAACCCCTAAACCCTCAACCTCTAAACCCTAAACCCCAAAACCCTAGAAAACCCTAAACCCCTAAACCCCTAAACACAAACCCCAAACCCTAAACTCTAAACCATAAACCCTAAACCCTGAACCCTGAACCCTAAACCCTAAACCCGAAGCCTAAACCCTTAACCCTAAACCCTACACCTTCTGAAAGGGACCAGGACTCTGAGCCGCATTGTCACGCTCTGCCCCTGTGCGCAGGATCGTGGACTGCAGATATCCAGATGGGCCAGGTCCTAAGCAAGCAGGGTTTAGGGTTTAGGGTTTCGGGTTTAGGGTTTAGGTTTAGGATCTAGGGTTTAGGGTTTAGGGTTTAGGGTTTAGGGTTTAGGGTTTAGGGTTTAGGGTTTGCACCAAGCCGTAGGCCCGACAGCACGAGATGGTGACCGATTTCGATACATGGGGAGGCTTAGAGGGTGTAGGGTTTAGGGTTCTTGTGGGCTGACGTGTTGCGTAGTTGGTTTGGGGTTAGTTTTTTTTTGGGTGTGGCCAAGAGCAGCAGCAAAACTTAAACGTTGGAGTTTAGGCTTTAGGGTCTAGGTGTTAGGGGTAATCGTTCTAGTTGCAATTCAACCGTTTTGACCGTAAACTCAGGACGCAGGTGCCGCCTGTGGAAGCGATCGACAAGCTTTGCTGCAAGGAGGGGGCGTTAAGTTGTTTTGTTCGGTTTCGGGTTGAGGGCGTGTAGGGTTTGGGACTTTCCCGGCTCTGGGTTCAGGGTGTATTGTAGGGTGTTCTGGCCCCTAAACCCTAAAACGACGAGACCCTAAACCCTGAATCTTAAACCCTAAACCCTAAACCCTCAACCCTAAACCCTAAACCCTATAAAATGGTTTCAGTTTAGGAACCCCAAGCCCCCAAGCCCAGACGCCGAAGACATAAGGGTTTAATGGGGTTTAGGGTCTGGGGTCTAGAAACCCTAGAAACCCCTCTAACCTCTATAAGCCCTATAAACCCTACAAACCCTTAACTTTAGACCCTCAACCCTTTAACCCTTCAAACCCGCAGCCATAATCCCTAAACCCATTTAGCCCTCTAAGCTTGGAGGTTCCCCGCTGATACTAACAGTCCTCAATAGGGATTATAATGGGGGGGGGGGGGGGTACTATAATCCCTATGAAGGACTGTTAGGAAAAAGGGGAATGATACTAACAGTCCTCAATAAGGATTATAATATGGGGTACTATAACCCCTATTTAGGACTGTTAGTACAAAGCGGAGCATCCCAACTTCAAGCTCTTTGGGCTTAAGAGGTGCGTGCCTTGTAAGTACTGGGACACACGCCATGCAATGACTCTGCGTTCTTTAAGCGATTCCTTTGCGAATGGAATTGTGTTTTTTCTTGTTATTTTGTTTGTGTTCCTGTGGGCTTTTGCGCGAAGCTCGCGCTATTAGCTCGCTACTATGTTTCGCTGTTTCCCTAGTAAATATCGAAAGTGTGCGAAAAGAGCGCGCCCGCGATTGTTCTCTATTGTTTTCATTTTTTTGTTCTCGCAAACCCGTTCACGGCAAACAAGCGAAGTAAAGCAAACTAATTCTGGGTTGTTTTTGCAAGAATTGCAGGCCTGCGAACGTCTTAACTTCAAGCCCTACAAAGCCTAAACCCTAAACTCGTATCCCTGAAACCCTGAAACCGTTAAACCCTTTAAACCCTTCAACACCTAAACCCTTATTTTGAAACCTTAAACCCTTACAAACCCTCAAACCCTTAAACCCTTATACCCTTAAACCCATAAACCCCGAAATCCTGAAGCCCCCTGAACCCTTAAACCCCTAAACGCTTAAAAGCTTATAAATCTTCAAACCGTAAACCCTCAAAAGCCCATATGAACCCTTATAAGCCCTCATAAACCCTTCTCCTTATACCCTTAATCCCCTAAACCCTTAAACCCCTAAACCCTTATACCTTAAACCCCTAAGCCCTTTGAAGCCCTTAAACCCTTATACCCTTAAACCCCTTCACCCTTTGAACCCCTCAACCCTTTATACCCTTAAACCCCTAAACCCTTTGACCCCTTGAACCCTTAAACCCTTAAACCCTAAACCCTAAAACATAAACCCTAAACCCTAAAATCTAAACCCTAAACCCTAAACCCTAAGCCCTAAACCCTAAACCCTAAACCCTAAACCCTAAAGCCTAAACCCTAAACCCTAAACCCTAACCCAAACCCCCAAAACCCCTTGAACCCCCTAAAAGCCCTGCAGGTCAACTCCGTCGAGGCAGTCATCGACGACGAGCATCTTGCTTGCACAGCTCCAGGTTTTGTGTTTTAGGGTTCAGAGTTTTAGGGTTTAGGGTTTAGGGTTTAGGATTTAGGGTTCCGGGTCTAAGGTTCAGGGTTCCAGGTTCAGGGATTAGGGTTTAGGGTTCAGGGTTTTTGGCTCAGGGTTTAGGGTCTCGGGCTTAGGGTTGAGGGCGTTCTGCGAGGCTTGTGGGTTTTAGAGGGCTTCGGGTTCAGAATCAGGTTTGGCCGTTGGGATGTGCTGCTTGCGTGACCCAAAGTCCGAAAACCAGCCCTAAACCCTAAACCCTATACCCCAAACTAAACCCCAAACCCCAAACCCTAAACCCTAACCCCTAAACGGCTCTAAACCCGAAACCCTAAACCCTGAACCCTAAACCCTAAACCCCTAAACCCCTGAACCCCTAAACCCTAAACCCTGAACCCCTAGTAGGCCTCAATCCATGCTGAGCCCCCAACCACTCTTAGGGGACTAAAGGAGGAACCCTTGTATAAGGGACCTTAGGGGATATTTGGGGGTTATGTAGGGGCTACTTAGGTATGTAAGAATGTAGGGACTATATAAGGTATATATATGTGTGTAAGAGGAACCTCTATGTACTATTTGACATGGCTGCTTTTTAAACCCTAAACCCTAAAACCCAAACCCTAAACCCTAACCCTAAACCCTGAACCTTAAACCCTAAACCCTAAACCCTCACCCTGCGGATGCTATCCAAAATTCTGAGAAGTGAAGCCGGCCACTTCCCTGGCCTTACCGAGTATGGGGCCATTGAAAAAGTCTCTTAGTCCTGCTGAGAGCTTGGGGAGCTGTAGGGTTTAGGGTTTAGGGTTTAGGGTTTAGCGTTTAGGGTTTAGGGTTTAGGGTTTTCGGGATGGTTCGCTCTCACAGTGGACCCAGCTCAGCACACATTAAGCGGCTACTCTCAACAGCCTGTGATCTGATTCGTGAGAGTGTTGCCACCGAGTGGTGGGGTGGCTCTTCATCACCTTCACAAGCCTAAACCAAGATCTCTTGCGGGGATCACAGAAGCCTGCGAGGGTGATGGCTCGTCTCACATGTTTTTGAAGGGCGTCATCATGACGACGAAAAAACACGCAGAAGTTGTAATAGAACGAATAGTGCTAGAAACATAGCATCAAATATAATTAGTAGAGCTCTCTATAGTAAAACAACAAAAGGAAGTCAAATGATACATAAAGGTTCCTGCCACATATATATATATAGGGGTTATCTAGGGGAACAAGATTTTAGGGTCCCCGCTTATACTCCTTTAAACCACTCCCCATTTATAGGGGTTCTTCAGGGAGGGGGCTTCTAGGGGAGTGCGGAACGTACGTTTCCCGAACAGTTCCACTCCCTAAGGCTCCCTTCAGGACCCCAGAACACATGCAAACCTGTCAACCCTATGTCAGTTGAAGCAGTTACCTGACGGCTAATGTTAAATTATTCGTGTAGGTTTTGTGGTGCACTCCATTGCTTAAGCTTAAGGGCATCATATATATATACACACACACATGTATGTTATTGGTGGAGGCTACAGTGATCCCTAAGGGCCCTACTTACCCAAAAACTCTCTGCTATGAGACTTGCAGTAGGGGTTAGTAAGCCCCAAACTCTATAAATCCGGCTCCACCCTGCACAAATGCTATATGCCCTTTTTCGCCGTGTCAACCCCCAGCAAACCGAGAAACCCTAAACACCCGAAACCCAATGTCCATACTCCAAACCCTGCCCGATACCACTATTTGCATAAGAACCCCCCCTCAAAAATTGCAAAACAACGTCTGCCTTAGACGGGCAAGAGAGGGATTCTCTTCCATGTTTTTTCCGAGGTTTCGCAAGCAAACCCTGAACCCTGAACCCTAAAACCTAAACAACCTAAACCTGAGACCCTAAACCCTCATCAAGCCCTATAAAGCCCTTAACCGCACACCTGTAGTGCGACTTCCCATCCCCAAACCCAAAGAGCCCAATACCCTTGACTAAGGAATATTCCTTAAATTACACAGGGATCCTTCATACGATTTGAGGGTATAATTCCTGAATCAAAGGGTATTGGGCTCTTTGGGCAAACCCTGCGCGCCGTCCCTAAACCCTAAACCCTAAACCCTAAACCCTAAACCCTAAACCCTAAACCCCAAGCCCCAAACCCTAAACCTTAAACCCTAAACCCTAAACCCCTCGACGCCTCAGACATAGGTACTTCCTTCGCAAGCTGCAGATCTGCCACGGGCCCAAGCGGGCCATGTCTGGTGTTTAGGGTTGAGGGTTCAGGGTTTAGGGTTTAGGGTTCAGGGTTTAGGGTTTCGGGTTTAGGCTTCAGGGTTTTAAGGGCGAAACGATAGATGCGAGTTGGGCTGGGATAAACCCAAAACCCTAAACCCTGAACACTCTTGCCCAAATTGCGGTCGGATGCCCGGCCAACCCCTAAAACATAAACCCGACATGCAGATTGATTGACATGAGGCAGGGTTTTCGTTGAGGTCGTTAGGCTTGTGTTTCTGGATCAGGGCAACTACACCCCTAAAGCCGCTGATTGTACACAGTTGGGCACCATGGGCCCTTAGTCTGGTTCCTTACCCTGTAGGCCCGAATTAAGTACATATGGGTTGTATAACAACGGACCCAAATTGAGGGCCCGTACCTGGGGCCCTAGATAATGCAGCCCTTAATTCGGCCCTAACTTGGGTGGGGTTTAGGGTTTAGGGTTTGGGATTTAGGCTTGAGGGTGTAGGGTTTAGATCCTCCGAGGTCATGGGGGCAACTTGCTGATCAACTCGTCCCTCATCGATTTCCGACGCCAGATGACGGAGGCCCACAGGCGTTTTCGGGGTTCGGGCTGAGTCAGGGCTTCGCTCAGAGCCTTCTAGGATTCATAGGGTTTAGGGTTTAGGGTTTAGGGTTTCACAGGTCCTCAGGGTTTTTGTCCTACCTCAAACGAGGGTATGTACCCTAAGCCCCAATCCCGTCAGCTGCAGCGCCTCGAACCTGCGATCGCATCATCACGACTTGGACCTTTCACAGCCAACCCTAAACCCTAAACCCTAAACCCTAAACCCTAAACCCTAAACCCTAAACCCTAAACCCTAAACCCTAAACCCTAAACCCTAAACCCTAAACCCTAAACCCTAAACCCTAAACCCTAAACCCTAAACCCTAAACCCTAAACCCTAAACCCTAAACCCTAAACCCTAAACCCTAAACCCTAAACCCTAAACCCTAAACCCAATCTGTTTGGCCGCACGAAACCTTTTGCAGTGCCGTCACCACCGGCCCCGGCGATGTTTTCATGGCAGCCGGGGCCTTCGGCTCCCATCCCTCCTGGCCTGACGTCAGGTTTACAACTGGCGGATACAGATGTCAGCGCATCAGCCACCCCCTGAAGCTGTATCATTGGGGATCTTAACCCTAAGCCCTAAGCCCGAAGCCCTAAACCCTAAACCCTAAACCCTAAACCCTAAAACCCTAAACCCTAACCCGAAACCCTAAACCCTAAACCCTCTGAAAGTTGGTAGGTTTGGTTTTTGGGGAGTTGAGGGCTTCAAGCGTGCAAAATCGGGCTTGGGCAGGGAAGTTTAACTTATGTTGGAGGCTTTTGGGGCTTGATTAGGCTTCTTAAGCCTACACCCCACAAGCCCTTAAGCTTCAACCCCTCTGCCCTAAACCCTTAAGGCTTAAACCCTAAGACCTCAGGCACCCTTGGGCAAAAAGAATCTTTCAGGCACCTTTGACTCCTAGACCGCGAAACACAAAGAAAACCAACCTTAAGCCCAGGGCGCCAAAATTTCCAAACCCTAAGCCCTGAACCCTAGAACCGAGAACCCCATAACAACTAACCCCATAAAACCTCAAAGCCCTGCACCCAGGCGGCAGCTTGGTTGTAGACAAAAGCTATGACAGCTATGACGCATCCTCAAACCATAAACCCCAACCCCTTTCTGTCCTGGGTTTATGATTTATAGGGTTTAGGGTTTCAGGCTTAGGGTTTAGGGTTTCAGATTTAGGGTTTCAGGTTTCGGGTTTAGGCTTTAGGGTTTCAGGTTTATGGTTTAGGGTTTAGGGTTTAGGTTTCTAGAGGGTTGAGGGTCTTCCAGGTCGAGGAGCAGAAGAGTGCGCTGGAGAAAGAGATCAAGGCGAGCCAGCTACGGGTATCGGATGTAGGGTTTAGGGTTTAGGGTTCAGGGTTTAGGGTTCAGGGTTTAGGGTTTAGGGTTTAGGGTTCAGAGTTTAGGGTTTAGGGTTTAGGGTTTAGGGTTAGGAGGCCAGGCATGAGAATGAGGGTTTTGGGGTGAGTTTATATCCGTTGTATGTGGGGATGATAGGGGGCTTGTCCAGGCACTTGGATATTCCTAAGTAAACCCCAAACCCAAAACCCAAAACCCAAAACCCTAAACCCTAAACCCTAAACCCTAAACCCTAAACCCTAAGCCCTAAGCCCTAAGCCCTAAGCCCACGTTCAACAGGGCTGGGGGTGGCAGGGAGAGTACTAGCCAGACTGCAAGAGCCTAATCTCAGATCATCCCAAGCCTTATAAACCCATCAACCCTATATGGTCAGTTCTCAACAGTATGGTCTTTTTTGGTCTTCCCGAAATACCATGGGCCGCCTTATAATGGTAACCCCAAAGGGGAGCAGAATTTAGAGTAAAACTTAGAGAAGGGACCATATGAATCCAAACAAACCCGCACACCCCACAAGCGTCTTAGAGCCGCATGAGCCCTTTTTGAAACCCTACGACCTAAACCTAAACCCTAAACCTTACAAACCCTTTTTCATTGACTCCAACCCCCTAAACCCTAAACTTAAACCAAAAACCCTGTAGGACCCTAAACCCTAAACCCTAACCTCTTCTGAGACGGGAGCCCTGGGCACGGCACACTGTCCAGAACTGTGTTTGTTTAGGGTTTAGGGTTTAGGGTTTAGTGTTTGGGGTTTGGGGTTTTGAGGCTTTGGGGTTTTGGGGTGTTGGGGTTTTAGGGTTTGGTTTTGGGTTTTAGGGTTTGTGTTGAGGGTTTAGAATTCAGTGTCGGGGGTCTGGTTCGGCTTTGGGTTGGTGGCTAAAGGTTTTAGGGTCCCTAAACCCTAAACCCTAAACCCTAAGTACTCCGACGGCCCACCTGGCAGGGTAGAGGACCCCACTGTTTGGGCATCGCTTCCCTCGAGTGGTCGTCGTTCTCCGTCTGTTCTTTTTGGGGATCGGTTCCCCTCAGACGTCATGAAGTGGAATGTTCCCCCTTCTACTAACCCTTAATCGGGATTCTTGTAATAATACCCCCCATTACAATCCCTGTTAAGGACTGCTACTATAAGGGGGAACCTCCCAAATCATGAACCCTAAACCCTAAACCCTAAACCCTAAACCCTAAACCCTAAACCCTAAACCCTAAACCCTAAACCCTAAACCCTAAACCCTAAACCCTAAACCCTAAACCCCAGCAGCGCCCGAGCCGTCCACCCGTCAAACCCCAAAGAAGCAAGCAAGCCCAGACCTCCCACCAGGACCTGCAAATGCAGCTCAGCAGCATCACTGAGGCGCCCGCATTCTGGCTCTAGACCCTAAACCCTAAACCCTAAACCCTAAACCCTAAACCCTAAACCCTAAACCCTAAACCTAAACCCCAATCCCTTATCCCTAAACCCGCGATGCCACTTGCTTCGCGGTGTCAAGTTTGCGTTCAGGGTTCTCAGGTTGTTTTGTACTGGGGGTCGGTTGCAAGGTTTCCCTAAACCCTAAAACCTTAACCCTAAACCCTAAACCCTCTTGGCCTTCTAGGGCCTTGAGGGGGCCTAGAGCCCAGAAGACCCTCACGGTGCTTAGGTCTTAAGGTAGTTCTTTGGATGTTCCCCCCTTCTACGAACAGTCCTTCACAGGGATTATAGTACCCCCCCCCCATTATCATGCGTATTAAGGATTGTAGTACCCCTAAACCCTAAACCCTAAACCCTAATACCCCTACTAGAGTCCCTATGAAGGACTGCTAGTATAAGGGGGAACATCCCAAGGTAGTTACACGGCCCCTACCTCCTTTAAAGGGTTCGGCAGTCTGGGCCCTTGGGTTGTTTAGGGTATATTAGGGGTTTGTGATTTTAAGTCCCCTGTTAAGGGACCATGTAACTACCTTTAGGTTCGGGCCTCTGGGGTTTGGGGGGTTTAGGGTTGAGGGTTCAGGGAATTGGTTGCCCGTGGGGCTCTTGAGCCCAATTGGTGCTGACGGAAGCAGCGCAGAGGGTGATCAGGAGCCAGACGGGTAGCGTCGTGAGCATTGACTCGGGTTTAGGGTTTAGGGTTTAGGGTTTAGGGTTTAGGGTTTAGGGTTTAGGGTTTAGGGTTTAGGGTTTAGGGTTTAGGGTGAGCGTAACGCGGTGAACGCCGTCATGATGATGCGTGCCTCATCTGGGGCAGACCATGAGCCCAATCCAGGAGCTATGGATCTTTTTAGCAGAGAGCTGAAACAATGGGATCAGGGTGGGGCTCACAGCTACAACCCCATGAGGGCTTAGGATCCGAGGAAGAGGAAACCCTAAACCCTACACCCTAAACCCTAAACCCTAAACCCTAAACCCTAAACCCTAAAGACCAGGGCTCCGGGGCACCTCACTTTCGGAAACGTTTTTGTCCTGTACCCAGGGCTCATCTGCTTGGAGGTTCGGGGCACATAGTAAGTAGGGATATAAGCGCCTTAATTGGGGGGTATAGGGTTTAGGGTTTAGGGTTTAGGGTTTAAGTACTTACAATCCTACTTACCAAGTCCCCTGATACTTTAAGTAGGGGTTCAGCAGTTGTGGGTTTGGGCTAGGGCTTAGTGCCCCAGCGCTCCTTCTGACGGTTGCGACTTTCTAACCTATCAAGTTTGGTGATTTTCGCAAATGACGCAGCAATTGGAAATATGTGCAAATAGTGCTGTTTGTGCGTTTATCTGCCCTAAACACTACACAAAACCCTAAACCCTAAACCCTAAACCCGAAACCCTAAACCCCAAACCCTAAACCCTAAACCCTAAACCTAAACCCTAAACCCTGGACAGGAGAATCGCCGCATGAAGATCACGCATCGTCGCGCCAGCTTGCTTGGGCACTTCTGAGGGCTAGGGTTTAGGGTTTAGGGTTTAGGGTCTAGGGTTTAGGGTTTAGGGTTTAGGGTTTAGGCCTTGCACTGAAGCCTAAAGCCTAAGCCCGAAGCCCGAAGCCCTAATCCCTAAGAATGGGAATGGGTGGAGAAGGTGTCCTGACCTTGACCCCTAAACCCTGAACCCTAAACCCTAGACCCTAAACCCTACACTAAACCCTAAACCCTAAACCCTAAACCCTAAACCCTAAACCCTAAACCCTAAACCCTAAACCCTAAACCCTAAACCCTAATGTAAAAAAGACCTTCCTCCCAAAAGACACAACTGATTCAGATCAACCTTGACATGCTCACCGTGCTGCAACCCGAAACTCTAAACCCTAAACCCCAAACCCCAAACCCCAAACCCCAAACCCCAAACCCCAAACCCCAAACCCTAAACCCTAAACCCTAAACCCTAAACCCTAAACCCCACCTATGCTCGGAGCAAAAGATCCGCCAGGGATCCCAGTCGAGACTGAGCGTCAACTTCGCGACCTCCTGTCCCAGGCGCCTGCCAGGTTTCGTGCCTAAGTCGTAGGGTTTAGGGCTTTTGGGTTTTGGGTTTGGGGTTTAGCGTGTAGGGTTTAGGGTTTAGCAACGCCTACTATCCGCATCCAAACATCCCCACACCCCGACACTTCCCCAAACCCTGAAGCAGTTGTCTTGCCATATAAGAGGGCCTGCGTAAAGAATCAGGGGATTTAGTAAGTGGGATCTTGCTAAGTTCACGGGACTAGAGGAGGGACCTTAAGAAGGGACCTTAGGGGTTCCTTCGGGGTTGTTTAGGGGCTACTTAGGTATCTAGGGACTACATAAGGTTTACATGGGGCGACAGGGGATTAAGATTAGGGGTCCCTTCTAGGGTCCCTAAACCCTAAACCCTAAACCCTAAACCCTAAACCCTAAACCCTAAACCCTAAACCCTAAACCCTATTCCTTAATACGTCCCCCCCCCCCCCCCTTTTCAACCCTTCGGCCCCAACAAAAAAATAGTCAACCCGACAGTCCCTACACCCTAAACCAGCAACCCCACTATGACATTAGGGTTTCGGGTTTAGGGCTTAGGGTTTAGGGTTTAGGGTTTAGGGTTTAGGGCTTGGGGTTTAGGGCCTTAGGGCTTCGGGTTTAGGGCCTTAGGGCTTAGTTGAGGGTATTGAGTTTAACCCTGTACACCTTATATACACCATATACCCTGCATACCGTACAAACCCTGTGTGCCTGTATGTCAAAATCCCTATGCAGTCAGATCTCTAAATTATGTGGTGTTCTACATAGTAGGGGCCCGCCTTATGATTGGGACCGCCATAAAAAAGGACCATACTTTAGAGAAGCGACCATATACCAAAATCTCTATATGCTAGGGCCCTTGTTCCTTTTTTTAGGGTTGGGGTTCCCTCATAATGCCCATAAAAAACCCAAAAAGGGTGCCCTTTTTATTGCTAGGTGGTTACTCCTGGGTCTAGTATTGGGGGGGGGGAAACCCAAACCCTAAACCCCAAACCCTAAACCCCAAACCCCGAACCCCAAAACCTAAGCCCCAAACCCTACGACACCCGAAACCTCGTGTCATGGCTTTTCGCTTCTAAGGGTTTAGGGGTTCGGGGCTTGCAGTTGCGGATGTCCATGGCCTCTGGGATTGGGTTTAGGGTTTAGGGTTGAGGGTTGAGGGTTGAGGGTTTAGGGTTTAGGGTTTCGGGTTCAGGGTTTAATTAGGGTTTAGGGTTTAGGGTTTAGCGTTTAGGGTTTAGGGTTTGGGGTTGCCCGCCGTCTGCAGACGGATCTGGACAACTTCGGCAAAGATGGCTTCAGGCACTGGAGATGGTGGGGCGTACTTAAGTTCTAAACCCCCTAAGCCCTAAACCCCAAACCCCTAAATTCTAAGCCCCCTGACCCTGGCCCTAAACCCTAGCCCTAAACCCTAGCCCTAAACCCTAGACCCCTACATGTAGCTTCGGTGAGGAGGTTCAGGCCTGAGTCGGCCACCCCATGGACCTTCACGAAAGATGTAGAGTTTAGGGTTAGGGTTTAGGGTTTTGAGATTTGGGTATAGGGTTTAGGGGTTGGGTTTTAGGTTGAGGGTTTTGGGTTTATTAATGTAGGGGAAGGGTTTATGGCCCAGGGTTTGGAGTTCAGGGGCTTTTGGGTTGAAAGTTTGCGGACGTGGAGAGTCAATCCGTTTCATGTAAGTGAAACTGCTGATGTTTCAATCAGCACATGAGGTTCATCTCTCAAGTGACTATTTGCTTAAGCACCCCATCCCCCCAAAAAAAAACAAGAGATAATAATAAAGATAATAATAAGAAACGTAAAAAATAGAACAGTATTGCTTACCATTTTTCTTTGATTATGTGGGGGCTCTTGTGCAAATAGTTGCAAATGTGGTGATGATTCCAACTTGGAGATTGGCAAGGTGGAGCGGAAAACCACAGTTTTGGCGTCTGCCGGATCTGAAGAAGCACCAGACCTACCTGCGGGATCTCTGCCGCTTCAATGGGCGCAGCTGGAACGCTCTGGTGCAGCAGGTGTCCGGGAGACATCCAACCTCAGCGAGGACCCGGACCTGCATCCGGCAGCCACTTCAGGCCTAACTCGAAGACCACCGGCACCAGCGAGATGATGGGGGACTCCACCTTGGAATTCTTGCGGAAGTACCTCCATATGTGTGGAGAGCCTTTCCCACTGATCGCTCCAACAGGCCTATCTTTTAGGGTTCAGGGCTCAGGGTTTAGGAGGGTTTAGGGGTTTAGGGTTTAAGGGGCGGGCTTAACGGGGTGCAGGGTTCAGGGTTTAGGAGGGTTCAGGGCTTAGAGTTTAGGGGCGGGTTTAACAGGGCCCTTGTGTCAGATCTTCTGGCCTCACGCCTACATGATGCCTCAAACCCGAACCCTAAACCCTTAAACCTTGAAACCCAAACCCTAAACCCTTTTTCACTTTTTGGTTGCTGGGGCCCTAACTCTATTTGAGCCCTACACGTGCAAGAGGCGCTGCCGACCCTGTAAACCTAAAATCCTAATATTTGCACTAAAACCCTATATCCTAGAATCCTAGAACCTGAACCCTACACCCTAAAGCCGAATCCCTAACCCTAGTACCCTAAGCCCTCAAACTTAAACCCTAAACCCCAAGCCCCAAAACCTAAGCCCTCAAGCCTAAACCCCAGACCCTGAGCCCTGGGAGCCCTATTTTGTTGGAGTCTTTTTCCCGGACCAGCAAACCTCCACACCTGCAAGCCTTGGACCCTACTTGGAAGCTCTTTGGACTTAGCAAGTAGGGTTTAGGGTTTGGGGTTTAGGGTTTAGGCTTTAGGGTATAGGCTTTAGGGTTTGGGGTTTGGGGTTTAGGGTTTAGGGTTTATGGTTTATGGTTTAGGGTAGGTAGGGTTAGCAATGTGGGTTGTGGGGACTATAGTAGGGCTTCTTGGGCATACTATGTGGACGTACCGAGCCAAACGAGCTTCTGAGTAAACCCTAAACCCTAAACCCTGAACCCTAAACCCTGAACCCTAAATCCTAAACCCTAAACCCTAAACCCTAAACCCTAAACCCCTCCATGCGCACCGGAGGAAGCTCCACGAGCTCTTCGCGGAACTGGAACAGGGCCTCTGTTGGCTGGAGCTGGACCGTGGGTTCCGGGTTTAGGGTTTAGGGTTCAGGGTTTAGGGTTTAGGGTTTGGGGTTTAGGGTTTAGGGTTTGGGGTATGGGGTTTAGGTTTAGGGTTTGGGGTTTAGGGTTTAGGGTTTAGGGTTTAGGGTTTGGGGTTTCGGGCTGAGGGCTTAGGGTTCAGTCCCCTGAAGTCCTCAAGCTGCCAGAAACGTGTTTTTTCTCCTGAGGGTCGTCAGGAAGTACCTGACTTGACCAGGTGAAGCCCCAAACCCTAAACCCTGAACCCTGAGCCTTGAACCCTAAACCCTAAACCCTAAACCCTAAACCCTAAACCCTAATTTCAGGGATTAGGGTTCAGGAAGCCCTAAATCCTAAGCCCCCTTCTACGCACAAAGCCCTGAACCGCACGCTGAGCATCTTATGGTCGATTCCCGAAACTCTGAGGCAGCAGAAGAGGTGGGGGGTTCGGGGTTTGGGGTTTGGGGTTTAGGGTTTAGGGTTTAGGGTTTGGGGTTTAGGGTTTAGGGTTTAGGGTTTGGGGTTTAGGGTTTAGGGTTTAGGGTTTAGGGCTCAGACTTTACAGTAGATTTCGGCAAGATCGTTTCGGAAGGATGCCGACAAGAGGCCCGTGCGCATGATCGAGATGCTCTTCGTGAAAGTGGTCTACAAGGTCCTGCCCCCGGAAGCAGCTAGGGGATTTTGGGGGTTTAGGGTTTGGGGTTTAGGGTTTAGGGTTTAGCTTAGGGTCCGCAACCGTTCCTAGGATCCAGAGTACTTGGGGGGTTCAGGGCACTTACAACCCCAACTATAACTGTACTTAGAGAAGCCCCTCAAGTCCCCCAAGTCCTCTAAGTAGGTCATAAGTAGACTTACTAGGATGCCCAGTAGTACCCTTATTCCCTTTCTGGGGGGTTTAGGTTCCCTTATAAACCCCTTTAAGGAAAAAAGGGCACCCTTTTTAAGCCTAGGTTACTCGGCAGCCTAGCTTATACCCTAAACCCTAAACCCTAAACCCTAAACCCTAAACCCTAAACCCTAAACCCTAAACCCTAAACCCTAAACCCTAAACCCTAAACCCTAAACCCTGGGGCTACTATAAGTACCCATGCACCTCCAAGTAGGCCGATATTCCCTGTTTATGAGACTTCGGTTCCCTTCTAAGCCCCTTTAGCACAAAAAGGATACGTTTAGGGTTTGGGGTTTAGGTTCAGGGTTTAGGGTTTAGGGTTTAGGGTTTAGGGTTTAGGGTTTAGGGTGTTCCAAAGTGCCGCGGTCCCGACCCGCGCCAGTGGTGGCGCGTCGGGCCGCCTCGGTGCAGCGGATCCCACCCCAGCCACCCAAACTGCCGCCTTTTTCGGGTTTAGAGCGGTCTACCCTCCACTGCTGTTGCTTGAGCCTACACTTTCCTGGATCAACAGGGAGCGGGACAATCTGTTTCACCCATACTGTGTTTAAGACACCCTCAAGCCCAATTCCGGACCCAAGCTCATTCATATGGCAGAATGGCGAGGGCCAAGCGCGGAAGGCCCGGCCACCCGCTGGCGCAAGGGCCCTGGCGGGGGCAACTGCGGGGGCGACCCTGGCGGGGGCAACCCTGGCACGGGCAACCCTGGAAGGGGCATTTTTGGTATAAAAAACACTTTCTTATTTCCTTACTCTCAAAACCCAACTTTTCAACTTTTGGGCTTCCTATAAGGTAGTTTATTCTGAAAGTTCCAACATTTATTTCCTTGGGTTTTGGGCCAGTAAGTTTCTCTCTCTCTCTCTCTATATATATATATATATATGTCAACCTTGGCGGGGGCAACCCTGGCGGGGCCCTGGCGGGGGTGACTACTAATGGGAAACCCTGGCAATTAATTAATAGAGAACTTTGACAGGGCCCTTCGCACTTGAAGCCCTGCTCGGCAACTAAACAAAACTTCATAGAGAAGGACGACGAAGCCTCGCCAGCGCGCGAAGAGGACGAGGTGCGTAGGGCCGTCGCAGAGAAGGTGCACAATTCCTGAGTAGGCGACGTGAGGAGGCGCGGAACCCTGACAGGGCAACCCGGCGAGGGCAATGTCACCCTGGCGGGGGCAACCCTGGCGGGGCAACCCTGCCAAGGGCAACCCTAACTCGGCGGCACCCTGGCGGGGGCAACGCTGGTGGGGGCAACCCTGGTGGGGGCAACCCTGGCAGGGGTAAAACTGGGCAACCCGGCGGGGTTGCGATAAAAACCATTAAATCTACTGGACGTCTTAATTTTAAAATAGAATGACATTGAAAGACTTCTCATAAAGTAAAATAGGATGAAAGATAATGAATCCTGCATTTTTATTTGGTACAGCTTTTAGCATAGCATATTGGCATAAGAAACCATTCAGGTACGTTATGTAAGGGAGTAAGTAATCCACATGCTTCTACTGCATTCACTGGATGTGAGAAAGAAGAGAAGCCGAAATGAATTTGAAGAAGATATAGATCGAGAATTAATATCTTTCCATAGAAATCTTTACGAATAATGAGAGAAAAAATGCCCTTTTATTATTAGTGGAATTCCTTAAAGGAATATTAGAAGATAGAAAATGTAGATTAAAAATATGAAAAATGGCGGGGACAACCCTGGGGCATCCTGGCGGGCAACCCTGGCGGGGGCAACCCTGGCGGGGCAACCCTGGCGGGGGCAACCCTGGCGGGGGCAACCCTGGCAGAGGCCACCCTGGTGGGGGCGAACCTCGGAGACAACCCTGGTGGGGGGCAACCCTGGCGGGGGCAACCCTGGCAGGGGCAAGGTGAGGTATAAACATATATATCTATATATGTCTGGACCCTGGCGGGGGCCACTAATAATGGAGAACTTTGGCAGGGCCCTTCATAGACAAGGACGACGAAGCATACAGGTGCACAATTCCTGAATAGGCGGCGAGGCCAATTTCGGGGGGCAACCGGAGGGGGCAACTCCAGTAGGCTGGGGGCAACGCTGTCACCCTGCAGAAGTAAACCTTGGCGGAGGCAACCCGCGGGGGCAACCCTGGCGGGGGCAACCCTGGCGGGGGCAACCGGCAACTCTGGCGGGGGCGACCCTGGCGGGGGCAAACCCGGGCGGGGGCAACCCTGGTGGGGACAACCCTGGCGGGGCAACCCTGGCGGGGGCAACCCTGGGGCAACCCTGGCGGGGGCAACCCTGGCGGGGGCAACCCTGCAACGCGGGGGCAACCCTGGCGGGGGCGGCAACCCTGGCGGGGGCAACCTGGCGGGGGCAACCCTGGGGGCAACCCTGGCGGGGGCAACCCTGGCGGGGGCAACCCTGGCGGGGGCAACCCTGGCAGGGGCAACCCTGGCGGGGGCAACCCTGGCGGGGGCAACCCTGGCGGGGGCAACCCTGGCGGGGGCAACCCTGGCGGGGGCAACCCTGGCGGGGGCAACCCTGGCGGGGGCAGCCCTGGCGGGGGCAACCCTGGCGGGGGCAACCGGGGGCAACCCTGGCGGGGGCAACCTGGTGGGGGCGCAACAGCTTCTTAGGCCCGACCTCCCCCGCCGGGATCGCGCGTCGGGGGTTTAGGGTTAATCCATTATTACATTGTGCCCTATGGCTAGCAGGGATGCATCAGGTGTGGCAAGCTCGATCTGCTTGGCAAAGCAAGCAGATCTCGAAGCGGTAGCGTTCAGTTGTACCGGCCGCCGCCTGGCGCGGGCGGCCTATGGTTTAGGGTTTAGGGTTTAGGGTTTAGGGTTTAGGGTCTGGGAGGTTGCTCCTGGGTCTAGTTCAGGCGTCAGGGTTGAGGCTTGAGGACTTAGGCGGAAACCATGTTGGGAACGAAGAACTCTAGACCTCGAACCCTAAACCAGCGGACTTGAGACCTCTAGACCCGAAGCACTGAGCTGAAGACCCTCTACCTACATCCCCCTAAACCCTAAACCCTAAACCCTAAACCCTAAACTCTAAACCCTAAACCTTAAACCCTAAACCCTAAACCCGATAAAACCCAAGAGCATAGTAAAAACATATGACCTCTGGTCCCCATGTGAGAACTTGAACACTGGTAGCACTGCAGTGTGAAAACCTCAGTTCTTTCTTACCACACATAGGATCCTGTGCAAGTACGCAGGAAGGACCGTAAACCCTAAACCCTAAGGCCTTCGCCAATCGAGGTTCCTAAGCCCGACATCCCCAAGCCCTCAGCACTTTTGGGGGAATTTCTCGCGCAGCCGACTCGTATTTGTAGATTTGTTCGTAGATGTGTGGCTAGGGTAAAGAGCTTAGGGTTTGGGGTTCAGGTGTTGAGCGGGGTGTTGCTTTGGGAGACACTGCTTCTTCAAGTTGAATGGAAGCACCTGAGGGGTTGATCCTAAACCCTCAACCCCAAGACCGAAACCTCGAGAAACTGTAAGCCTGCCACAGCAGTGCTGAATGCAGCCTCAGAAGTACATCTCATGGTCAAAGGACAGACCTGTACTTAGGGTTCGTGATTAGGTAAACAACGCTGAGCACGAGAAGCGTTCCTAGCCATGCTTCCGGCGCTCGCCCCGCTTGGGGGCGCGACGCCGACTCCACTGAGGCAAGCGAAGGAGTTCTTTAGGCTTATGGTTCAGGGAGTTTAGGGTTTATAGGGTTTAGGGTTTAGGGCTTAGGGTTTGGGGTTTGGGGGTTTGGCCTAATACCCTAAAGCCGAATTGCACCCATAAACCCGAATCACAGCAACACCCTAAACCCTTCAAGGTTACCTGAAGGTTTGGGGGTTGCAGCTTTCGGCCGGTCAGGAGAACCTCCTATATAAATGGTTTTGGTCCACAGTTGGTACATGAAGACTAGAAGAAGGTCCTGTGGTCCATACACTCTGACAGGCTCAGGTTTTGGCAAACCCAAATTTCCCCCAAACCTTCCACGATCTTGACAACTTGAGACTTTCAAAATCGCCGAGACACTGAAGCGCAAACCGGCCTCAACCACCCCAAGTGTTCGAACTTGGGTCGTTCCACCTCCATTCATCAGATGGTTCGGGTTTGGGGTTTGGGGTTTGGGGTTTGGGGTATGGGGTTTTAGGGGTTTAGGCTTTTAGGGTTTTACGGTTTTAGGGCTTAAGGGTTTTTTTAGGGCATTGGGGTTTTAGGGTTTTAGGGTTTAGGGGTTTAGGATTTAGGGTTTTAGGTTTTCTTGGTTCAGCGTCAGATTGCTAGGAGCCTAACTCCTGCACCTGGAACTCATAGTGAGAACGGAGTGTTTTAAGCAGGGTTCTACTCAGAATTAATTCCCTAATTCCCTAATCCCTTAACCATCAAACCCCAAATCCCAAAATCCCTAAACCCTGAACCTTAGACCCTAAACCCTAGAACACTGAACCCTAAAGCCCTAAACCCGAAACCCCCTAAGCCCTAAACCCTAAACCCTAAACCCTAAATCCTAAATCCTAAACCCTAAACCCTAAACCCTAAACCCTAGCCCTAAACCCTAAACAGGCCCTTTTGAAGGTGCATAGTAAGGCCGCGCCCGCTTGCAGGCCGGGTAGCCTCGAGCCGCGTCCGACTCCACCTTTGAAGCATCCTGGCCCCCGGATGTGGTAAGGTTTAGGGTTTAGGGTTTAGGGTTTAGGGTTTAGGGTTTAGGGTTTAGGGTCTAGGGTTTAGGGTTTAGGGTTTAGGGTTTAGGGCTTAGGGCTTAGGGCTTAGGGCTTAGGGCTTAGGGCTTAGGGCTTAGGGCTTAGGGCTTAGGGCTTAGGGCTTAGGGCTTAGGGTTTAGGTAAACCCAAAGCCCTAAACTCCGAAACCCTAAATCCCATAAGCCCCTAAACCTGGAACCCTAAACCCTAAACCCTAAACCCTAAACCCTAAACCCCAAACCCCAAACCCTAAACCCTAAACCCTAAACCCTAAACCCTAAACCCTAAACCCTAAACCCTAAACCCTAAACCCTAAACCCTAAACCCTAAACCCTAAACGCCTCCGCCTCCGAGGTCTCTAGCCCTCCCAGCTGCAGCGCCCGCAGCGGCGCTGGCGGTGCTGGCCAGTAGCCGCCTGGCTTAGGGTTTAGGGTTTAGGATTCAGGGTTTAGGGTTTAGGGTTTCGGGTTTCGGGTTTAGGGTTATGGGTTTGGGGTTTAGGAGCTCCCAAGTTTTGTTGGGTTGTTTGGGGCGTTGCGGGGCTTGTGGGGTTTTAGGGTGCAGGGGTTTTGGGGACGTTTGCTTTATGGGCTTGTAGGCTTCAGGAGAGTATGAAAGCCCCAAAGCATCCTGAATCTGCAAGCCTTCACTCTGGTGAAGCAAGGGTCTTGCCACCCTAGACTCTAAACCCTAAATAAACCCTATTATATATAAACCCTAAACCCTATTATATATAAACCCTAAACCCTATTATATATAAACCCTAAACCCTAAAGCCCGAAGCACAGCCCAGGACGGAGCTCGGCGCGGCGAAGGAACCACCACCGGCCCACGTGCAGGCCTAGGGTTTAGGGTTTAGGGTTTAGGGTTTGGGGTTTGGGGTTTGGGGTTTGGGGTTTGGGGTTTGGGGTTTGGGGTTTGGGGTTTGGGGTTTTGGGGTTTGGGGTTTGGGGTTTGGGGTTTGGGCTTCAGGGTTTAGGGTTTAGAGTTTGGGTTAGACATTTAGGGTTCAGCATCTCAAGTCCAAGCATTCACTAGCCAAGCAGCTCGAGCGTTGGAAAAAGACATAAAAAAAAAGACCCACCGGAAGAAGAATCTCATAACATCAGAAAACGCAATTTGCGCACATTTTTCATGCGACAGGACGTACAATAACTTGGTAGCCCAGTGTGCCCTTTGCCCCTTTTTGGGTTCTGGGTTCCTTTTGAAGTAACCAACCCCAAAAAGGGCACCCCTAAAATCTAAACCCTAAACCCTAAACCCTAAACCCTATTGTAATATGGTTACTGGTTTAGCCAGATAAGAACCGCAACAAACCCTGAAGACCCAGCCCCAGTGGCCTGCCCCAAGAAACCTAAACCCTAAACCCCAAACCCTAAACCCTAAACCCCAAACCCCAAACCCTAAAACCCTAAACCACATCAGGCCCTGATCTCTTTTTTTTTTTTTGGGGGGGGGGGGGGGGGGGGTTCGGACCCTTTTCATTCCCAGGTTACTCCTGGGTCCAGTAGAAGTGCCTTCTCAACATCATGTTGGCACCTGGGGGCCCTGAACTCTAAAAGGCCGGAGCCCTACTGAACGGTTTAGAGCCTCAACCCCAGGGTTTAGGGTTTAGGGTTTAGGGTTTAGGGTTTCGGGTTTAGGGTTTCGGGTTTAGGGTTCAGGGCCTAAACTCTAATCCAATGCTTAGAGCCTAGGCTCTAGTCCAGGGCTTAGGACCTCTAAACTTTCATCCAGCGTTTAGGGGCTAAACTCTATCTAAGCCAGGGCATCCAGGGAATCCATAGTTCAGATTTTAGGGCCGAAACCAAGTGAGAGGATTTTTTCTGCCAAGAGAATCGGTGCATAAATTCCAATAGGTCCAAGCACATCCTGATTCCCTAAACCCTAAACCCTAAACCCTCCTAAACCCTAAACCCTAAACCCTAAACCCTAAACTCTAAACCCTAAACCCTAAACCCTAAACCCTTCGGCTCCAACGATGCAACCATGGGGCGCTTCCTAAAAGCGGCGCTGACACACTTGGGCACCACCATGGCGCGGCGGGCTTGGTCCGGGATGTCGACTTGGTGTTCCGCAAGTTCCATGAGAGGCGGCGACGAGGATGGGATTGAAGGGGAAGGCCCACTCAGCGTCTGTGTCGAAGTGGTACCCCAATTCCTTGATGTTGCACGGCCCGAGCGCCGAGCCGTCTACCCAGGTTGTCACCACAAGCTATCTGCCCTGGCAAACCCAGGTACAGACCCTGGAGAAGGGTTTAGGGTTTAGGGTTCAGGGTTTAGGGTTTAGGGTTCAGGGTTTAGGGTTCAGGGTTTAGGGTTTAGGGTTTCGGGTTTAGGGTTCAGGGTTTAGGGTTTAGGGTTTAGGGTTTAGGGTTTAGGGTTCAGGGTTTAGGGTTTAGGGTTTAGGGTTTAGGGTTTAGAAGGCTCGCCAGGAAGGAGGAAGAGGTTGCGGGGACCTCCAGGGTCGTCTGCGTGACTCTGAGCGTGACCAGGTCCCCTGAGTCATCCTGAGCCCTCACAATTTAATTTGTTCTCAAGTGCCAAGGGGCTGAAAAGAATAGGGTTTTTATATATATATATATATATTTATTTATTTATTTATTCATTTATATATATATATTTATTTATATTTATATTTATATTTATATTTATTTATCTCTGTATTTTTTACAGAAAGATATGGTTTTGTTGTTTTTTTTGGTTTAGGGCGGTCTCCAGAACTATACTATACTATCCCTTTGGTAGCCTTGGGCCCCCTCCTTCCGGTTTGTCTTGGGGGCCCTTTTCAGGGTCTAGGGTAGTTCTCTACGTTAGGGTCCCTTTTTGGGGGGTCCCTTTCTTGGGGTGCCGTACTATGTAGGGAACCCCGAACATGGAACCCAGTTTAGAGGGCTACTTTCTGGGGGGGGTCTACGTACAAGCTCTTTGGACCTAGAGTAACTTAGTAAGACTACTCAGCTATCCCCTAGAAGCCCCCTTATACTATAGCACCCTAAAACCTAAACCCTAAACCCTAAGCCCTAAGCCCTAAGCCCTAAGCCCTAAGCCCTAAGCCCTAAGCCCTAAGCCCTAAGCCCTAAGCCCTAAGCCCCTAAGCCCCTAAGCCCCTAAACCCTAAACCCTAAACCCTAAACCCTAAACCCTAAACGTGTCCGTGGCACGGCAGAGTGGAGGCTCGCTTGGTTCGGCAAGACCAACCAGGAGAAGTTCGAGAGCTCCTTGGCAGAGCCGTGGTGTTTAGGGTTTAGGGTTTAGGGTTTAGGCTTTAGGCTTTAGGCTTTAGGCTTTAGGCTTTAGGCTTTAGGCTTTAGGGATTTTAAAAGGTTGAGGGGCTAGGCTTTCATCCCTCTGCCCCTATTCTTTAGCTAACCCGCCCTTCCAGCAAAATGGGGAACTTAATAGAAACATTTGGGCTATACAATATACACATGTTCTCAGGGCAGTTGCATGACCCTCAATATGTTCTAAGGCCTGAGTCTAACCGTCACTCCGCTCGAGGCATCACGGAGCTGGGCTGCCCACTCCTGTTTCTCAGGTGAGATACCTCCCCTCTGTTCGTTGAGTTAGTGTCCGTTACCGCTGGTTTAGGGTTTCGTGTTTGGGGTTAAGGGTTTAGGGGTTTGGGGGGGACGATTCAGGGCACTTTCTTTGCAATCTTGGGTTTCGTCTCGAGAACCAAGCTCTATAAGCCCTCCATGCTCTGTGGGGGGGACCCTTTTCTTGGGATCCCAGGCTATGTGGAGCAATGCTCCTCCTACTCGGCGAGGGCTGCTTGACCGAATGGCTCTCACTTTCACCCGCGGGCCCTTCCAAATCGGTAAAGCCCTTTTAAGCCCCAAACCCGGCTCCGGATGTGCATAGGGGTCAGGGTTCCGGAGCCCTAAGCCTAAAGCCCTGAAACTCTAAAGCCCTAAAAACCCTAAACCCTGAGCCCTAGACCCTACCGGGAGACGTCAGTTGGCGAGGGAGACTTGGGGTGAATCCACCCCCTGCCTCCCCAATCGCGAAGCACGACTCACGAACTTTATCTGGGAGAACTCAAGGTTCAGGTTTAAGGTTTCTTTGGGCGTAGGCTTCAAGCTTTTGGGGGTTTAGGGTTCAAGGCTTTTTTTTGGGTTTGGGTTTCAAGGTTTTGGGGTTGAGGGTTTAAGGTTTTTGAAATTTGGTGCTTAAGTATTTGGGTTGAGGGTCTCACGTTTAGGGCTTAAGGTTTAAGGTTTGTAGGGTGTCCGAAAACAGGATGCCCTCTTTGGGTTATTTTCATGGCAAGGGTTATACTGTCTTTTCAATACATTAGGGGGATCCCGGTTGTGCGAAATACCCATAGGGGTTGAGACGTCAAGGCGTAGGGGGTTTAACTCTAAACCCTAAATCCCAAGCCCTGAACCCTAAACCCTCAAACCCTGAAGCCTAAACCCTGTTGGGCTTTAGGGTTTTGGGGTTTTTGGGCGCAGTAGTCAGAGTCGCCACTATAATCTCGAGAAGCGCAAGGGTTTAGGGTTTAGGGTTTAGGGTTTAGGGTTTTGGCCCAGTGGCCCAGTGGCCCAGTGGCACCCATTTGCCATACAGTACTTAGCTCTCTAACTCGCTACCGATGCCTACTACGAACCGGTAAGTCAACCCTAAAAGCTGTTTAGCAATGCCACGAAGATTGTCGGTTTGCAGGATCAAGCCGGCCCAACACTAAGGGGGCCAAGGCCTTGGCGTGCAGAACTCCATTTGCTTAGGGCTTCCGTCCCTCAACCAAACCCTAAGCCCTAAACCCTCCTGCTACAACCCTTCCCAGGATTTGGCGTGCCTGAAGCCGCGCTGGCGGACACTCCTGAAAGGGAATCCTGGACCAAGAGGGGCAAACTTGCCAAAATCTCCTCGAGGGTAGGGTTTAGAATTTAGGGCTTACCGGTTATAGTGTTCCTCGGGGTAGGCCCTTTGGGATGTTTTTAGAATCTTCTTTTGTTGGGTTTAAGAGGATCTTGTTGAGGAATCTTGTTCAGAGGGAGGGTTCAGGGGTTAGGGTTAATTTCTAATATTACTCCCGTATGGTTCATGTATGGCATAGGGCTTACATAGAGTTTATGTAGGGTTTATTGCGGGACGAACTAGGGTTTACAGGGCTCAGGGTTTAGGGATGCTTGTTCGTGGTGTCCCAGGGCTCTTTTTTTGGTTCAAGGTTCCCTTACAAAGTATCCAACCCCCAAAATGGTACCCTTCTTGGAACAGACTATACTATACACACCTAAACCCTGAACCCTAAACCCCTTGCAAACCCCAAACCCCAAACCCCACAACCCAAACCCCAAACCCCAAACCCAAAACCCCAAATCCCAAACCCCAAATCCCAAACCCCAAACCCCAAACCCCAAAACCCAAACCCCCAAACCCCCAAACCCCCAAACCCCAAACCCCAAACCCCAAACCCCAAACCCCAAACCCCAAACCCCAAACCCCAAACCCCAAACCCTAAACCCTAAACCCTAAACCCTAGACCCTGCCTTCGAAGTCGTAGTGTTCCCATTCCAAGGATTCAAGCGGGCCTTGGTATGCCGCCCTTGGTGGAGGCCGTGAAAATCCTCTACGCGCCCCGGCTTGCTTTTAGGGTTTAGGGTTTCGGGTTTAGGGTTTAGGGTTCAGCATCTCTGGTCCAAGCATTCACTAAGGGTTTCTGTCATCACCCTACGTGTTTGGCATCACCCCTCCCTCCCAGATCCCTCTTCATCTGAATTACATATCTTCTTTCTTTCTTACTTTAGTTGATCATTTAGCTCGCAACATTCTTTCTCGACTCGGCACCGTCTAGTCAATTCGGCACACGGATAATACACAGCCGCGTCGGTTTTGTGGGTTTTTTGACCAAAACCGAGCCTTCACCGGTTTCAAAAATTTACAATTTTTCAAGGTATTTCAAGGTTTTTCAGAGTTTTTCAATGTTTTTTAAGGTTTTTCAATGTTTTTCAGGGTTTTTAAGGCTCAGTTCTGATGAAGGGCCGCCCCCGCGACCTTTTCACAGCCTAGTTTTGGTCAAGGGGGGGTGGTATTTTTCAATTTTAAAGGCAAAATAGTCTTCGGAGACCCCCCCTTGCCTCAAATTCCGACGCTTCCAAAAACACCCCAAATGAGGGGGACCCCAGGATCGGCCCGGCTCCCTATTTAAAATGTGATTTTTTAGTACTGAAATCGACGGTCCCGGGTGGGCTCTCGTTTTCTGGGTTTTTTCACCAAAACGGAGCCTTCACCTCAGGATTGCAAGTTTTTCAAGGTTTTTCAAAGTTTTTCAGTGTTTTTTAAGGTTTTTTTTCAATGTTTTTTCAGGGTTTTTAACCCCCGCGACCTTTTCACAGCCTAATTTTGGTCAAGGGGGGTGGTATTTTTTCAATTTTAAAGGCAAAATAGTCTTTGGAGACCCCCCCTTGCCTCAAACTCCGACCCCCCCTTGAGAGGGAAAGTTCCAAATGAGGGGGACCCCAGGATCGGGGGTGGCATTTTTCAATTTTAAAGGCAAAATGGTCTTCGCCCCCTTGCCTCAAACTCCGACCGCCCTTGAGAGGGAAAGTTTGCTTCTAAAAACACCCCCAAATGAAGGGGGACCCCAGAATTGGGCCGGGTGCCTATTAAAAATGCGATTTTTTAGTACTGAAACCGACGGTTGTGGGTGGGCTCTCGTTTTCTGGTTTTTTGACCAAAACGGAGCTTTCACCTCAGGATTGCAAGTTTTTCAAGGTTTTTCAAAGTTTTTCAGAGTTTTTCAATGTTTTTTAAGGTTTTTCCATGTTTTTCAGTGTTTTAAGCCTCAATGCTGACGAAGGGGCCGCCCCCGCGACCTTTTCACAGCCTAGTTTTGGTCAAGGGGGGGTGGTATTTTTCAATTTTAAAGGCAAAATAGTTTTCGGAGACCCCCCCTTGCCTCAAACTCCGACCCCCCCTTGAGAGGGAAAGTTTGCCTCCAAAAACAGCCCCAATGAGGGGGGGGACACCAGGATCGGCCCGGGTCCCTATTTAAAATCTGATTTTTTAATACTGAAATCGACGGTCCCGGGTGGGCTCTCGTTTTCTAGATTTTTGACCAAAACGGCCCCTCCCAGCAAGTCCCCGGGCCTCCCCGGAATACTAAATTACGAAGCCGGACCTCTCCGGAATATTAAATTACGAAGCCGGGCTTCACCGGAATACTAAATTACGAAGCCGGACCTCCCCGGAATACTAAATTACGAAGCCGGGCCTCCCCGGAATACTAAATTACGAAGCCGGGCCTCCCCGGAATACTAAATTACGAAGCCGGGCCTCCCCGGAATACTAAATTACGAAGCCGGGCCTCCCCGGAATACTAAATTACGAAGCCGGGCCTCCCCGGAATACTAAATTACGAAGCCGGGCCTCCCCGGAATACTAAATTACGAACGAAGCCGGGCTTCCCCGGAATACTAAATTACGAAGCCGGGCCTCCCCGGAATACTAAATTACGAAGCCGGGCCTCCCCGGAATACTAAATTACGAAGCCGGGCCTCCCCGGAATACTAAATTACGAAGCCGGGCCTCCCCGGAATACTAAATACTAAATTACGAAGCCGGGCCTCCCCGGAATACTAAATTACGAAGCCGGGCCTCCCCGGAATACTAAATTACGAAGCCGGGCCTCCCCGGAATACTAAATTACTAAAGCCGGGCCTCCCCGGAATACTAAATTACGAAGCCGGGCCTCCCCGGAATACTAAATTACGAAGCCGGGCCTCCCCGGAATACTAAATTACGAAGCCGGGCCTCCCCGGAATACTAAATTACGAAGCCGGGCCTCCCGGAATACTAAATTACGAAGCCGGGCCTCCCCGGAATACTAAATTACAGGGCAGGAAATCCGGAATCGCATCTTGCTGATTCGTCTAAGCATGGCTATTGAATCGTACAACCGTGGCGCCGCAACCAACGCAGAAAACACCCAAAAAACGCGGGTTCTGGGCCAGCAAGCGGTTTTTGGCTGCTGCGTCGGTTTAGGAAAACCGTACAAAACACCTGCGAAAACGCAGAAAAACAAAACGGACCACGCACCCAAAATTTCGAATTTCGGCGTCCCGGGGGGGCCCCGGGACAATGTCCTGGGGGCGTCCCGGGGCGTCCCGGGGGGCCCCCGGGACAGCTGTCCTGGGGGTGTCCCGGGGGGGCCCCGGGACATTTGTCCCAAGAGGGCCCCGGGACGCCCCGGGACGCCCCAGGACAACCTGCCCCCGGGACAACCTGTCCCGGGGGGGCCCCGGGACAACCTGTCCCGGGGTGACCGCAGCCTCCCAGGGCCTCCCAGCGGGCCTCCCAGGGGCCTCCCAGGGGCCTCCCAGGGGCCTCCCAGGCTCGAAGATGGAAAAAACAGGGGCTCTAGCCGAAAAACGCGATTTTTGAGCAGTGGCCCAGGCTGAGCCCGAAAAAGGGCCTCTGGTCCAGCAACGAAGGCCGCAGTCGGCACCGCCCCCAGAGCCTAAATCCTAAACCCTAAATCCTAAATCCTAAAGCCTAAATCCTAAATCCTAAATCCTAAATCCTAAATCCTAAATCCTAAATCCTAAATCCTAAATCCTAAATCCTAAATCCTAAACCCTAAACCCTAAATCCTAAATCCTAAATCCTAAATCCTAAATCCTAAATCCTAAATCCTAAATCCTAAATCCTAAAGCCTCAAAAAATCATAATCAGAACACGACCCCATTAAGGTTTAAATATACATAGGTAGAGAGGGTCCCGGGGGGCCCCCGGGACAGCTGTCCTGGGGGTGTCCCGGGGGGGCCCCGGGACATTTGTCCCAGGAGGGCCCCGGGACGCCCCAGGACGCCCCAGCTGTTTCGGGGGGGCCCCGGGACAACCTGTCCCGGGGGGGCCCCGGGACAACCTGTCCCGGGGTGACCGGGACAGCCTCCCAGGGCCTCCCAGGGGCCTCCCAGGGGCCTCCCAGGGGCCTCCCAGGGCCTCCCAGGCTCTCTAGCCGAAAAACGCGATTTTTGAGCAGTGGCCCAGGCTGAGCCCGAAAAAGGGCCTCTGGTCCAGCAACGAAGGCCGCAGTCGGCACCGCCCCCAGAGCCTAAATCCTAAACCCTAAATCCTAAATCCTAAAGCCTAAATCCTAAATCCTAAATCCTAAATCCTAAATCCTAAATCCTAAATCCTAAATCCTAAATCCTAAATCCTAAATCCTAAATCCTAAATCCTAAATCCTAAATCCTAAATCCTAAATTCTAAATCCTAAATCCTAATCCTAAATCCTAAATCCTAAATCCTAAATCCTAAATCCTAAATCCTAAATCCTAAATCCTAAAGCCTCAAAAAATCATAATCAGAACACGACCCCATTAAGGTTTAAATATACATAGGTAGAGAGGGTTTAGGGTTTAGGGTTTGCTGTAATAGGGTGTAGATGCTGTGAAGGTTAGGATGCACAGCGGCTCGAATGCTTCGGCAGGTGCGAAGAGCAGCTCTGGCCCGATTGTGGAGGGCCATCTAATATTTTTCTCCCACCCCACGCCGTCCAAACCACCCAAACCTATTCCTTTTAGGGTTTAGGCCTAAGCTCATGACAATCGCTTACTTTCAAAAAAAACCTTTCCGTCACCGATGGCCACTGTCAGCCAAGCGAAAGGTTTGAGGCCAGGTCCTAGGACAGAAAAGGAGAGGTTTTAAAGGGGCGTTTTATTTTATTTTTTTTGGGAGGTGGGGGGGAGTGGGAGGGGGCCAGAGGGGCCAGGGAAGAGGCCCGGGGCCCCTGCAGGGAGGTGGTCCCTTGACAGGCTGCGGTGAGGACCCAGGCAACCTGGCCTGGGGGCCTTGGGTACCTCCCCCGGAAACGGTCAGGGACCGCCTTAGTAAGGGCCCGAAAAAAGGGCTGCAGGAGGCGGGCAAGCGACCTGGGTCTGCTTGCGGTGTAGGCAGTTGAGGGTTGAGGGGTTAAAAGACTGACGCAAAAAAAGAAGCGGCTCAGAAGCCCGAAAGGTCCTCAACCTCGGCTCTAACCCTAGGGTTTAGGGTTTAGGCTTTAGGGTTTGGGGTTTAGGGTTTAGGGTTTGGGGTTTGGGGTTTGGGGCCCTATAAAGCCCTGAAGCCCCAAAGCCCTAAAGCCCTAAAACCCTTCAACCCTACTCTCCAAAACACCAAAACCCCCAAAACCCTAACCCCTCACACCTTACTGACCCCCAAACCCTACAACCCCAAAGCCCTAAAACCCAAAGCCCCTAAGCCCTACACCCTAAATCCCCTTTCCCTAAGCCCTAAACCCCGAAACCCTGATACCCCTAAAACCCCAAAAGACCCAAACCCTCAGACCTTAGTTGCCCTAAACGGCCCTAACCCCTAATCCCTAAACCTCTAAACACCCAAAATGACCAAAACCCCAAACCCCAAACCCCAAACCCCAAACCCCAAACCCCAAACCCTAAACCCTAAACCCTAAACCCTAACCCCAAACCCTAGCCCTAAACCCCAAACTCCTCTAAGCTCTTGAGGACGACATCCTTCCCCTTCGTCTGGGCGCCGACCTGGTCTCGCGGCAGCTGGAGAGAGCTGTGACCGAGGCAGGGAGTGGATTTAGGGTTCAGGGTTTAGGGTATAGGGCTAGGGTTTAGGGTTTAGGGTTTAGGGTTTAGGGTTTAGGGTTTAGGGTTTAGGGTTTAGGGTTTAGGGTTTAGGGTTTAGGGTTTAGGGTTTAGGGCTAGGGTTTAGGGTTTAGGGGTTTAGGATTTAGGGTTTGTGGGGTTTTGGGTTTAGGGTTAGGGTCTTTGGGGTCTAGGGTTTAGGGTTTAGGGTTTAGGGTTAGGGTTTTTGGGGTTTAGGGTTGTTGGTGTTGAGGGTTTAGGGTTCAGGGTTCCCCGGGTTCTGGTGCAGGTTTGAAGCCACGTTGACCGCCAAACGGACGATTGCTCAGGGCTACTCAGGGGTTGATACGGCATAATTAGGACTGTTTCTGGTTTTGGGGGGCTTAGAGTTTTTATGTTTTTTTTTTTTAGTTTTTTTTTTTTTTTTTTTGTGGGGTTTGAGGTGTAGGGTTGATTTGCCTACACCCCGATAACAGCAACTCGTAAGCGCCAAAGGCGCGCCATCCCCAAGTCCCCGAAATGAAAGGCCCCTAAGACCCTAGACGCTCCTAAACCCCACAACCCCTGGGACCCTACAACCCCGAAAGCCCTAAACCCCTAAACCCTAAACCCTAAACCCGAAACCCTAAACCCTAAACCCTAAACGCTAAACCCTAAACCCTAAACCCAACAACCCCTAAACCCCACAACCCCGAAAGGCCCTAAACCCTAGACCGCAGGCCAGGGACCGGATTCGCAGCGACATCCCCGATGGCCCTTCAGCCTGCAAAAGTAGGGTTTAGGGTTTAGGGTTTAGGGTTTAGGGCTTGTGGGGTTGTTGGGGTTTTGGGTTTAGGGTCTGGGGTGTGTGGGGTTGTTGGGGTTTGGGGGCTTGTCTGGTTTAATGTTTGGGGTTTGTCGGGTTTGGGGTTTGGGGTTTAGGGTTTTCGGGGTTTTGGGATTTGGGGTTTAGGACCCTAAACCCTAAACCCTAAACCCTAAACCCTCAATATTGGGTATTGGCTACTCCAAGTGGCCCCCCCTAAACCCCAAGCCCGTTAAGGGTTTGGGGTTTAGGGAGGGAAGGTAGGGTTTTGCATTTAGGGTTTAGGGTTTAGGGTTTAGGGTTTAGGGTATTTCTAGTTGCCTAATTCTAGACGCCTGGCCCTAAACCCAAGACCCTCAAAAGCAGGTAAACCTGGTTTAGTGTGCCTAGGGCTGTTTAGGGCTTAGGCGTTGAGGCGGGTGTTTTTAGCGCCCAAACCCTAAACCTTAAACCCTAAACCCCAAACCTTATATAAACCTTAAACCCTAAACCGCCTAGACCCTAAACCCCAGCACTAAACCTCCCCCCCCCCCCCCCAAGAACCCTAAACCCTAAACCCTAAACCCTAAACCCTAAACCCTAAACCCTAAACCCTAAACCCTAAACCCTAAACCCTAAACCCTAAACCCTAAACCCTAAACCCTAAACCCTAACCCTAAACCTACCAACAAAAGGCGACGTGGTCGCCCATCGTCAACTCTTTGATTCCATGGACTTCGACAGATCTGGCACACTCAAGTCTTGGGACCCGCAGGGCTTTCGGGTTTGGGTTTAGGGTTTAGGGTTTAGGGTTTTGGGTTTTGGGTTTAGGGTTTAGGGTTTGGGGTTTGGGGTTTAGGGTTTTTGTGCATTTGGGACGTTTGGGGCTGTCAGGGCTTCGTGTCAGGTTGCTCTCCTTTTTTTTTTTGCGGGGGTTTAGGCTTCAGGGTTTCAGGGTTTTCGGGCGACTTGGGGTTCTTTAGGCGACTTGGGGTTCTGCGGCTTGAGGATTTGTGGGTTTAGGGTTTAGGGTTTAGGGTTTAGGGTTTAGGGTTTAGGGGTTTGCAGCTTCGGGGTCTGCAGCTTGTATGACCTTAAGGGTTTAGGGTTTAGGGCTTAGGGTTTGGGGTTTAGGGTTTAGGGTTTAGGGCTTAGGGTTTTTTAGGGTTTCGGGTCTAGGGTTAGGGGTTAGCTTGGGGTTAGGGGTTAGGGGTTAGGGCTTAAAGTTCGGGCTTCGGGGTTCGGTTCTTTTGTGTTCAGGGCTTTTGGGGTTCAAAGGCTCTGTTCCCTGCAGCGTGTGGACCCTAAACTCTACATCCCAAGCCTTCGCAAGGGCTTTTCGAGGTGGTTTTCGCAGGAACAAGAAGTAGTAGACCCCAATCCCCGAATCCAAACCCTTCTGTCTAATATGGGGGTTTACGACAATGAGCGACCCCTCATATACACCCCCCCCCCCCCCAAATAGTAGGACTCCCTTCTAATAAGGACCACAAGAAGGTACCCCGAACTTCGTAAACCCCATATGGGCGCCGACGTCTCAGCCCATCACACGTGCCAGAGTGGTGCAGGCAAGGACCCTGACACCTTTCCAATGGTTGTGTGCAATCTTGCTTGGAGGCCCGCTTATAACCTAAACCCTAAACCCTACACCCTAAACCCTAAACCCTAAACCCTGTAACCCTAATATATAAGCCCCTGAAGTGCCCGAGTACAGTTATAAGTACAGTTATAATTGGCTAATAAGTACCCTGAAGCTCCAAGTGCGATCTGCTGGACATATGTGAATGCCGACGCCTCAGGGTTTGGGCAGTTTGGGGTTTAGGGTTTAGGGTTTAGGGTTTAGGGTTTAGGGTTCGGGCTCACGATGGCACGGCCGCGTTTCCCTGGCTCTGTTGCTCCGCGCGCGTTCTCGGACATGTGCTTTCTCAATTCTCCTCAACGTTGCTGCTCGAATCTTACACCTCACTTGAGTGTTCAGGGGGACCGCAGTGTATAACGCAGGGTTTGACGTAGGATATTTCAGGGTACTTCCGCCTCTACTTTTGTAGCTACGCTACGTCCCCGCAACCCTCCAAGAAGTCTTTAAGTTTCAGAAGCCCTATAACACCTAAACCGGTTAGGGTTTATAGGGTTTAGGGTTTTGAAAAGGTGGGCTTCAGCAACGTTATCGGCGCCTCAGTATGGCAGGTCATACTAGTAGCCCCCTTAAGCTAGGATAGCGCCAAGAATAGTTGGCAAACGTCTTAAGTTGATAGAGGCCCATCCCAACATCACATTGAGCTCCCTAAGCCCTAGAAACCCTACATGGGGGTTTACGAAAATACGGGACCCCTAAGAAAGACCCCAAATGGTAGGATGCGCTTGTTTTTAGGATATCCCTACTATCCTAAACCCTAAACCCTAAACCCTAAACCCTAAACCCTAAACCCCAAACCCCCAGATCGTTGAAAAAGGAGGTGGAGAAGATCACGTCCCATGTGAGCCTTCTGAGCACGCCGGCCTCGCAAAGTTTGGGTGTCTTAGGTTGTAGGGCTTAGGGTAAGGGCTCTTAAACGCATCCCCAAACCCTGCATCCGAAACCCCAAAACCGTCTTTGTCTTAGGGCTTATGGGGTTCGAGTTTGCAGAGGAACTGCTGCTTCGGGTTTAGTGTTTATGGGGTTTAGGGCTTGCTTACTTGGGTTAACTAGAGATGAACATTAAAAACTCTAAGGGACCTAAGCTATGGAAGAGCTGCAACCCCCTCTAGAAATCTAAAGTCTTAACTGGGCGCCCACACCCTCCCCAGTTGAGGGTTAAGGGTTTTCGGGCGCAGGGTTTAGGGTTTAGGGTTTAGGGTTTAGGGTCTAGGGTTTACGGTTTAGGGTTTAAGGTTTAGGGCTAGGGTGTCGGGTTTCGGGTCTAGGGTTACGGTACTACCGCCCCTTGTAAGATTCTTGGGCAACCTGCAGACAGTTGAAGACAGTTACGCAGGGGTTGCAGTCGGGTTGTAGCTTGCAGGGTTGAAGGTTTAGGGTTTAATCCGAGCACCTGTTTAATTGGGGCCCCCCCCCCCCCCCGCAATAAGGAAGGCAGGGTTCCGCAATAATCGGACCATGGCCCTGCATTGATTCTCTATTAAAGACAATAGGCTGCAGATCCCTGAGGTGCTGTAGCTTCGCATCTCCGCAAGCAAAACAAGAAGCCTGCCGACAGATTTTTGGACCCGCCCCCGAAAAAAAAATTCTTTAAATGTGGGGGGTTATCCCCATACGAAATCCACCCTAATGGAAAGTAGTCTTCCGGCGGGCTTCCGGACGAAAAGCATTTCTTTAAATGTGGGGGTATTGATTAAACAGGTGCTCGGATTAAGCCAAGCCTTAACACTTAAACCCGAAACCCTAAACCAAAAAACCTTACTCATGTGTGGTTTCACTTCGTAGTTGCCCGAAACCTAAACCCCCCCCCGAGCCTAAGCCCCTTCCAACCCTAAACCCAACCCCTAAACCTTCAAAGCCTACACCCTAAACCCTAAACCCTAAACCCTAAACCCTAAACCCCAAACCCTAAACCCTAAACCCTAAACCCAGCCTCCATGCTTCGAGCCGACCCAGGCGAGATGGGACAGCAGGCGCACGACTTCATCACAGAGCGTCTCGTGCAGTTCCCTGGCCGAACTTCCAAGTTTAGGGTTTAGGGTTTTAGGGTTTAGGGTTTAGGGTGTACAGTTCCCTGGCCGAGCTTCTCAGAGTGGGGGGTTTATAGCTTCTGCGAAAGTTGTTTTTTGCGTCCAGAGCCCGGAGATTTAGGGTTTAGGGTTTAGGGTTTAGGGTTTAGGGTTTAGGGTTTAGGGTTTAGGGTTTAGGGTTTAGGGTTTAGGGTTTAGGCTTCAGGGTTAGCATGTTAGAGTTCAGGGTTCAGGGCTACCATTTTGGACTTCTTGCTGTTGTTGTTTGCAGTTTGTGTTGAATGGCCCCTAAACCCTAAACCCTAAACCCTAAACCCTGTACCCTAAACCCTAAACCCTAAACCCTAAACCCTAAACCCTAAACCCTAAACCCTAAACCCTAAACCCTAAACCCTGGTCCCGAACCCTCAACCCTAAACCCTAAACCCATTTTGGAGTAGCCAACCCTGGCGTCCTTGAGCCCGACCCGCTGGTCTCGTTCGCGCGTGCAGTTGAGTTGCAACCCTAAACCCTAAACCCTAAACCTTAAACCCTAAACCCTAAACCCTAAACCCTGACCCCCGAGCCCGCAGCCAAACTCCGAAGCCCTGAGCCCTCAGTGCCTGACAAGCCTCTAGCGAGCCCGAATTCCCGGGTTTAGGGTTTAGGGTTTAGGGTTTAGGGTTTAGGGTTTAGGGTTTAGGGAAGCCCTGCGCTCTAAACCCCTAAGCCCCTAACCCTTAGCCCTAAACCTTTTAACCTCTTAACGCTGAACTCTAAACCCTAAACCCCAAACCCCACACCCGAACCCTAAACCCTAAAGCCTAAACCCTAAACCCTCAGCCCTAAAGCCTAAAGCCTAAAGCCTAAAGCCTAAAGCCTAAAGCCTAAAGCCTAAAGCCTTAAGCCTAAACCCTAAACCCTAAGCCGCAAGCCCTAAACCCTAAACCCTGAACCCTCAACCTTAAACCCTAAACCTTAAACCCTAAACCCTGACAGCCCTAGCCCTCCCCGAGGCTGCTCACTGACCTGGGGCACGAAGGGACCAAGCAGATTGCGACCTGCTGCGGGTTTAGGGTTTAGGGTTTCGGGTTCAGGGTTCAGGGTATAGGGTTCAGGGTTTAGGGTTTAGGGTTTAGGGTTTAGGGGCTTGGCCTCAGGGCTTTTACGGCAGAGGGCTTTTTAAGGCTTGGCATAGAGGGTGGTTGAGAGGGATTTGTGGGTTTTGCTGAGTTCTTTCGTTTAGGATTCAGGTTTTCGGCTCGCGAGGACCTCCGGATTTGGAGCTCCCAGGCCTGAACCCTGAAACCCTACTAAGCTGTTCAGCAGTATACTTTTGGGTTCTGGGCTCCCTATATTAGGTAAGTAGCCCCAAAAACGTACGTACCTCTTTTTTCCCTGGGTCACTGAGAAACTTAGCCGAAACCCTAAACCCCAAACCCTGAAGGGCTTGGGGTTTATTGGGGTTTCGAGTCTTAACTTTGTTTAGGGTTTTGGGTTTTGGGTTTGGGGTTCTGCTGAGGAAGGCCCAGGACATCGACTCTGCTAGAGGGGAACAGTAACTAAATTACCTGCCCTAAACCCTAAACCCTAAACCCTAAACCCTAAACCCTAAACCCTAAACCCGAAAGCCTATAGAGTTCTTAGTTACGCCGCAGAGCTGCTGGTTACACCCAAAACTCTGACAGTTACGCCGCGTACTTTCGACTGGGAGCGCTTACCCTTGGTTCTGCAGTTCCCTAAACCCTAAACCCTAAACCCTAAACCCGAAACCCTAAACCCTAAGTTTTCTGGTCTGGGTGGGCTACGTAGCCCCTAAGCCCAGCGTCCAAGTGGCCATGCTGACCTGGCTCTGGCGGCAACGCTTCCATGGCGGGAGCCGAGGGGGCCGGCTGCGGCTGCCGCCTCCTACAGAGGACGGTGGGCTGAGAGTTGCAGTGGCTGTCAGGCTGGATGGAGCCTTATAATAGGCTGTTGAATGGCGATTCAGACCCTGAATACGAATTGCTTTTTCAATTCGAGAGTCTAATTTCTTGCTTCATAATTTCTTATCACGCAGTTCCACCGTACATAGTATCCCCAAGAAGCCCTATGATTAGTTCCCACAACCCACCTTCCGAACCCTACGTGCAAAGTCAAAAGGGCTTCCACGTAGAAATAACCTCAAGAATAGGCTATGGGGGGAACCCAGGCGGGGTATAGAGGGGGGTAGTAAGGGAAGCCATGATAGTAGGGTTGAGAGTTTAGGAAGTTTAGGGGTTTAGGCTTCAAAGGGGCCAATTAAGGGACATAGGGAGGGACCCCTTGAAGGGCCCTTAACCTTATTCCCTATAACCCTATATATAGTCCCCACATACTAGGCAGCCGACCAGTTAGCCCCTACGTTAGTTGTAAGGTCTCCTATCAGGTTCCCAAACCCTAAACCCGAAACCCTAAACCCCAAACCCTAAACCCCAAACCCTAAACCCTAAACCCTAAACCCTAAACCCTAAGGCCCTAAACCCTAAACCCTAAACCCTAAACCCTAAACCCTAAACCCTAAACCCTAAACCCTAAACCCTAAACCCTAAACCCTAAACCCTAAACCCTAACCTTTAAACCCTAAACCTAAACCCTAAACCCTAAACCCTAAACCTTAATCCTAAAATCCTAACCCTTGAACCTTAAAACCCTTTAGCCAAGGAATTTCCAGATTTCCTGGAGGGGGCGAGCCGCCTGCTCTGCACCTTGGCCGATCTGGGGATCGAAGCTGCAGACTTAGGGTTTAGGGTTTAGGGCTAGGCTGTAGGGTTTAGGGTTTAGGGTTTAGGGTTTAGGGTTTAGGGTTTAGGGTTTAGGGTTTAGGGTTTAGGGTTTAGGGTCTGCGGTGTACGGCTTCGGGTCCAACAATCAGAGCTTCAGGGCTAGGCGGCTACTGTAGATGTCCGCACTGTAAAGAGATCCTACATAAGGAGGGCTTTCCGTGCAGCCATTCGAGCAAAAGAACCCTAAACCCTAAACCCTGAACGCTGATTGAGCCTTAAAACCCGTACAGCTAAGGCCCACCCGATCAACCCTACACCTTAAACCCTAAACCCTACATACTACGTATCGCTACATGCATTTCTCCCCCCCCCCCCTGCACTAACTGCGGTTTTAATCAAGCTTTAAACCCTGAACCCTAAACCCTAAAACCTAACCCAAAACCCTAAACTCCGAACCCTACATCCTTGAACAGCACCCCCACAAGTCGCAAGGCGTGGACGCCGACTCTGAGCCCCTGACTGCCGAGCAGCCGGGGACTCGGGCGATGTGCCTCAGAAGGTTTTTTTGTCATAGGGTTTAGGGTTTTAAGGGTTTTAGGTTTTGGATTTTGGGGGGCTTAGGGAGTTTAGGGCCCTCGGTTTACACGTTTTGGGTCTTGTGCCACGGTTTCGAGTTCTTGGTTAAGGCCTCAAAAAACACGACTTGCAGGGTGTAGGGTTGAAGGCGTCTGGGTTTGAGGGCATAGGTTTAGGCCCAAGCTAGGGCGTTTTTGTGCTTTGTCTGGCGTTCTTCGCAGGCCTTCACTCTTCGCTTTCTTAGTTGTTGTTGCTTCCTGGGGTTTAGGGTTTAGGGTTTAGGGTTTAGGGTTTAGGGTTTAGGGTTTAGGGTTTAGGGTTTAGGGGAGGTTTGGGATTTTGCTGAAGACAGGCTCAGGGTCTAGGACGTGTTGCTCACCATCAGCCGTTAGCCCTAAAAGCCTGGACGCAGGCCCTGTCAAAAAAGCGAAGCCCGACTACACCCTAAACCCTAATCCCTAAACGCCCTAAACCCTAAACCCTACACCTAAACCTAGAACCTCCAAACCTGAAACTTAGAATGGCACCGAAAGGACCCGCCGCATCGTCACCGACCTTTTGCCCGAGGAGCCCAGCTTTTGGGTTGGGGCTTCTGCCCCCCAGAACCCTAGACCCTTAAACCCCTAAACCCTAAAACCCCCAAACCCAGCCCTAAACCCCAAACCCTTAAACCCCTAAACCCCTAAAACCCCTAAGCCCCTAAGCCCTAAACCGCCCAAACCCTTGAATCTCCTAAACCCCTAAACCCCTAAACCCCGAAACCCCTAAACCCCTAAACCCCTAAACCCCTACACCCCTAAACCCCTAAACCCCTAAACCCCTAAACCCCTAAACCCCTAAACCCCTAAACCCCTAAACCCCTAAACCCCTAAACCCCTAAACCCCTAAGCCTAAACCCCTAAACCCCCCTCAACTCCTGAAACCCTAAACCCCTAAAACCCCCCTCAACTCCTGAAACCCTAAAACCCTAAACCCTAAAACCCTAAAACCTCAAGTCCCAGAATCAGAATCCCTCCAACAAGCCCAAAGAGCCCTGATTCCTCCCTTTGGGGTTTAGGGTTTAGGGTTTAGGGTTTAGGGTTTAGGGCCCCTTAGTATGGTCCCCTACCCTTGCTTACAGGGATCCGAAGTATGGGCCCTCATAATTACTCATCGTGTATATCAGGGTTCTGTAGCGCTCAATCAAGCGAAGGGCTGACTTTGGAACCTTCGATATAAGCCCGAAACCCTCAGCCCCACACACTGTAAACTCGAACCCCATAAGCCCTAAGACAGAGAAGGCTTCAGGGTTGAGGGGCTTAGGGGTTTGGGTTTAGCTTAAGAGCCCTTACCCTAAGCCCTACAACCTAAGACAAAGCAGGGTGTAGGGAATTAGGGTTTTGGGTTCAGCTTAAGATCCCTTACCCTAAGCCCTACTCCTACAACCTGACACAAAGAAGGCTTTAGGGTTTAGGGCTTTAGGGTTTGGGGCTTAGCTTAACAGCCCTTACCCTCGCAAGTAGCCCTCAAACCCTAAACCCTAAACCCTAAACCCTAAAGCACAAACCCTGGCTTCCAGAAACCCTGAACGACTGAATCCTAAACCGCCGGTTAGGGTGTAGGGCACCCACCGCTTCTGAAGTCACTAAACCCCAAACCCCAAACACTGAACCCTAAACCCAAATTGGGGTTTAGGCTTAGGGTTGAGGGTTTAGGGTTGAGGGTTTAGGGTTTAGGGGCTCAGGGCTTAGGGCTTAGGGCTTGGGGCTTGCCAGAGATCAGCACCAGCTCCTGAGCCTGGGCCAGGCCAGACCTGACAAGGATCCACTGTCAGTCTTGGAGGCAGCAGACGCAGAAGGATCCCACCCGACAAACCCTAAACCCTAAACCCTAAACCCTAAACCCTAAACCCTAAACCCTAAACCCTAAACCCTAAACCCTAAACCCTAAACCCTAAACCCTAGTGCGCCTGCCGGATTTCATGAGGCAGAGATCCAAGGTTGATGCCATCGGCTTGAGCCGGCAGATGTTGAACGTTTGGCGGCGCCTCAGCCCTGCTGAGAGGGCCCCATACGAAGCCAAGCCCTGCAACTTTAGACAAAGAAGGTTTAGGGTTTAGGGTTTAGGGTTTAGGGTTTAGGGTTTAGGGTTTAGGGTTTAGGGTTTAGGGTTTAGGGGTTAGGGGTTTAGGGTTCGGGTTTAGCTTGAGCGCCCTTGCTTGGGAGTCCCTCGGCTTAGAAAGCGGGAATCGTAAGGTGTGTTATGCATGAGGATGCTGACTGGGTTCTTAGGGGGACTGCGAAGACTTGCTCAAAAGATCTTCGAAGCCTTAAAGAAGGTAAGCCATAGCAAGGGCCCATGAACCGTGAAACTACTGTAAACCCTAAAACCTAAGCCGAAACCCTAGACCCTAAACCCTAAACCCTAAACCCCCAACCAGCAAAGCTGTGGAGGACGACGGCGAGCTCCAGTTGGAGGAGTCGCAGTACGATCGCCGTTTTGTGTCCTGGCTGTTTTTTTTTTTTTGTTTTTTTTTTTTTTTTTGGGGGGGGGGGGTTGAGTGTTTAGGATTTAGGATTTAGGGTTAAGGTTTAGGGTTTAGGGTTGAAGGTTTAGGGCTTGGGGTCCAGGGATTAGGGTTTAGGGCAGGCCCGAAACCACCCGCTCTCCATACTAAGGGGCCATAGAACTGCCCAAAGACCCCAGACCCTACCTGTTCAAAGTGAGAAATGGCAGCTGGCCTCCTGAGCTCTTCATCTAAACCCTAAACCCTAAACCCTAAACCCTAAACCCTAAACCCTAAACCCTAAACCCTAAACCCTAAACCCTAAACCCTAAACCCTAAACCGTCTTGATGCTTCCAAGTTTACGACATGAGTTTAGAATATGTCACTTGGGATGTTCCCCCTTATACTAAACAGTCCTTAAGTAGGGCTTATAGTACCCCCCTTTTTTCATCCCTATTAAGGACTGTTCGTATCAGGGGGAACATCCCAAGACGTGAACTTAGAATACATCACTGGCAAGGGCTAGGGTTTGGGGGCTTGAGCTTGCTTGTTAAGGGGTAAAGGATGGACCCTTAGCAGGGACCCCTGAATCTTAGTCCCCTATTATGACCCCTATACATACCTTGTGTTGTCCCTAAAAACCTAAGTAGCACCAAAATAACCCGCCAGGGACCTATATGGTCCACCCCAAACCCTAAACCCCAAACCCCAAATAACCCCTAAGGTCCCTTACAAGGGTCCCTCCTTTAGTCCCTTGATTTTCAGGTTTAATGACACAAAAAGAGTTCCGCGGACCCTCCCCACAAGCCTTGGTAACTTGCAGCTCCCTGGTTTTCATAGGGTTTAGGGTTTAGGGTTTAGGGTTTCGGGTAGGTTTCCAGGGCCCAGCGCTCTCCTCACACATCCGTGGGCCGAGGATGAAATCGTGAAGTTCATCCTCGACTGGGAGGCCCGTGACCCAAAAGCCCAAACCCTAAAACCCAAGTCCCCAAACCCTAAACCCCAAACCCTAAACCCTGAACCCTAAACCCCAAACCCTAAACCCTGAACCCTAAACCCTAAACCCCAAACCCTAAACCCTAAACCCCAAACCCTACGCTCCCCAAAGGTTTAGCAGGACTCTCTGGCTGGTCCAGGGCGCACAGGCTTTTGGGACGTTTATCAACCCCAGACGAGGAAAGCAAAATGCTGGCTGACGTGTATGGTGTAGGGTTTAGGGTTTAGGGTTTAGGGTTTAGGGTTTAGGGGCCCATGATCACGCAACATGCAGGCTACTTGTGCCGCCCTGTGGGCACAGGCAACCTTGCCTGTTGACGGCCCTCTTCGGAGTCATTCCTCAGGAAGAGGAAGTCACGTCGGCCTTGGCCAAGTGTGCATCCTCAGGAGCATACTGCTCTGCCCGATATCCTGGCAAGGATTGAGGTTCTGATTGACCGAACAACATGTGCAATCGTCCTTCGGATGGCAGGAGACGATCTTGACATTCGGAGACAGCCTCAGCTGGGGCTGGCAGCAGCAGGCGCACCACAGGCTGTCGCTGCCTTCCGGTGACCCTAAACCCTAAACCATCCTAAACCCCCTAAACCCTAAACCCTAAACCCTAAACCCTAAACCCTAAACCCTAAACCCTAAACCCTAAACCCTAAACCCTAAACCCTAAACCCTAAACCGTGCAGCCAGCCGGAGCTGGCACAGCTGCCACAGCACCTGCGCCTGTCGCAGGGAGAGTAGCAGGCCCGGCCACACCCGGTTCCTCCGCTGCCGTCTGGCTTTGGAAGCCTGAGGTTTAGGGTTTAGGGTTTCGGGTTTAGGGTTTAGGGTTTAGGGTTTAGGGTTTAGTTTTGTTGCGATCCAAAGTTTGGAGCTCGTTGAGAGGATCCGGGCTTTGTGAGTTGTGGGGCTGCGGGCTTCAGAGTTTTTTTGCACACTTGGTGTCTGAGTGATCCCCTTTTGATGGGCTCCTTATGAAAGCAAGCTACACCCTGAACCCTGAACCCAAAACCCTGAATCCTAAACCCGAAACCCTTTCTTTAAATGTGGTGACTGGCCTACCAAGCATAGTGTGCTAACGAAGGTTTAGGGGTCTAGGGTCGGTTAGAGTCCGAGCTTTGGGAAGGGTTTGGGTTTCAATAAGGGCACCCTCAACCCCGAACCCTAATCTCTAAACCCGAAAACCCTGAACTCCAAACTCCTGAACCCCCAATTCCTAAATCCGTGTTATGGGCTTTGAGGGGCTTCAAGCTTTAGGCATCTTTTTTTTTTCCGGGGGGGGGGGGGGGGGGGGGGGGGGGGGGGGGGGGGGGGCTCCCGGGTTTTAGGACATGTTTTGGGTTCATGCCTTGTATTTCTTTTTGATTTTAGTAGGGCTTGAGGCAGGTAGGGTTTAGGGCTTAAGGTTTAGGGTTAGGGTTAAGGGGTTTGGGGTTTAGGCCCCTAAACAGGTATGGTTAGGGTTAAGGGGTTTAGGGTTTAGGCCCCTAAACAGGTATGGGGTGTACAAGGTAGCCACATCTCTCATTTTCTCAGCGCTAGTCAGTTTTCAGTTTGCCAAGCTGACCCTAGGGCGGGAATACTTGGGGTTTAGGGTTTAGGGTTTAAAGGTTTAGGGTTTAAGGTTTAGGGTTTAGGTTTGGTGTTTAGGGTTCAGGGTTTAGGGTCGGGACTTTGGGGCCCAAGTAAAAAGCAATGAGGTGCATGGACCCGTAAAGTAAAAGCCTAACCCCGTGGGCTCATTTCAAGGCTGAGGGAACCCTAAACCCCTAAACCCTAAAACCCTAAGCCCTAAACCCTTTCGAGGCTGAGGGAACCCACCTGACGCAGAACGGCCGGTTGGGCAAAGTTCTCGAAGGCGTGGCGTTCGGAATTCTAACCCTTCTCACCGAAACCCTAAACCCCAGACCCTAAACAGGAACCCCCTGCACCCTACATGCACATATATATATATATATACATGTATATATATAGATATTATATACACATATTAATAAAATATAAATATATACATACATATATGTATATATATATATATATATATATATTATGGTATGTAATTATGGATGTATACATGCCTATCAACCTTTTTTGTGGGTACCTTTTCTACCGGGCCGGGGTTCTGAAAAACAAGCAGGTTCGGCACCTAGGAAAGGGAGAGTTAGGGTAGAAGTACCACACCCTAAGCCCTGAGCCCTAAAGGCTTCGGGGTTTAGGGTTTAGGGTTTAGGGTTTAGGGTTTAGGGTTTAGGGTTTAGGGTTTAGGGACACCCCAAACCCTCAAGCCCAAAGGTTGCGATGAACTTGCTCTGGTGCTATCTTTCGGGTAGTTTACGTGGGAACTCCCCACCTGAAGCCAGGGGAAGTTCACTTTTGCTGAACCACGAGTGGATAGTCCTTATACCTACATACATACACAAATACATACATACATACCTTTATACATACATACCTACATACATACACACATACATACAGAAAGCATTGTATATCTGTATGCGGATTGGATTGATTGATTGATTCATTGATTGTTTGATTGACTGTTTGATTGATTGATTGCCTGAGCTCCACACCCGGAAGTCTCCACCGCCTCCAGTCTACCTGACTTGGGGTTTGAGTTTGGGTCCAGGGTCTGGGGTTTAGGGTTTAGGGTTTACGGTCTACGGTTTAGGGTTTATTGTTTAGGGTTTATATTAGGGTTTAGTGATTAGGGTTTAGGGTTTCTGCTTTGCAGCGTTGTCGCTTCAAGGGGCTGAACGGTCTTTATGAGGCTGATGAGGTTTGGCCGTGTGTGCGTTGAAATGTCCTCTACAACAAGGAAAAAAGAAAACATGCATCAGGATTGCAAGGGGCAAGCAAGTTACGACGGGGTTTGGGTACGCATTTTTCACCCAAAGAACCCCTAAGAACCCTAAGCCCTAAGCCTTGAACCCTGATCCCTAAACCCTAAACCCCAAAGAGCCCGGAAGACCCTGACAAATCCACTCAAACCCTAAACCCTAAACCCTAAACCCTAAACCCTAAACACCCCAGCGCCCTTATGGTGGCAGGCTCCTTCGCTGCGGCCAAAAACCAGGAGGTACTTGATGCTTTGAGGCGGCATGGGGTTTAGGGTTTAGGGTTTAGGGTTGAGGGTTTAGGGTTTAGGGTTTAGGGTTTAGGGTTTAGGATTTAGGGTTCAGGGTTCAGGGTTCAGGTTTTCGGGGTTTGGTTTTTTTTTCGGGTTTAGACGTAGGGAATGTGTGTAGGGTTTTAGGGTCGGGGGGGGGGGGGGGGGGGGAGCTGGGAGCGGGGAGGCGGCACTTGAAGGTTCATGGTACTTACCAACCACTTCTAACTGTACTTGTAACCCTACGTATACTTGGGATAACCCCTATAAGGCCCTTTAAGGGTATTATAAGTAGGGTTATAAGTACAGTTATAAGTGGTTGGTAGGTACCATGAACCTTGAAGCAGGGGACAGCAGAGGGCCCGTTCAGGATCAGCTTTGCCATGCATTTGGTGTTTGGCGCTTGTTTGGCCGATTCCTGGAACTGAAAAGGCTGACATCCTATCCCCTAAGGGTTTAGGGTTTAGGGTTTAAAGTTTAGGGTTTAGGGTATTATACCCTAAACACCCTGAAGTTTAGGGTTTAGGGTATTATACCCTAAACACCCTGAACTGAAGACCGTCGCAGCTACAAGCCTCCACCCTCCTACTCCCAGCCCCTAAACCCTGAACCCTGAACCCAAACTGTCGTTGCAGGTTCGTGTACAATGACATCGCGCCTTTCCGTGCCATGGCACAATGGAAGCCCTAAACCCCAAGCCCTAAGCCCTAAACCCTAAACCCTAAACCCTACACCCCCCGGGCCCTCGTAGTGACACAAAGGCTGCGTCCCTCTCAGGCCCCCCAATGTGGCTCGGATGTTGCCCAAGGGCTTCTGCAAAGGAACTTCTCCACCGAAAGGGCACACGGAAAGCGCTAAGAGTATAGGGCTTTAGGGCTTAGGGCCTCCTATCTTAGACCCCTGGGGGTGATCTAGAAAGTTAAGCCCGAAACTCGAAATAACCCTAAGTTCAATACACAGCGGAACCCTAAACCCTAAACCTTAAACCCTAAACCCTAAATCCTAAACCCTAAACCCTAGTTCGTAGTACTTTGGAGCCCCATCCTCTCAGGGCTCTCGAGAGTCATCAAACCAAGTTGTTCCGAAGTCTCAAACCTTGTGGACTGAATACTCTAAACCCTAACCCCTATACCTTAAACCTTAAACCCTAAACCTTAAACCCTAACCCCTAAGCCCTAAACCCTAAACCCTAAGCCCTAAACCCTAAGCCCTAAACCCTAAACCCTAACCCCTAAACCTTAAACCCTAAAGCTTAAAAGTTTCGTGAGCCACATATTCTAAGACTTACGGCTTACAGGAGGTTTTGGGTGCAGTTTGGATCCCTAAACCCTAAACCCTAAACCGTAAACCCTAAACCCTAAACCCTAAACCCTAAACCCGCGATCAAGGAGTCTGAAGGGCCTTCAGACTGTTTGTGCAGAAGCCTAGGCCTCACCAGAAAAGTCCCCCGAGTCGGGCTCCAGGGTTTAGGGTTTAGGGTTAGGGTTTAGGGTTTAGGGTTTAGGGTTTAGGGTTTAGGGTTAAGGGTTTAGGGTTTAGGGTTTAGGTTTAGGGTTTAGGGTAGTTAGGATCACAAGTAGTAAGAAAACATGTACGCCGCTTAGCCCTAAACCCTACACCCTAAACCCTATGCCCTAAACCCTAAACCCTAAACCCTAAACCCTAAACCCTAAACCCTATGCCCTCAGTGGGGCCCATGTAACCCCAACGGATTAGTAAAATCTTCGGGCCCCAGCTGCTGAATTTCCTTCCCCAACCCCCCCCCCCCCCCCCCCCCCCCCCCCCCCAAAGCCCTTATCCGCTAAGCTTAAAGCCGAAAGCCTAAAGCTTAGAGCCTAAACCATATGCTCTAAACCCGAAGCCCTAAACCCTAAACCCTAAACCCTGAACCCTAAACCCTAAACCCTAAACCCCAGGCATAGCCGGCGAGTTGATCTTCGGCATCGTCAGCAGATTTCTGCGCCAGCCGAAGAACGCGTAGTCAGCCAAAGGTCTAAAAATATTAGGGTTTAGGGTTTAGGGTTTAGGGTTTAGGGCTTAGGCTTAGGCATTAGGGAAAAGGGGAATGGGGCTGAGGGGTTTAGGGTTTGTAGGGGTTTTGGTCGAGTCTGGGGGGCCCCCCATGCTGACTGCAGACGCATGACAAGTGGGAGGCCCAATGAGACCGGTCCTGTTGGTCTGACGGAGGGCTTACCCTCAGGGAAGGGCTCAACCCTAAACCCTAAACCCTAAACCCTGAGGGTTATTGTGTTTCTGTTATCGTTTCGTGGGGGGGGGGGGGGGGGTAGGTGGGGGAATTTAGGTACTTTGCACCTTTGTATTGAACCAGGAAGACAACGAGCCTGCTGAGCAAGACCACCCTGCTACCTTTGAAGCCCTAAACCCTAAACCCTAAACCCTAAACCCAGCAACCTTAAAGCCAGGATTAAGGCGCAATCAGAAAGCCGCGGTGATGCCACCGTCACGTCAGACCCGTGTTGCACAGTCATGTCAGTGCTTGGAGGTTCAGGGTACTTAGAACCCTAAACCCTACACCCTAAACCCTAAACCCACTTATACTGCTGTTAGTTATAACCCTTTTCTAAGCCCCCTAAGTAGCCTAATGCGGTTGTAACTGGGTGATGAGTACAGTTAGAATTGGGTTACTAAGTACCCATGAGCCTCCAAGTGGATCCCGTTCAAGCCCCACCTTTTCAAAAGTGCAGATGTCGCGGCACTGCTCGAGGTGCAGATTCCAGCTGGGAGGGGCACTGTACCTTAAGGATCCATGTACCTAGATAGTATATACGCGGGCCCTAAAGCTACCATATGGGAACCCCTTTAAGGCCAAGTATATACCATCTAGGTACATTGACCCTTAGGGGTAACCCCATGACCCCGACAAACTTGATAAATTCTGTTCGTGCAGGCCTTCAGCCTTAGATACCTAAGTAGCAGAACATCGACTGCCCAGCTCTGGGCCATTACATTGCGACTCGCGCAAGAAACCCTTTAGGTCCTAAACCCGAAACCCTAAACCCTAAAGCCTAAACCCGAAACCCTAAACCCTAATCCCGAAACCCTAAACCCTAAACCCTAAACCCTAACCCTAAACAATCATGCCAGTGCGATGCCGGCGCAAGAGGGCAGCGGGATCCGGGCATTTAGTCCGAATTTCGCAAAGACCGGCCCAGGGATTCAGGGGCCTAGAAACTAGGGGTTGAAACCCTAAACCCTAAACCCTAAACCCTAAACCCTAAACCCTAAACCCTAACCCTAAACCCTAAACCCTAAACCCTAAACCCTAAACCCTTAACCCTTAACCGTAAACCCTAAACCCTAAACCCTAAACCCTAAACCCTAAACCCTAAACCCTAAACCCTAAACCCTAAACCCTAAACCCTCGCCTCGAAGCCCGCAAACCAGCCCTAAACCCTAAACAGAATTTAAGGCCAGTCTTGCAGAGTCCTGCACATTTTTCGCAGGCCACATGCTCGCAGGAGGCGTCCAAAGGACTCCCCCCAGCAGCCGCCCAAAGGATCCAAGTGCCTGGGTGCAGGTTTCTTGTTCAAACCCTAAACCCTAAACCCTAAACCCTAAACCCTGCACATGAATCCTTTGTTCTGTGGCCCGATTCTTCCGCACAATGGGTGTGCGTCTCTTTTGGCGCTTAAGGTTAAGAGGTTACAGCCCAAAGCTATCCCTAAACCCTAAGCCCGAAACCCTACACCCAAGGGCCTAGCTATTCCTTGTAGGCTACCTAAGAATCCTCTACTGAGCGTGTAACCTACAGCAAAAGCGGCTTCGGAGATTCGTAAGGTAGAGGTCAAAGCCCCAAACCCCAAGCCCTGCGGAGCTCAGTTTTTAAAAAGTTTAGGGTTTAGGGTTTAGGGTTTAGGGTGTAGGGTTTAGTCCTAAACCTTAAGCCCTAAGCCTCTTGCCGATGTTTGTCAACATTGTAGGCTGATAGTAAGTGGTCACTTCTCTCAATTATGGTCCCTTTTCGGGTTATCATTACAAGGCGGCCCTAATATTTATTAGGGTACCCAAAAATGGACCATACTTTGGAGGACTGACCTAATAGTGAAATAGGTGCCTTGGTCTCAACTCAACGCAGATGTCTTTTCAAGCATGCTAGGAAGACCTCAGAGCCTCACCCTAAAGGCACCGAGACTTCACAAGATCCAGCCATCACTAGGGTTTAGGGTTTAGGGTTCCGGGTTCCGGGTGTAGGATTTAGGGTTTAGGGTTAGGGCGCATCTATCCTTGTAGCCCTGAAGAAGGCTTTGTTCCCTAACCGTATGCCTCAGCTGGAGCCCCACACCGTTTAGGGCCTACAGCCCTAAGCTCCCAGACAATGCAAGCATCGAAGCCCACTCCTAAGCGCATCACCCTGAATTAATAAACTCCGAAGCTTCTAGGGTGTAGGGTTTAGGGTTGGGGGTTTAGGGTTTAGGGTTTAGGGTTTCAGGGGTGTGTTTCATAGAGAGGCACAGCCCACCATTTTCTGTCCGCTGCACGTTTCCCCCAGGCTCCGGCAGGTCGTATCCGGACATTCCAGATTTGTAGGGCTTTGCCCCTCACCCCTGAACCCTATACAGCCTGAAACCCCTAAAACCCTAAGCCTAAAACCCTAAACCCTAAGCCTAAACCCGAAAACACTAAGCACTAAACCCTAAACCCTAAACCCTAAACCCTAAACCCTAAACCCTATCCCCTAAACCCTAAACCCTAAACTCCTAAGCCCTGCACCCGAAACCCGAAACCCTAAGCCCTAAGCCCTAAACCCAAACCCTAAACCCTAAACCCAAGCCACCAGGCCCTCATAGCGACTGTAACAGACCAGCTGGCCTGAAGCTGCGGACCGGCAGCGAGAAGATTGCAAACAGGTCTGATGCAGGGTTCAGGGTTTAGGGTTTAGGGTTTAGGGTTCCGGGTTTAGGGTTTAGGGTTCAGGCTAGGGTTTAGGGTTTAGGGTTACCTAGGGCTTCAGGTTAGGATTCAGGCGCTGTTTAGGGTTCAGGGGTAGCTTAGAGCTGCAATCTCTTTAGGGGAAACCCTCGACCTTCAAACCCGAATCTTTCGGGGGGACCCTAAACCTTCAAGGGCTCAACCCTTAAGCCTTAGTCCCTAAACCCTAAACCTTTAAACCCTGGCACTTTTAACCCCTAAACCCTAAGCCCAAGCCCTAAACCCTAAACCTTCAGGCCCTAAACCCTAAACACCGCTAGCCACGCGAGCTGAGGATCAAGTCCTCATCGAGTCACATGAGCAGCACCTTGTCCAGGTTTAGAGTTTAGGGTTTAGGGGTATCCCCTAAACCCCAATCCCTAAACCCTATTCCCTCAACCCTAAACCCTAAACCCAGATTTAGCGCTTAGGGTTTAGGGTTCAGGGTTTAGAGTTTAGGGCCTTGTCCAGCACTGGTTGACTTCCCCATCCCTCCGGGGCATTTCCTTGACCTTATGTGTTTTTTCCCCTTTTGGGGGTTTTGGAGCATCATCTGGAGAAAGATTTTTCAGCAGGTTTTTGAGGGCAATCCTAGCTATGGGATCCTATGCTACCCCCCCCCCCCCCCCAACCCTATCTTACCACTTAACTCTTAGTCGGCATAGGCACAACGGTTCGCCGGCATAGGCACGACGGTTTGTCGGCATGGGCACGCCTTTTGGCTTTTCCTTTATTCACGCTCAATAAAGGGGCACGGCGGTTCGTCGGCATAGGCACAACGGTCCCAGGGAAGTCCAGGGGGTCTGGAGAGGGGGGGGGGGGGGGGCTATGCTTTCAGGACCTATCGTTTCGGGTTCAGGGCCTAGGGTCTCAGGGTTTAGGGTACAGGGGTGATGGGGCTAGGGCTCCCAGGCTCCAAGCCCTGTTCAAGAGGCGTGCCTATGCCCAAAACGGAGTTTAAGACAGTCGGGTAGAGAGAGAGAGAGAGAGAGAGAGAGCTTGAGGCGGGCGCTTGAAGGCGTGAGGTGCTGGGCCCTATGGGGTATGGAGTCTAGGGTTTATGGAATGAGTGAACTTTCTACTTTCTTTGCATTCTGGGATTCTTTGGGCGAGTGGGTATGTTCCTGTCGCTTGAACATGGCTTGGGGGATGGCTCAGTAAGTGCATAGGATGTCCTGAAGGTTTGGGGCTTGGGGGTCTAGGGGTTTAGGGGTTTGATTGGGGTTTGGGGGTTTAGGCTAAGGCGTTAAGGTTTAGGGGTTTGGGGTTTAGGGTTTAGGGGTTTAGGGGTTAAGGGTTTAGGGGTTTAGGGGTGTAGTAAGGGTTTAGGGCTGTAGGGGTTTAGGGGTTTAGGGGTTTAATTAGGGGTTTAGGGGTTCGGGTTGGGGTTTAGGAGTGTGTGGTCTCCTCTCTGCAGCAGCCTTAGGTACTCGGATGGCCGCATCGTCAGCGCCCGCCTCAGAACAACCAGCCTGTTCGATCTAAACGCCTTCTAATCCAAGGGTGTAGGGTTAGGGTTTCGGCTGTAGGGTTTACTGGTGATCTTCGGGGATGCTTGTTTTTCTTCCTCCTAGAGTAGCCTGTACACTCCTCAAAAGGCAATCTAGTGCGTTTGATGGGTATAAATTACGTCTGCTCTCATCTGGCCCTCTGGCCCGTTGTATGAGCCAATTTCAGTTCTCACAGTGATTCTCACACTTATCTTCGGTCAGTCCCCGGTGGTAGGCGATCCCGCCAGCCGTCTGCTGGGTGTTGTTTGTCTGTTTGTTTCCTCACATTCCTCACAAGCAGACTTTGTGGGCATAGTCGATCGATTTCAGTGGGATTTGACACGTCGTATCGTGCAAGTCCTTAACCTACAAAAAGGAGAATATAAGGAAGGATTGTACCATACCCTTAAGTTTCTTGAAGGGGTATGCCCAAGGGGTATGCTGATTTTTTCTTGGGTAAAGCCTCAAGCAAGTGCCGTGGAGGCTGTAGGCCCATCCCCAACCTTACGGGTCCATGTACCTATATAGTATATGCTCGGCCTTGGCCTTAGAAAGGGTTCCCATGTAGAGGGTTCAGGGGTTAGGATTTTGGGGTTTACACTTCTGTTTGCTTAAGAACGCCCAAAATTTAAGTATATTCAAAAAACCTTGCAATCTTATAAGGAAGAACATGTTTTAATTTTTTTGGGGTGTTCTCAAGCAACTCGTGGTTTAGGGCTCAGGGCTCCCCGAGAGTGCCCCGGGCAGGTCGCAACTTCCTTCCGGGGGTGGTCAAGGGCCTCAAAGAGACTTCCTTTGACGAGGCCGGCCTTGGTTGAGGTTGAGACCCGAAAACCCCAGAACCCTAATCCCCAGACCCCTAAACCCTAAACCCCAAACCCTAAACCCTAAACCCGAAATCCTGCGAAGGGGGTTCTCGGGTTTGGGGTTGTATAAGAGGAACATCAGGCAAGGATTGCTTTTGCGGTCAGGGAGAGTACTCAGGTGCTGCAGAAACTGGCTTTAGTACCGTGATGTCGTTTGTAGACGGCTTTAGAGTTCGGGTTAGGGGGTTTCAAGGGTCCGGGGATTACTTGTCTTTAGTTTGCTTGTGTGCGGTTTTTTGAACAACAGTCTAAGCAGTTTGAAGTCCTCAAGGACCAAAGACTTAGATCAGCCGCTCCCCCCCCCCCCCCACAAAAAAAAATATAGGGACCCATGACCCATGCCATTACAATGGCATCAGAACCATTACAAAGGGATGCATAGGCCTGTGTCAGAAGCACAACAGAAAGCCTGACATCACGTACTCCTGTCAACCCTGGGCCCTAAAGCGGTTTAGGGTCTAGGGTTTAGGGTTTGGGGTTTGGGGTTTAGGGTTTAGGGTTTGGGGTTTAGGTTTGGGGTTTAGGGTTTGGGGTTTGGGGTTTAGGGTTTGGGGTTTGGGGTTTAGGGGGGTTGGGGTTTATATAGGGTCTGAAGCCAATCGTTTCGATCCTCAGCCTCAGCTTGAAACCTGCCTCAACCCATTGAATTTCAGTTTGGGGTTTTGCTTAGGGCTTTGAGACTTAGGGTTGAGGTTTAGGGTTTAGGGTTTGGGGGTTTGGGGTTTAGGGTTTAGGGTTTGGGGTTTGGGGTTTCGGGTTTAGGGTTTGGGGTTTGGGGTTTGGGGTTTAGGGTTTAGGGTTCGCTCAGCATCTCATGTCCAAGCATCCATTAGTCAAGCTGCTTGTCAGCTGTTGGACAAAGACCCAGTACCTTAAGAAAGTAGAAGTTTAAGTAGTTTCTCATCAGACGCACCAGTAAGCCAAACACACACCAAAGCTAAGAGTATGGGTTCCCCTACTACCTCCCTCTATACTCCCCCCCTCCCCCCCCCTAGGTTCACCCCTTAAATTACCTTAGTTAGACTTAATTCTCCCTAAATAACCTTAAATCTGGGGGCGAACCTGGGGGGGGGGGTAGTATAGAGGGGGGTGTAGGGGAACCCATGATAAGACGTGCCAAGCACACCTTCAGTAAGGCCGCGCCTCCTTGGGAGGTGGGGGACACAGCAGTGGCCCTTGCCCACAAAGAAACGGCCCTTCGAAGAAAATGGCCCTTGCCCACGATGAAGTGGCCCCTTGCCCACGAAATTTTTGTTTCTTGCCCACGAAATTTGGACCCTTGCCCTCGCACCCGAAGAAATGGCCCCAGCTTTGGCCCTTGCCCACGAAGAGGTTCAGGGTTTAGATATATAGGTGAACGAGAGGTTTCGGGTTTAGGCAGGAAAGAACCTTGGGGGCCCGTGGGATATTTGATATTATCCCCATGGGTTTACGGGGTTTACGGGGATGACATGTTTGGACTTTGTAACCCTAAAACCTATCCGTGAGCTGTAAAGGGTAAAGGGGCCCACCAAAACCAACAAACAAAGCTTCCAAAACATTCCGTGAACCTTGATGGATGACCAGCCCTGATTGTCAGGGGGACTGACTTTTAGAGTCCGGTTTAGGGTTTGGGTCTCCCCCCCGCCCCCCCCCCCACTCCGCTCCCCCCGCAGGCCTTGAAGAAGTTCTTCTGGAAGATGCTCGAGGCCAGGTGGAACGGAAGCTTCCCCTGTAAGCGCTGAAGTCTAAATCCCCAACGCCTGAACCCTGAGCCTCAAACCCTAATTTCTAAACCTGTTCGACAACGATCGCTCCCTGAAATAAACCTGTTCGACAACGATAGCTCCGTGAAATTTGACCCCTAAACCCCCAAACCCAAAGCCACGAACAAGGATCCCACAACCCCTGAAGTACTAGGTTCCCAGATTCTCAAATACCTTTCACGCCTGAAACCCTGCACTCTCAACCGCACAACCCTAACAGGGTTTAGGCTCCGAAGCCCTAACCCCAAACCCCAAACCCCAAACCCCAAACCCCAAACCCTAAACCCTAAACCCTACTTAAACCCTAAGAAGAGCTCAAGCCGAATCAGGGCCTTCACCCCCTCAACCGTAAGCCCCTAAACCCTAAATCCCCAAACCTTAAACCCCAAACCCTAAACCCCAAACCCTAAACCCCAAACCCTAAACCCCAAGCCCTAAACCCTAAGCTGGCAGGGTTTTGGCTTCAGGGTTTCGGGGTTGAGTTCTCAAGGAGTTCCGACGGAAGGTCTAGACAAGTGCATGTATTTATACTTAATACACATACCTGTACATATTCATATGCTCAGTTCTCTAAATAACAGTAAGCTCCGAAAAGTTGGAACATTCCTCCCCCATACCCCAAAAGGTATCCTAAAGGGAATCCCAGCTCGAATCGTCCTAAACCATGTTCCAACTTTCTGGAGTTCACTGCAAGGTCCCTTTTGGGGTACCCTTTTTCAATGGGGCAGCCTTATATTCAGGAGCCCAAAGGAGGACCATAGTTTAGGGAACTCACCCATATATACACAGTGTTGCTCTATGTCTATATTTGCTAAGAAACATAAGAGTGAGCGCAACAATAGAATGCATACTTACAAGCCACAACCCAAATCGTGATCATGCATGCAGTACGCGAATTTGTCTTGTTTTTGTTTCAGCCAAGGATCCTGAACCGCGGACCCCAAGATCTATCCTCCCGAAGCGGTTCAGGAATTAGGGCTTACGCATTCAAAACTCTTGTTAACATGAGCTTCTTTTCGGAAGTTTTGACGAATTTATGGCGCATGAATTGAACTTAAGCTGCAAAAGAAGCGCATGGAAGGAGACGGTAACCGGGCCTCGGCGGGTTTAGGGTTTGAGTTCTGGCTTTGTTGCTTGGGCCATGCTGTTTGGTGCGCAGCTCCTCTTGGCCTCAGCTGGAGAGCGATACAGAACCAAGGTTCTCCGGGCATGAAGGCAACCCTACACCCTAAACCGCATGAATGCATAGGGGTGAAAGAGCCGAAATGTGCCCGTAAAACACGTTGTCTAGCGCACTTGGAGGCTTCAAAGTGCTTGTAGTCCTGCAGATATGGAGCCCGGGAATGCAGAAACTAATCAGTCTCAAACTTCCGGCCTACCGTAGAAGACGCGTGATGAGTTGTATATACCTAGAGTAATCTGTTCTAGAACGGGGGGCTGTATCATGAAGAACCCTAAACCCCTAAACCCCTAAACCCCTAAACCCCTAAACCCCTAAACCCCTAAACCCCTAAACCCCTAAACCCTAAACCCCAAACCCTTAGTAGCTTTGGAGTTCTTAAGGCAGGTACTCGTACACCTCTAAGCACGCATATCCGACCTCGTGACCCTGCGGCCGTCTTTCCGGCGAAGCATGGACAGCATGCAGGCAAGCAGCTTTCGGAGGTTTAGCGTTTCGGGCTTAGCGTGTGGGGCCTATGGCTTCCCAAAAATACTGAAGCTGAAACCCTAAACCCTAAACCCTAGACCCTAGACCCTAAACCCTAAACCCTAAACCCTAGACCCTAAACCCTAAACTCGATGGACAGCATCCAGGCCAGCAGCTTTCGGAGCTTTGGCGTTTGAAAGGGCGTCGGGTGTTGGGCCCTGGGGCTTCCCCAAACCCCAAACCCTAAGCCCTAAACCCTAGACCCTAAACCCTAAACCCTAAACCCTAAACCCTAAACCCTAAACCCTAAACCCTAAACCCTAAACCCTAAACCCTAAACCCTAAACCCATAAACCCTAAACCCTAAACCCTAAACCCTAAACCCTAAACCCTAAACCCTAAACCCCAACCCCGATGGTTGCGGGTTCAGAGCTTATCCAGGGCTTCGGTCTGGAGGGGGCAGCTCTTTTTTTGGGTGTTCTTGTGTTGAAGTCTTCAGGAGAATCTTCCCCCCTGCTAGGGTTTAGGGTTTAGGGTTTAGGGTTTAGGGTTTAGGGTTTTTAGGGTTTAGGGTTTAGGGTTTAGGATTTAGGGTTTAGGGTTTAGGGTTTAGGGTTTAACATGAGGTTTCGGGCCTAGGGTTGGGCCTGCAAGGCTTGGGATTCCTCGGGATAGCCGCTCAGGGGTCTTATTGTGCAGGGTTTGCGGTTTCCAAGGATTCAGAGGCGTAGGGTTTAGGGTTTAGGGTTTAGGGTTTAGGGTTTCGGGTTTCGGGTTTAGGGTTTAGGGTTTAGGATATTAGGATTTCGGGGTTTCAGGGTTCAGGGTTTCCGGGCTTCAGGGTTTCAGGGTTTTTGAGTTTTCGGGTTTTGGGGTTGAGGGCTTAGCCGAGATGTGGGCTTAGGCGAGATGTGGGTGTGGACTGCTAGCTGCAGTTAGGGTTTAGGGTTTAGCCCTAAACCTAAACCCTCAACCCTAAACCCTAAACCCTAAACCCTAAACCCTAGCCCTAAACCCTAAACCTCAAACCCTCAATCCCAGCCTCTTCTCGCTCTGGGCGGGCAGGGCGACGACCGGCAACGACTCAATGAGTCTTCAGAGAAAGGCCGCGGTAGCTTAGGGTTGAGGGTTAGAGTTTAGAGTTTAGGGTTTAGGGTTTAGGGTTTAGGGTTTAGGGTTCAGGGTTCAGGGTTCAGGGTTCAGGGTTCAGGGTTTAGGGTTAGCGAGAGACAGCACTTGGAGGTTCGTGGTACTTATTCATCCAATCGCAATTGTACTTATAACCAACTATATCCATACTGGGCACTTAAGGGGCTCATCACTGGGTGATAGCCGCAGTTATCATTGGGCAATAAATACCCTTAAACCTCCAAGTAGGCTCTACATTGTTGTTGTTAGTGAGTGTATATGGGCGATACTGGGATACTGGCAATAGAAACCCCTAAGCCCGAAAACCCTGAACCAAAATAAGACCCTAAACTACGGGTTCCCTCATACTCCCCACTACTCCCTGAGGCTCCCTGAGTTTCCTAGCTACCTTAAGCCCTAAACCCCAAGCCCTAAACCCGAAACCATAAACCCTAAACCCAAAAACCCTAGACCCTAAACCCTAGTGGGAGGCGCATCTTGTCGACTGCTGTGCCCGCCAGCGGGCACAGACCCGATCTCTCAAGTCACCTGAAGGCGACCAAGACTTACACTACAGCCTTTGCTTCCAGCCAGCTGCTGGACGGGAGCCTCCGATTCGGCACAGCAGAGAGTTCTCGGACCTTCAGCCGCCGGACGCGTGTGACTACTCTGTAAATACACCCTAAACCCTGAACCCCTAAGCCCTAAACCCTAAACGCTAAACCCTAAACAGTCACAGTCGAAGAGACCGACAACCCGCAGCCGTGGGGGGGGGGGGGGGGCGCTCAAAGCCCTAAACCCTAAACCCTAAACCCAAAAACCCTAAACCAACTAGTAGGTCTCTGAAGGATCTAAACAATGCCCGAGCCCTGGTACACGAGGACGTGGCGGCTCGGCTGATTCTGGCACTGGATGAGTTGGAGGTACCTTGGCTTAGGGTTTCCGGTTCAGGCTCGTACGTGGAAGGCGCGAAGAGTTGGGAGGCTGCGCCTCCACAGGCACAACAGACACTACGGGCGTGCGCTGGGGCGTGTACGAAAGTGCCAGGCACAACAGAACTTTCTGGGCCCCCGGAGACTTCAAATCTGGCTGAAGTGTCGCCGATCGCGTCGTCGACAGAGACCGGTGTGCTTGCAGCGAAAGGCTAAACCCTAAACCCTAAACGTTAAACCCTAAACCCTAAACCCTAAGCCCTAAACCCTAAACCCTAAACCCTAAACCCTAAACCCTAAACCCTAAACCCTAAACCCTAAACCCTAAACCCTAAACCCTAAACCCTAAACCCTAAACCCTAAACCCTAACCCTAACCGCCCTAATCAGCTCGAGCGGACAGCTCCAGCTCGGAGCGAAATGGTCTCCAGCTGAATCCTTCCAGGCTAAGCTTGCAGCTTCAGACCCTTTGTTGCCCTTAGTTGCCTTAGTTGGGGCTTAGGGTTTAGGGTTTGGGGTTTAGGGTTTAGGTTTAACGCCAAAGAAGCACAATCACTGCCCTCGATGTAGGTTTCCATGTTCCGTGCTACGGCACCAAGAGTAATTTTACTCGGGAAAACGAGAAGAGAAAAGAACGGTACTGTGATTGTGCAAAGAAGACTTTTTTACACGGGCTTGTCACACAACCCCATCTGTGACGGAGAGGCCTAGGGTTCAGAGTTTAGGGTTCTTGCTCTGACTTTTACAGCGTCACAGCACTTCGATGACCCTAAACCCTGAACCCGGACCCTGAACCCTAAATCCTAAACCCCGCGCACTGGTGTCCTGCAGGTGCCTGCTGCCAGTGCTTCTGGTCACTCTTCTCCCACATCCTGGGGGGAGCCAGATACTCAGTGGTGCGAGCACTATTAAGAACTGACTTGTTTGCAGGTTATGAAGGTGATCGGTACCTATGTCACATCCATGAGGCTCCGGGAGAAAGTCCTCTCTGCAGCTACTGTCCTGAACACCGAGCAGCGACCCCTGTCCGCATTCCACCAGTTGCACCACGAGCTCGCTTTGGCGCGACAGGCCTCGCTCTGTGACGGAAGTCGGCAGAGCAGACCCTAAACCCTAAACCCTAAACCCTAAACCCTAAACCCTAAACCGTGGCTCTGGGCAACCGCCTGGATACAATGCCAGAAGCAGCATTTCCAGTTGCTCGAGGAGTCGCCGAAGGAAGACTGGCACCTTCTAAGTACAAACTCCCTTTTTGGTTTCTTTGGTACTCACCCGAGACCCAGACCCTCATATAAGGTTTAGGGTCTAGGGTTTAGGACTTACCTTCTGACTTCAACATGCCAGAACTGCAGGAGTATTGTGAAATCTTTGCGGTTTAGGGTTTAGGGTTTCGGGTTTAGGGCTAGCCCTGAAACTTCAACCCTAAAGCACACAGTGCCTTTGCGGGCCAGTTTCGCCAGCCGAGAATGCTTCGACATCACACGAAATGACCTAAGCCCTAATGAGCCCTTACAGCTCTGCACCCCCCAACCCTGAAACCCTAAAACCTAAACCCTTAAACCCTTTTTAACAAAATAAACCCTAAAACACAACACCTCTAAAACCCAAAAACTCTAAAACCCAAAAACTCTAAAACCCTAAGCCAAGGTAGCATTCAAAGCCATGCGACCCTGGAATGTGCCTGTATAGACCCTTGCATCGCAGGCCCTGCAAAACCTAGAGCTTCAAAAGCCCCTGAATCCCTAACCGTAAACCCTGAACCCTGAACCCTACACCTTGAGCAGAACCCAAGCCCTGAACCCTGAAACCTTAGACCCTGAAACCCAGAATCCTTGAACGCTTACACCCTAAACCTGAAATTCTTAAACCAAAAACCCTTAAGGGCCTTCCTTAAAACCTAAACCCAGACATCCAACTCCCTTGCACCCTAAACCCTGAAACCCTAAACGCTCGAACCCTTAAACCCAAAACCCTTAAGGCCCTTAAACCCTAAACCCTGACAACCAAGTCCTTTGCACCCTTAAACCCTGAACCCTTGAACCCTAAAACCCTTAAGAGCCTTTAGAGCCCTTGAACTCCAAAACCCTAAATCCTTAAACCCTTGAACCCTTAAACCCCTGAAACCTGCAACCCTTAAAAGCCCAAACGCTAAACCCAAAACTCTAAGCTTGTGAGACGCCCGTCGTGAGTGGCAGGTGGTGGGCCAGCGTGGCAGCCCTTGGCGACCGGAGGCCGGATTTTTTTTTTTTAACGCAGGCTTTAGGGTTCAGGGCTTCGGCTTTTGGGAGCCCTAAATTGCTAAACCCAAAGCCTTATTGGGAGTAAGGTTTCCGGTTCAGGCTGCGGTCTTTGTGCGGTTAACGAAGAGCTTTGGGGCGGGAGGTTGTGGGTTCAGCTGCCGTGTTGTTTAGTGTTTGGGGTTCAGGGTTTAGGGTGTTAACTCCAAGCCCTCAATTTCAAGCTCACTTCTTCAAACCTTAGCATCTCTGAAGTAGGTACTCAAAAGCCCCCACTACCTCAGCCAGCCCGCCCAAGGGTTTAGGGTTTAGGGTTTAGGGTTTAGGGTTTAGGGTTTAGGGTTTAGGGAGTTTAGGGCTCCAGAAGCCCGAAAGGTCAACACCGAAGTCCCAGAAAGCCCGAAACCCTAAACCCCTAACCCTAAACCCTAAACCCTGAATCCTAAACCCTAAACCCTAAACCCTAAACCCTAAACGCTAACCTTCGCGTTGAAGATGGGTCCCCAGGTGCGGCAAGTCCAAAGACCCGCGCGGCCCCCAGCAGCAGAATGGGTTTAGGGTTTCGGGTTTAGGGTTTAGGGTTTACGGTTTAGGGTTTGGGGTTTCGGGTTTAGGGTTTGGGTCTGTTCGGGGTCCTTCTCTTTTGTGGTTCTTGTGTTTTGTCCCCAAACAAGCCCCAAAACATGTCCTTGGGGCCTTGTTTGAGTTCTTGTCCTCTTGTGCTTTGCCTCTTTTTGTTTTTTTTATATTTTTTTATTGGGGGGGGGGGGGTTAGGTTTTGGGGGGGGGGGGGGGGGGGTTGGGGTCGTTTTTTTTGACTTGAGCTCCGAAGAGGGTCATGGGTTGGATGGGGAAGCATCAAAAGCCTGGGTAGGGGTTCGGAGCGGGATCTCAAAAGCAATCAAAAATTGAAAGCATAAAAGGTAAAAGGGTAGTTTAGGCTATTCTTTTCACCTTTTTTTTTAGTTTCTTAAGGGAGGGGGGTTCAGGGGGGGTAGGTACCTAAAAAAACCTCAGGGAAGCTTAGGGGGCCTTAGGGAATAGTGGGGAGTATTCGGGAGCCTTTGGTTGCACACCCCCCTTTAACCCCCCCCCCCTCCTGAAGAACCCCAGAACTATTGGGCGTTGGTGGGTTCTATTTAGGAAAACCCTAAACCCCAAACCCTGGACCCTAAACCCTAAACCCTAAACCCTAAGCCCTAAACCCTATTCAGGGTCTTAAAGGGCCAACCTAGGAGCCTTCCACTCTCCAGATGTTTCAGTAGGCTGCAAATGTTACCCTTAAAGATTTCGAGTGGCAGCGTCTTCGGTTTGAAAGCCCTAACTTGGGATGTTCCCCCCTGACCCTAAACCCTAAACCCTAAACCCTAAACCCTAAACCCTAAACCCTAAACCCTAAACCCTAAACTTACAGTCCTCAATAGGGATTACAGTAGCCCGCTTTCAGAATCCCTATTCAGGACTGTTAGTATAAGGGGGGAACATCCCAACCCCTAACCCATGGGAAGATCTAGATAGCAGCTTCCCCGAGGTTGGCGGCTCTACTTTCTGGATCTCACCCTAAGCCCACCAACCCGAAATCCCAACCCCAAAGGCCCGCCCTAAGCCCACCAACCCTAAACCCTAAACCCTAAACCCTAAACCCTAAACCCTAAACCCTAGTAGGACTTAACCCGAACCATCCTTTGCTACGACCTCAGGGTTTCGCAGATCTGGGCATCACTGGCTACTTTTGAAAGAGATAAGCCCTAAGCCCTAAACCTTATATAAAGCTTACGATTGGGAGCTGTTGAGGGTTTAGGGTTTAGGGTTGAGGGTTTAGGGTTTAGGGTGGAGGGTTTAGGGTCCATCCTGAAATGCAGGATCCGGCCTCTTCATCGCGCCTGACGAACCCAGGCCCTTCCTTGGTAGCCCAGCGGTACCCCTAAACCCTAAACCCTAAACCCTAAACCCTAAACCCTAAACCCTAAACCCTAAACCCTAAACCCTAAACCCTAAACCCTAAACCCTAAACCCTAAACCCTAAACTATTTTTGTTCCAGGTTCCCTTACAAAGTCACCAGCCCCAAAAAGGGTACCTTATGAGTGAATTGTTGCCGGGCGACCAAGCTTCTCGGCATGTACAGGGCGGTTGGAGTTTTAAGTTGTAGGTTTTGTCAAGAGGATTTCTGGGACCACCAAGCACATATACATACATATATATATATATATATAAATATAAGTAAATAAATAGACATATATATATATATATACATATAATATCTACACATGAGAGAGAGAGGTGTTTAGAGCTTTTGACCCCCCCAAAACCCTAACAACCCATGCGAAACTCCTACACCCGACACCGCAAACCCTGCGTTGTGGGGGTTGGGGGAGGGGCAGCAAACAGGAGGTGCTTTCGTCCACTTGCGAAGCGACAGAAAGGTTGGTGAGGTTTGACCTGTAGCTTGCAGCTCGCGTTTGGGCTTTATAGGGCTGACGGAACCCGAAGCCCTACACTTGCGTGTTTAGGTCTTGTGTTCAGGGTTTAGAGGCTTCCAGGCTGTGGGGCCTTGTGCGATGGTGATCCTTTTGGGATTAATTAGGGTTTGAGTGCTCAGTGGCAGCGAGCTTCTTGCTCCCTATGCCCTAGACCTTTAGGAGCTCTGCCCCCTCTATACAACAGGAAGAGTCTTCAATCACCATCTCACACAAGCATATCACAGCCCACCTGGAGATGGAACCAGACTCCGAAACAAAGACGGAGGCAGAGAGAGAGAGAGAGAGAGTGACCGATAGAGAGAGAGAGAGAGAGTGACCGAGAGAGAGAGAGAGAGAGAGAGAGAGAGAGAGAGAGAGAGAGAAAGAGAGAGAGAGAGAGCGCGACCACAAGAGCATGTGTAGCAAGAGAAACGGATGGGCTATTAATCAGCCTATTCATAGCCCAACCCTAAACCTGACGCGAAAAGCAGTCTGAAGCCTTAAAACCCAAAGCTTTTGTGGAAGTCCAGGCAGCGACGGGTTCGCCTCGTGAACTCCTGAGCACGGAGATGCCAACCGGTGAATCCGAGCAGAGCTTGGCGGACAATGCAAGCGTTTGGGTTGAAGTTTGAAAGCCCGTCAGCCCGAATATGTACGTATATGGGGGCTTCCGAAATTAGGGGTACCGTATTGGGGTCCCTATTATAAGGGACTTCCTACCATTTAGGGACATATATGGGGGTCCCCTATTCCGTAATATAGTCCGGGGACTCATGGCTAAAACGCCAGCGTTTAGCATTTGCGGGAGGGGTTCCAGATTTCCCATATGTACCTCATCGAAGAAAAGAATTGCTTGCAGTAGTTAGGACAATAAAGAAACCCTAAACCCTAAACCCTAAACCCAGCGTTGTACGGCTCCTTGCTAGGCCGAGGGACCACAATTATCAGGGGCCATGCGGTAACAGGGGCCCCCGGGTGTGGAGCATGATGTAAAAACGTGGCCATGTAACTCTGTGTGTATCCATGAGCGTTCAAGAAGGAGTCCTATATGCTAAAGCCCTATACCCTCATCCGCCTAATCCCTAGACCCTGAAGTCTCAAGACCAGCGGCGCGTGCTGCGGCGCGGAAAAAGAGCGAAGCGCCCGAGCCTTCAGGGTTTAGGGTGTAGGGTTTAGGGGTTTAGCGTTTAGGGGTTTGGGGGTCTAGGGTTTAGGGTGGGAGGCTCCTGAGACCCACCCAGGGACTTCAGTGTGTACATTTTTTTTTTTTTTCTAGCCACTAAGCCCTACACCTTAGTTTAGCATTTCTTGGGTTTTTGAGGATGTTTTGTCTCAAGTGGGTCATACTCGGACCCCTAAGGTTACACCCGGCTCAGAGTGTCCCTTCATGTACTCCAAATCTTGCCCTTATATTCCCTTAAGAGCATCTGTTAAAACAGGGACCCCAAGCCCAAGGTCAAGGGTACAACCTTAGGGGTCAAAGGCCAAGGCCCAATGTCTCCAGAGCTTTAAGGGCTGCAAGGGCCTAAAGGGCTTTAAGGGCTTTAAGGGCTTCAAAGGGCCTAGAGGGCTTTAAGGGCTTTAAGGTCATAAAGGGCCTAGAGGGCTTTAAGGGCTTTAAGGTCATATATAAAGGGCCTAGAGGGCTTTAAGGGCTTTAAGGTCTTCAAAGGGCCTAGAGGGCTTTAAGGGCTTTAAGGTGTTAGGGCTTTAGGGGCTTAGGAGGGTTTTGGGATGCAGGATTGCGAAGGGCCCTGGCCAGGCTCCTGTCAGGGTGCTTCGACGAACAACACCCCAGCGACTCCCTTGGTTGCCTTTCTTTTTTGGTTCTGGGTTACCTTTTGACCTTTTGATCTAGCCAACCCCAAGAAGGGTGCCCTTAATATTCTTACTGGGCTACGAAGGGTCCGAAATTTCTAAACAGTTGAGGTGCAGTTGTAGTTTATCAAGGGTACTTTAACCCTGCCCCTCATAAAACCCTTTTCATAACTCATATCCTCCCACACAGGTAACTCACAGCTCCTAGGGCTTTTAGGGATTTGGGTGAAAGGGGTATATGATGGTACCTAATTAGCCCATTTCCCGATGAAGAACCTGCAAGGTAAGGGTCTTATTGGGTGTTTCCCCCCCCACTAATACTTCAGAGGTACAAAGTTTCTGATGGGAAGCCCTAAACCCGAAACCTTGCTTGGGCAGGTGAACTTGGAGAAGTGCTTCCTGAATGAGTGCATACGGATGGAGCAGCCACCCCAGCATTTGACAGCTGTCGGTCCTGTGTGTGGTGCGACAGAACCCCACACACCCCCAACCACAACCCCCCCCCCCCAAACCCCCGAATTGTTCGAAGGGTCCAGGGTCTATGCCTCAGGATTGCCAAGTAACCCTAAACCAAACCCTAAACTTAAGCCCTAAACCCTACACCTCTCGAAACCCTTCTTGGTCATGAAAGGTTGCAAAGACTGCAAGAATGGAGTCAGGGCCCATTAAGGCTTTCGGGTTTCGGGTTTAGGGTTTAGGGTTTGCGGTTTTTGGAATTTTGGGCTGAGGGTTCAGGTTTTGGGGTTTAGGTGGCTTAGGTTGTAAGGTTTAGGGTTTAGGGAGTAGTCATGTAGAGTGCGGGGAGTCGACCCACTCTCCCAACGCCAGCCCCAGGTGTAGCCTTGACACAGGTGCAGCCTTGACACAGACCCCACGATTTGGAGTTTAGGGTTTAGGATTTGGGGTTTCAAGTTTAGAGTTTGGGGTTTAGGGTTTAGGATTTGGGGTTTCGGGTTTAGGGTTTAGGGTTTTGGGATTAGGGTGTAGGGTTTAGGGTTTAGATAGGGTCTACCCCACAACCGGGACTTGGCTACGACTTAGTAGAGGAGGGTTTACGGTACCCAACACTTGTACTCTCGGGCAGGTAGAGGAACCTCTCGGAAGTGTGAAGCCTAAACCCTTATCGAAACCATATGGCAGCATGAGACACCCTTGGCACCCTTCTCCCTGGCGCGTTTCCTTATGTTGCCTAACGTTCCCTTATCGGGGTTTAGGGGTTAAGGGTTTAGGGTTTAGGGTGTGCAGACCAAGGCAGCAGTACCCTGTCATTTTTCCTAAATTACTGGTCGATCCTGGCATCGGCAGCTCAGTTGAGTTGAAGCCATCCAGGTCCCCTCCAGCGTTCAATCCGGAGGCACATCACCAGCGTTTCAATCCCTAAACCCTAAACCCTAAACCCTAAAACCCTAAACCCTAAACCCAATATGGCCCCAGGCCCTTCAGGGTTTCGGGCCATTTAGGGTCGCAGAGGGGTAGCAAAAGTCTTCAGGGTCCACTCCAAATCCTAAGCCCTTTCAAGGGTTTAGGGTTTAGGGTTTAGGGTTTAGGGTTTAGGGTTTAGGGTTTAGGGTTTAGGGTTTAGGGTTTAGCATGGTAAGTCGGTATCAGCCCACGGCTTTGAGAAGGCAGGCTTGACGTATGGCACCAGCTGTTGGTCGGGATCTCTGTTTAGGGGCTGGTTTAGGGCAACATCTGGGGTAGGATCCCCCCAAATAAGGCAGCCCTCCCAAAGGCAGGGTATAGGGCTCAGGGCGTTCGACAGAAGGGTTCAGGGCGTAGTACCCTAAACCCTAATACCCTAATGCCCGAGACCCGAGACCCTAGACCCTAAACCCTAAACCCTAAACCCTAAACCCTAAACCCTAAACCCTAAACCCTAAACCCTAAACCCTAAACCCTAAACCCTAAACCCTAAACCCTAAACCCTAAACCCTAAACCCTAAACCCTAAACCCTACCTTTTCGAGTTTCATGGCTTTACTTCTGCCAGGGACTGCGTGGAGGTCCATGGATAGGGCGGGCCTTGGGATGTTCAGCCCCTACTTGGAGGTTCATGGGCTTAGGGTTTAGGGTTTAGGGTTTAGGGTTTAGGGTTTAGGGCTACTCATTAGCCAATTATAGCTGTACTTATAACTATACTTATAACCATATTAGGGTAATTCAGGGGCTTGTAAGTGGACTATAAGGACCGTCAGAATCGGTTAGTAAGTACCATGAACCTCCAAGTAAACCCCTAAACCCCTACACCCCTAAACCCCTAAAACCTCCAAACCCCTGACACCCCTCAACCCCTAGAACCTAAACCCTCAACACCTAAGCCCGTACACCCGAGACCACGAAGAGGCTCGCCCTAAACCCTAAACCCTAAACCCTAAACCCTAAGCCCTAAACCCTTAATCAGCTTCCCTCGAGGCATCAGCTGCGCGGTCGGTTGCCATCGAAGTTTACCCCATCGAGAGCAAGGCGCCAGGGCTGTGGGATTCACGTTTATTTGGTAGCCCTAAACCCTAAACCCTAAACCCTGAACCCTTAACCCTTAACCCTTAACCCTTAACCCTTAACCCTTAAACCCAAAACCGTCCGGTGGTGTAGAGCTCAAGTGGAGTGCAGGGGTTTAGGTTTGGTTTTTTCTCTACGGGATTGAGAGCGAGTGTGTCACGTTCTTGTGGAGCAGCCAAACTATTTCGGGATGCAGCTGGTCAAGAGGGAGATCGAGCTACAGACATCATGGGACCCTTTGGGTTACTTTTTTCATTGTCTTCCTTGTAGTAGTTCAGAGTGCCAACAAGGGCCCCGAATTGAGATCAACTTCTGTATGCGAAGGTTACCCTAAATCTTAAGCTATACACCCTATAAACCCTACACCCGTAAACACCATAAACCAAAAACACCCCATAAACCCCACAAACCCTATAGACCCTCTGAACCCTATAAACCCCCAAAAGCCCCCATAAGCCCGTACAAGCCCCACAAACCCTTTTCAACCCTAAACCCTAAACCCTAAACCCTATAAACCCTATAACAATTTGCACACGTGTCTGTGTACGGTGGTGCTGCCTCCATGGAGACAACGCTGTCCTGGACACTTGTCTCGGCGACTTGGATGGACGTTCCGGAAGGTGCAGGCGCGCCACGCAAGGCGATGCGCGTCGATGTCCTGGCGCAGTGTGGGTGAATCAGCCCTAGAAACTCTTGAAACCCTACAAACCCTAAATATAAACCCTGTGTATCAACCCGAAATATATATATATATATATACCCTAAAACCCTTAAAAACCTTGGACCCTCTTTCTGAGCGGAGGTCCGAAACCCTAAACCTTAGACCATAAACCCTATAAACCCTATGAACCCTATAAACCCTATAAGCCCTATAAACCCTATAAACCCTATTAAGCCTAAACAGCCAAACACTATAAACCCTATAAACCCTACAAACTCCACATACCCTATAAACCTAAACACCCTAACCCCTAAAACCTACAAACCCTCAACACCCCAAACACCCTAAACCTTGTGCTATAAACCCTAAAACCTTCACCATATAAACCCTATGAACCCTATAAAACCCTATAAACCTAAACCCCAAACCCTATAGACCCTAAATCCTAAACCTTATAAACCTAAACACCCGAAACCATATAAACCCTTAAAACCATCCTTCTGAGCGGAGGTCCAGCAGTTTGAGGCGACGTTGAAGATCGACGAGAAGCTGTCGAAGAAGAACCGGGATTCGAAAGACCAGAAGGATCCAGCCAAGGGATGATTGAAGCCTTTCGAGGGTTTAGGGTTTAGGGTTTAGGGTATAGGGTTTAGGGTTTAGGGTTTAGGGGGATCCGGCGCATGACGATTGTTTTGTTTAGGTCTTCGAGGGTTTAGGGCCTTCGGGGTTTAGGGTCTTTCGGGTTTAGGGTTTGAGGTCTTTTAGGGTTTTTCATGATGGCTGTTTTGTTTAAGCCTTCGAGGGTGTAGGGTCTTCGGGGTTGTAGGGTTTTTGGGTTTTAAAGTGCGGGTTTTTTAGGGCAGAGGTTCTTCAGGGTTTAGAGTCTTTTTTAGGGTCTTTCAAATTTAGGGTCTTTAGGGTCTTTTAGGGTCTTTGAGGGTCTTTAGGGTCTTCAAGGGTCTTTAGGGTGTAGGGAGCAGTGTTGCTGAGCGGAGCCTCATCGCGCGATTTCGTTTGCAGCTCGGTCCTCAGGCAGAAGGCGCTAGCAGGATGGGTCCAAGCGTTTCTTAAACCCTTAAGGGTATAAGGAGGGACGTCTAGAAGAAACCCTAAACCCTAAACCCTAAACCGGGTTATTGGACCTCCCCAAATGTCATCTTGACCGACCTTGGCTGAGTCGAATCATGCAAAAACGTGGCCTGTTGCCCATTGCTGCCGCATGCGCAATCAACTGCTCCAGGCGCGACAAAACATTCTTGATGCTAATCAGTATATTGCTCTTGACATCACCAAAGTTCCTCACGTTGCTTATCCTGAGTTGGAGCGCCAGGACATTGCGTACCACTTTTTGCCATGCTCGGTTTAATTTCCTGACTAAATCCGACAAATTCCTTCGAAAAGGCAAAAAAACCCTCAAATCTGTCTCAGCGAGAGACAAATGCTTGGTTGAGAGTCTTACAAGAACAGTGTACAACAATGACTGACATCATCACCAAACTGGAAGCATGATATGCCACATATGCTGATGCTAGCATCAGCCGGCTCACTTATATTGATCACATCGACTCCAAGTCCCTGTCAACAGCAAACCCTAAACCCCAAACCCCAAGCCCCAAACCCCAAACCCCAAACCCTAAACCCTAAACCCTAAACCCTAAACCCTAAACCCTAAACCCTAAACCCTAAACCCTAAACCCTAAACCCGATCTCTCCCCCCCCCCGAGGACGCACTCTTCAAGAAGATCGGACTGCCACAGGGAAAGAACTTCACAGCCGAACGCAAGGAGCCTAGGGTGTAGGGTTTGCTGGGTGTAGGGTTTAGGGTTTAGGGTTTAGGGTTCAGGGTTTAGGGTTTAGGGTTTAGGGTATAGGGTTTAGGGTTTAGGGAGCCCGCTCCATGCTTATTAAGACTTTCAGGATTGCCCGGTGTTTGTTTAGGGGTTTCTCTAAACCCTAAACCCCAAGCACGTTGTTTGGGGGCTCCTGGGTTTCTAGGGTTCGTAGGGTTTCCAACCGAACGCAAGGAGCCTCTATGTTTAAGGTTTGCGGGGTTTTGGTTTTGGGGTTTAACTTGGGGTTCAAGAGTCGCAACGTTTGAGGTTTTACAGGCTTTCCAGGGTTTCTTAGGTTTTCTCTAATCCCTAAACCCTAAACCCTAAACCCGTTCTTGGGGACCTACACAGCCCTCATTTTTTATCAGGGGATCCTGAATAGATGTTCCCAAAAACACCCAAGGGTTTAGGGTTTAGGGTCTACTTGGAGGTTCATGGTACTTCTTAGCCAACGATAACTCTACTTCTAACTGTACCCATAACCATACTAGGGCACTCAAGGGGCTTGTAAGTGGGTTATGAGTACCGTTCTAACTGGTTCATAAGTACCATGAACCTCCAAGTAGGGTTTGGGGGAGGGAACCTCTTCACCTTGAACCCCTTCAACCCTGCAGTTTAGTTAGGTTTATTTTTGGGTATAGGGTTTAGGGTTTAGGGTTTAGGGAACCTCTTGACCTTGAACCCCTTGAAGTGCAGGAGGGGAGCAGCGCGAAGATCAAGCACTTCTATCGTTGGGACAAGCTTGCCACCTTTGAGGCCGTTCTGAAAAGAAACACTGCTTGTACCTGACTCGCGATGACAGTCCACGAGCTAGTGGATGCAATTGAAATAATGTTGGCAATCACAATCGTCGCAGGGGCGAATTCTTCGTTAATGTTGCACTGGCTTTAACAAGGTTCCCCCCCAAAACCCTAAACCCTAAACCCCCAAACAAACTTGGAACCTCTATAAAAAACTTGGCGGTGCGTCGGGCTGGCCCGTGGACTATCTATCACAACATTTCTTTGGGGCCTCTTTTCGTAAGGCTTTACATGGAACCCTAAACCCTAAACCTTAAACCCTAAGCCCTAAACCCTAAACCCTAAACCCTAATTAAACCCTAAACCCTAGCCCTAAACCCTAAACTTAGCTTTCTGGATTCTCCGGGCTCTGGCTCTTCAAGACTCCCGGAAGGCCCTGAGGTCAAGCCTTACTGCGTAAGCCCCGAACCCTAAACACCTAAACCCAAACCCTATATAAACCATTTGTAAAAAAACTTGAGGGAATAACGGGTCACCCCAACAAACTGATGTCGCAGAAGGGGTATTTGAAACTTGTGATTCTAGAGCCTGGATAAACTAAAAGCAGTGCAGCATTGTTGATGTGTTTTTGTGTTCATGGACTGTGTTTTTGCAGTAGTCGTCGTCGTAATAGCTGTTGTAGTCATAGGGTTTAGGGTTTTGGGTTTAGGGTTTAGGGTTGTTTTCTGCTACCTTGTGTCATCAGGACTATGCTTATCGTGATGCCTCGTGCAGCTTGGAGACCTAGACATGCACTCGGGCTACTTAAAGGAGCAGGGGACCTGGCAAGGGGGGCTATAAGTAACTTACTTATAACCCCAATTGAGGTACTAAGGTGACTATATCTACATATATATATATATATATAGGTACGGACATCCTTACTTACTAAGTGCCCCGATCCTCCAAGTATACAGACCCAAGGCGCGAAGGAAGCACTCGATGCTTTCCGAGAACGCTGATGTGCGTGAAGCATGAGTTTGCAGATGCTGTAAAGGCGCAGTTCGTTTGCGGCACCCAAGACAGAGTTTTTTGCGCAGTTAAGTTTGGGGTTTAGGGTTTTCCGTAGGGTTTAGGGAGCATCTATATTGCAGATCCTGAACGCTTGTTAACCCCTAAACCCTAAACCCTAAACCCTAAACCCTAAACCCTACACCCTACACCCTACACCCTAAACCCTAAACCCTAAACCCTAAACCCTAAATTCTAAACCCTAAACCCTAAACCCTAAACCCTAAACGAAAGCGGAGGCCACCGCCATGAATGCAAACGGCAAGGGCAAGTCAGGAGCTACTCAGCTCGTTCGAGAATGGCTTGAGGGTTCATAGGCGGTTGAGGGGGCTGGAGTGTAGGGTTTAGGGTTTAGGGTTTGGGGTTTAGGGTTTGGGGTTTGGGGTTCAGTAGGGTTTGGGGTTCAGTAGGGTTTGGGGTTTAGGGTTTTAGGGTTTCAGGGTTGCAGGGTTGAAGACAGCCTGGTTGAGACTTGTCTTGTGGGATGCCAGCATCACGTGACTGTTCGGGTTTCAAGTCGTCTTCGATCGCCATGTGGCTTCATGTAGTAAGCAGCTCCGGCTCCATTCTTTGTTCTTAGGGTTTAGGGTTTAGGGTTTAGGCCTTAAACCTTGTCCCTAAATCGCAGTTTTATGTTGAGCCGGATCTTCTTTTGACCTGTTTGGGATTTGGGTGCCTAGTCTGGGGTTTGAGGGTTTAGGCTTTGGGGTTCAAGAGTTTAGAGCAGTTGCCTGGAAAACTCAGAAACCCTAAACCCTAAACCCTAAACCTAAACCCTAAACCCTAAACCCTAAACCCTAGACCCTAAACCCTAAACCCTAAACCCTAAACCCAATCTCCTATAAGGTCAACGTGGAGGAGGTGTGCGAGAAGTGCTTCGGGAAGCATCCCTACCGCGAGGCAGCGATCTCAGGAGGAGACATAAACCCGAAACCTAAACCCTAAACCCTAAGAATCCTAAACCCTAAACCCTAAACTCATCCCAAACCTGAAGACCTTGAAATCGAAGGCTGTAATCTCTAGGGTTTAATTAGCGTGCGGACCGGCGCATAGCATTCCAGAGCGCTGCATACGGACTTAGCCATAAGCCGCGTCGCGGCCCTGCTTAATGAGCGTACCTCAAAGACTAAAGGAGGAGATTTTGAACCGGCGAACCCGGCGTCTTTTCTTTTTGGGGTTTAGGGTTTAGGGTTTCGGGTAAGGTTTGGTAACCTTGCTAAGCAAAAGGTGCCAGCTTGCTGGGCAGCCCAGAATCTGATGGAAGGTGTACGAGAACCTCTTGCTCCAGATGTTCGAGACCTTCTCGGCAAAGGCTTGGGGTTTGGGGTTTGGAGTTTGGGGTTTAGGGTTTAGGGTCTAAGCCTTAACCCTGCTTGGATCGGGGCACCTAGCAAGCAGGGATATAGATACCTTAATTGGGGTTAGAAGTAGTTAGAAGTATAGTTCCCGACTTATCGGCCCGCTTGCTCAGTCCCCTGAGCCTGTAAGTGATGTCTAAACCCTAGACCCGAAACGCGAAATAGCGCCCCAACTCTAAAAGCCCAACTCACTTTGCCCATGCAAAAATGGGTATGCTGGGGGCTCAGGGTTTAAGTTGTTGCATTAAGTTTTTTGCAGGGGTGGTACCCTAAACCCGAAACCCTGAACCCCCACGTGGAGCCTCAAGTGTTTGTTTTGTGTTTCTGTTCGCCTTGCGCGCTCAGGCTAGGTTTTCATCAGCTTGGGAGATTTGCTAATTGGCCGTTCTCTAAACTAGGGCCCCTTTTGGGGTCCTACGGCGCCCTTTATAATAGGGCGCCCAACAGGGACCCTCATTTCGTAATACAGCCCCTCAAGCGCCCTAAAGCACCAAAATCCTCAGACCGAAATCCCTTCACGCCGAAATCCCTAAGCCTCTTAAATTCCGGAACCCCAGATCCCTAAGTGGCTTAAACCCAAAACCTCTAAAGCCCCTGAATCTCTAAAGCCCGCAGACCCCGTAAACTTCTGGAACCCCAAAAACTCTGGAACTCTAAACCCTGAAGTCCCTAAATCCCTAAGCCTTCTAAACCTCCTAAGCTTCTGGAACCCAAACCCCACAGCCCTAAATCTCTAAATCCCCCACATCCCTAAGCCCCGCCTAAACCCCCCCTAAACCCTCAACTCCCTAAACCCTAAACCCCAAAGCCCCTGACGACAACCCTAAACCCTAAACCCTAAACCCTAAACCCTAAACCCTAAACCCTAAACCCTAAACCCTACACCCCCTGAGCTGCCAGAAACTTTGCGGGGGTTTCTCCGGCTCTATGGTGATTCGCGCAGGGCGGCCCAAGAGACGAAGGGACGGAAGGGGAGCCCTCAGGGTTTCGTCTAGAAGGGTTTAGGGTTTAGGGTAAGGATCCAGGAGGTTTCGGGTTTGGGGTTTAGGGTGGGTGGGCTTTAGGGTTTGGGGGTTAGGGTTCAGGGTTTGGGTTGTAGGGTTTGGGGTTTGCGGTTGAGGGTTTGGGGTTAAAAGGTGTGGGTTATGTTGGGTCTAGATGGCGCCAGAAAGACCAGGGCTAGTACCTCTCCTAGTAGTTCATTTTGGCTTAGTTAGTAGGGTTGCTAGGGTTGCTAGGGTTTCTAGGGTTTCTAGGGTTTGGGTTTAGGGTTTAGGTTTAGGGTTTAGGGAAGGCTAGGAAGGTGGGTCATGGGGAGTACAACAGGCTTTCTTGGGGAACGAAGTAGACTTACTGAGCCAAAATGTTTTTTTGACGATTTGGTTTCGTTGTGCTTTATCAGCTTCGTCTAGGACGTTTTTTCAAGAAAACTGGTTTGTCTTAGGCAACAATGTGTATCCTCCCTTCAGCAAGCTTGGGAAGCCGCATATTGGGAAGTTCTGTAGATTAGGCACTACCTATTCGCTCGGGGGTTAGCGCCCAGGCGTTATGCCTAAACCCTAAACCCGAAACCCTAAACCCTAAACCCAGCTTTTCCCTCCCCAAAGCCCTGAAGAAGACAAGGTGCAGCCCTTTGAGAAAGACGGCCGCCCTGGAGAACCGCCAGGGCCCGGGTTTAGGGTTTAGGGTTTAGGGTTTAGGGTTTAGGGTTTAGGGTTTAGGGTTTAGGGTTTAGGGTTTAGGGTTTAGGGTTTAGGGTTTAGGGTTTAGGGTTTAGGGATACCGGGTGACAGGCTTCAGGCGTTGGGATGCTTAGGATCGGGATTCTTCAGGGTTTGGGCTTAAGGGTTTAGGGTTTAGGGTTCAGGGTTTAGGTTTTAGGGTTTGGGGTTTCGGGTTTGGGGTTTGGGCCTTAGCTGAAACCTGTTTTTGTTTCCAGGTTCTTCCAGCATCCCTCGTACATCCTTTCTTGGGGAGCCATTCTAAACCCTACAAGCCCTACCAACCCTAAATGACAGGTTCTTGCGAAGCTCTTGCAGCCGCCAACAAAGAATTGCAAAAACCCCAATCACCCTAAACCCTAAACCCTAAACCCTAAACCCCAGTCGGGCTCAGGTTCCCCCCCCCCCCCAGTCGAAAGCCTAAACCCCACAGCTTCGTCGCTGGGCATGCTCCCCCTCCGCAGGCTTTCAGTGGGAAAGCAGAAGCCTTAAACCTTGAAAGCTCCAACCCATACGCCCTAAACCCCAACCCTAAAGCTTTAATTATAAACCCCAAGCTGTAAAGCCCTAAACCCCTAAACCCCAAACCCCAACCCGCGTTTGCCCCAGGCAAGGCTCAGGTGTTTTGAGCTTTTGGAACCTGAACGTCCAAAAGGCACTAAGGCCCGAGCCACCCACAAGTAGAGCATTAGGGTTCAGGGGCTCTTGGTAGCACGGTGGTGCCCTTTTGCCCTTCTGTTAAGGTTCCAGGTTCCCTTATACAGCAACCTACCCTGCAAAGGGTACCCTAAACCCTAAAACCCTAAACCCTGAACCCTAAGCCCTGAACCCTAAACCCTAAACTCTAACCCTAAACCCTAAAACCTAAAACCTAAACCCTAAACCCTAAACCCTAAACCCTAAACCCTAAACCCTAAACCCTAAACCCTAAACCCTAAACCCTAAACCCTAAACCCTAAACCCTAAACCCTGGCCTACCAAAGGGCTTTTGGGCTTCCTGGGCATCCAATCTGGACCCCATAGGTTGCACCCCCTGGTTTGGGGATACTTTTCTCAAGATCGATTTGGTCACCCTAAACCCTAAACTCTAAACCCCAAACCGTAAAGGGAACTCTTTAGTGACAGAACTTAAGGGTACCAGCTGAGTTTTGGTTTCAATGTCCTTAGTGTTGGTGTTTTTTTGAGTGCTGTTGGGGTTTGGGACAAGTGCTTTAAGAGCAGACACCCTTCAACAACTGCCTGGTGACTCCCTTTAAGCCCCTCTAAAGCCCGTTTGAGCCCGTTAACAACCTCTTCTAGCACCTGACAAATCACAAGTTCAGCGAGCTCGGGTCTAGCCCGGCAACAATGGGAAGCCGACAACGTCCTTGACGCGCACGGTCACGCTCCAGGTCATGATGTTCAACAGATGACGGTAAGCTAGCCTATACCCAAACTACCCCAAAAGGGGCCGATACATGGGTTCGTCTACCTAAAGAACGTTGGCCGAAGGAATGGATCGGCAAAGTACCGTGACCCAGTGGTTCGCCTGCGACTTGCACTGTACGGACACCCCGATACTGGGGGCTTCTGGGAGCAACATTGTGAGAAGAGGCTCAGAGGAGTCGGCTTCGAGTTGGTGTTTCCTGCCGCTGGGCCATCGGTCTTCTATCATCCTGCGCTTAAGCTGCTGCTTGCGGTTTATGTTGATGATTTTGAGATGGCTGGACCAAAGGAGAACCTAGCTAAGGGCTGGGAGCTCATCCCTCAACCCTAGCTTGTGGGGCTCTTGAGGGAGGGGGTTCAAGGGGTAGGTACCTAGGGAGCCTTAGGGAAGCTTAGGGAGCCTGACCTTGGGTTACATACCCCCCTTGAACCCGCCTGCCCCTAAGAACTCTACGATAACCCCCTGAAACTCTACGATAACCCCCTGAACCTTAAACCTTAAACCTTACACCTTAAACCTTAAACCCTAAACCTTAAACCCTTCAAAGAAAACCCTTCTTAAGCCTCTTAAGGTGCATCGTGAAGCTCGACCGCGGCGAGGCCATCAGAACGGCCGGGGGGCCTTGAGGGAAAGCCGAGACCCTAAAACCCTAAAACCCTAAACCCTAAACCCTCACCCTAAACCTAAACTTAAACCCTAAACTCTAAACCCAAACCAAAACACCTAAATCCTAATCCCTAGAAAACCCCAAACCTAAGGCCCCAAACTTCAACCCCCCACACACACCAAAACCCTCAACACCTAAAAAACCCTGAAGCCTAAAACCCCTAAAAACTTCACGCCTCCCCCCCCCCCCCCCCCCACCCGACAACCCTAAACCCTTTGGCAACTCTCGGGGTGGGGGGGGGGGAGGCTTTCTTTCGGGTATAGGGAGGGGTCTGAAACCCCTAAGCCCTAAACCGGTCAACAAGGGTGTACGGATTTCGGGTTCTAGGGTGTGTGTGTGTGTGTACGCTCTGTTTGCAAAGAGTTTCAGATAACAACAACCTCATACAGGAATCTCCACTGAGAAAGTAGGGAGATCACCCACGACCTCGACCATTGGCCCAACGAAGAGGGTCAAGGATCGTGCTGAAATCTGGCCTGAGCAGCCAGACGTACCTGCAGTTTCGCCGTGCTCGCGAGCGCAAGATCCGAGCTTGAATGAATACAGCTTGCAGAGCATGTGTGAACACCTACTAACGTCTTCGAGGGTCGTCCCTAAACCCTAAACCCTAAACCCTAAACCCTAAACCCTAAACCCTACACCCTAAACCCTAAACCCTAAACCCCAAAACCTTGACCCTAAACCCTAAACCCTAAACCGTAAACCCTAAGCCCTAAACCGTGTGTGTGTGTGTGTGTGTGTGTGTGTCTATCCTTCTGCACTTTCTGGCGCAGGGGGGAGCAGCCCTGGGGTAAAGGGGTTTTAGGGTTATAGGGTTTTATGCGATCCAGCCCATGGCGTCTGCGGACAGCATGGAAATGACACGGTCTCGAGGCCTTAAGTCTTTTAGGGTATAGGGTCTTAGTTAAAAGGGAACTGAGGGAAGCTTAGGGAGCCTTCGGGAGGAGTGGGGGGATATTTGGGATCCTTGGGTTACATACCCATTTGAAAGCAAGAAAGGGTGCCCGGTTTAGGGTTTAGGGTTTAGGGTTCCCCCGTTTGTTCTATTCCGAGCTGTTGGGCCTGGCCTAGCGACGCAGAAGCAAACCTGACCTAAACCCTAAACCCGGAACCCCGATGTCAAAAGCCGTGCGCCACCTCGGTCCCTACCTGAGCCGTGCAACTTGGACCCGAAACCCGAAACCCTAAACCTTAAACCCTCAACCCTAAACCCTAAACCCCAAACCCCAAACCCTAAACCACTCCACACAACAATCCCGGGAGCCCGCGAAGACCCTGATACCCAAACAATGCACCCAAAAGCTCCCAAAACCGTCGCTCCAGTCATTGCACCCCTAGTGCCCCTGAATTCCTGAAGCCCTGCAAGCTTCGAGCCCCCCCAGAACCCGAACCCTAAACCCCTCAACCCAGAAGTTAAACAGCGCTAACGCCCCAAGCCCTAAACCCTAAACCCTGCGTCCCCTAAATCCCCCTGCGCCCTCAATCCCTAAACCCTCAATCCCTAAACCCTGAACCCGAAACCCAAACCCTATCTAAACTCCTAAACCCCCTTACTGCAAGACCCTAAACTCCTAAACCCCCCACTGTAAGACCCTAAACTCCTAAACCCCCTTCTGTAAGACCCTAGACCAGATTTTTGTCCCGAAGCCCTTCTCCGAGGAACATCAGAACTCAGTCCAAGTGTGCGAGGTGCTTGACCCACCGCCACCTTCAGGGTTTAGGGTTTAGGGTTTAGGGTTTAGGGTTTAGGGTTTAGGGTGTAGGGTTTAGGGCTCAGGGTTTAGGGTTTAGGGTTCAGGGGAAGAATCCTCCAAGCCTCAAACTCTGAGTTCCTAAGCGTTTCTAGGGCTTAGGGGTTGAGGGTTTGGGGCTTAGGGCTTGGGGGGTCAATGGGGGTGTAGGGGTTAATTTTCCAGCTTAGGGGAGTCCGCGGGTTTACTGTTTCAAGGGTTCACAAGCAACTGGGGCAATTCTGCCTGGTTTTCGGCTTCTGAGTTGAGAATTAGTTTGCTTTTTGTCTTTGTGGGCGTAGGTCTTTATAGGGTTTAGGGCAGATTGCGGGCCCCTGAACCTTAAACCCATATACATCCCGAAACCCGTACATCCTGAAACCCTGGAACCTCATAGGCGCTAGGGACAGGAGGTCGGGGCTGGAGTTGTGGGTTTAGGGTTTGGGTTTAGGGTGTAGGGTTTAGGGTTTAGAGTTTATAGGGTTTAGAGTTTAGGGTTTAGGGTTTAAGGGTTTGAGGTTTAGGGTTTCAGGATGCGAGCGCTTAGGAACTGAGGGGCTTTGGATGTCGGATAGTTTGGGTTTCTTGCTTGTGGGGTTCGTTGTGCATTCTTAGGCGCAACACGAGAAAAATTGACATACTTTTCCCCAGTGGTTCCTGAACAACCTAGTGACGGGCGGAGGGCAAGCCTCCTTGTGTGAGAAAGAACCGAACTTGCATGGGCCTAGCTTTTGTAGGCTTGTTAATAACCCTTAGCCTGAAGACCCTAAGGACTTTGACCCCAAAACCGTATGAACCCCATACACCCGTGACTAGCCTAAGCACTAAGTCCTAAACTCTAAACCCCTCATCAACCCTAGACCCTCAACCCTAAACCCTAAACCCTAAGCGCCCTATACCTCTTCATCGTCGCCGGTGGAAGCTCAGAGCTCTGCTAGTGCTGGGCGTTTGTTTATCCTAAGGTGTAGCGTTTGGAGCTCAGACTGCCCCAAGCTTTAAGCAAACGCGTTTAGGGTTTAGGGCTTAGGGTTTAGGGTTTAGGAGGGTTTAGGAGGGTTTAGGGTTTAGGGTTTTCGGGTTAAAACCTTTAAAAGAAGTTAGCAGCAGTGCCGAAAGCCTGTGCTAATTAATCTGGGCTCATCGAAGCCCTCCAAACCCAAATCCCTACAAACAAACCTGCTGACTCTCTTACAGCCCCCCCTAAACCCTAAACCCTAAACCCTAAAGCCTCAAACCCTGGACTAGGCTGTATGGACTCAGGGTCCATCCATAAAACCCTGAACCCTAAAACCCAACACCCCAACACCCGAAAAACCCTCCCCCACAACCCCAAAACGCTGAACCCCAAAACCCCAAGACCCTAAAACCTGCCCGAACCCTAAAGCCCTAAAACCCAATAGCCTAAAGCCCTAAAGCCGAAAACCCTAAACCCCGAAGCCCTAAAACCTACAGCTCTAGAGTCCTGAAGCCCGAAACCCTACACCTGAAGCCCTAAACCCGAAACCTAAACCCACGATCCTAACCCTACCCCACGCGTCTGCCAACCCCCATGTAAACGTGCCCGGCGAAAGTGGCAATGTGGGATCGCCGGGGGCCCAGGCAACTCCCACCCCAAATGGGTTTCAGGGTTAAGTTGAGGGTTTAGGGTTTAGGGTTTAGGGTTTAGGGTTTAGGGCTTAGGGCTTAGGGCTTAGGGCTTAGGGCTTAGGGCTTAGGGCTTAGGGCTTAGCGTTTAAGGTTTAGGGTTTAGGCCCCTCCCAAGAGGGCGCGGCGTCAAGCCGAATGTCGGGCTATGTGAGGGCCCTATTTGGGCAGAAGTCGAGGCTCGACACCCCAAACACTGTGGTTGTGGGTTTAGATTTAGGGTTTAGGGTTTAGGGATGCTTAGGGTTTAGATTTTAGGTTTGGATGTTTAGGGTTTTGGGGTTTGGGGTTTAGTGTTTGTGGTTCCGCTGTACAGCAAGTGTGGTTGCTGGCTACCCAGAAGTGCCTCCAAGGCGTGCCTGAATCCCTAAAAACCTCTCAACACGTAAGACCTAAGCCATGCAACCCCAAAACCTTCTAGGGAGTTAGGGTTCAGGCTTTTCGGGTGTAGGGCTGCGGGGTTGAGGGGTTTGGGGGTTGAGGGGTTTAGGCCTAAACCCTAAACACTAAACCCTAAACCCTAAACCCTAAACCCCTCAGGGCTTAGGGCTTGGGGGTTCAGAAGCCCCCATGACTCGAAGATGCTCGCAAGGGAACCATTGCTAGGACTGAGGGTCGACATAACCCCAAAAAACTCACGGTTTTGGGTTTAGGGCTTCGCCCTAAAGCATTAAACCTAAACTCGAAACCCTAAACCCTAAACCTTAAACCACCCCAAACCCTAAACCCTCAACCTTAAAGCGCCCCAAACCCTAAACCCTAAACCCTAAACCCTAAACCCTAAACCCCCAAACCCCGAACCCGGGGTCTCTGAGTGGTCTGGCTTGCCCGAGGTGGCGCGCCCACCCCAGTGGTGCAGAACTCGCACCAGGCCCGCTTCTGAAGACCCTTGAACCTCTTCAAGACCCCAAAAACTTTAGGGTTTAGGGTTTAGGGTTTAGGGTTTAGGGTTCAGGGTTCAGGGTTCAGGGTTTAGGGTTTAGGGTTTAGGGTTTACTATCTAGGGTTTATGATCTAGAGTTTCCCGAACTTCGGAGCCCTCTTGCCTAGATCCCAGGATGTCCCGCCTCAATGGTGGCAGTCATCAACAAAGAATGCGGAAGGAAGAAGGTGTCAGTACAGCGTACCAGCATGCAGCCACCCAAAGAGCGTTGAGGAGTCGCTGTTCTGCCGATGCGTAATGTTCCCTGCTTGGCCGTCTCTTCAGAACGTATTCATTGTGATGGCCGCTCGGTTGGGTGAGGACGAAGGTAGCGTGGCTGTGAATGAGAGACACAGCTCATCAGCATCATACAGCTATGCATGATCACTCGACCTCTGCTCGATCATAGTATTCGCTTTGTCGACACCGATGGGTGCTTGACTTGAAGTAACCCTAAACTCTAGACCCTGAACCCTAAACCCGAAACCCTATAAACCCTATAAACCCTATAAACCCTATAAACCCTATAAACCCTATAAACCCTATAAACCCTATAAACCCTATAAACCCTATAAACCCTATAAACCCTAAACCCTAAACCCTGTCCGTAATTTTTCGCCGAAAGCAAAGACCCTATTTTAGGGCACGAGGGAAACCTGGTTCTAGCTCCTTACAGAAACTTGTTTTAGGGAACCTCTCCCTACTCCAGGATCATGTGTGCTCTTATGAGGTTACTGGGTTATGCTTTGAGATTAATTTTTCACTTCTTTCTTTAGAAGGGAACCTATTCATAAAACAATTTCAAAGGGTTGTAAGCACAACTCAGTTTAGGGTTTAGGGCTTGAGTTTCGCAGGTCTAAACCTTGTAGCTCTAAACTCTAAACCCAAGCTCTAAAGCACTTCTTGGGTTTTAAGAGAAACGTCATGTTCTTTTGAACTTGCGAGAGCAGTGCGCTTCTGCTGGGGTCACGTTTTACACCATTCAGGGTTCAGAGTGTAGGGTTCTGGTGGTGTCAGGGATGGGGAACCCCGAACACTAAGCTTTAGGGTTTAGCGCTTAGCGTTTAGCGTTTAGCATTTAGGGTTGAGGGTTTAGGGTTCGGGTTTTAGGGGTGTAGGCTTCAGGGTTTAGGTTTTAGGGCTTAGAGTTGAGGATTTAGTATTTGGTCTAGGGGATGCGACTTTGTAAGGCTTAAGCCCCGAAAGTCCTGAAGCCTGGTTTCAAAACCCTATACCCCAAGTCCTAAACCCTGAACCTTAAACCTTCAACCGCAACACCCTGCACCCTAAACCCTAAACCCTAAACCCTAAACCCTAAGCCCTAAGCCCTAAGCCCTAAGCCCTAAACCTACGCATCGGCTACAGCACCTGAAAGCACCAGGCGAAGCACGACAATCAAGCCGGTCCACCATGGCCAGTGCCACAGAACAGGGTTAGAGTTTAGGGTTTAGGGTCTAGGGTGTAGGTTTAGGGAGCTGAAACCTGAGGGCCGCAACCCAGGCTTAGGGTGTAGGGTTTACCCGTAACATCCCTGAGCACCCCACATCTCTCACCAGGTCTGTCGAACTTTTGACCCCAAGAGGCTCTTTTAGGGTTTAGGGTTTAAGGTTCAGGGGTTCAGGGTTCCGGGTTTAGGGTTTAGGGTTTAGGGTCGCGGCTTTAGGGTTTAGGTGTGTGAAGGCTCATCAAAGAAGTGTCTGCCAGGACCTTCAATTTGCCCCAAACCCAAATTAGACCCTGAACTCTAAACCCTAAACCCCTAAACCCTAAGCCCGCACCCAAAACCCTAAACCCTTCAACCCCCCAAATGAATCCCCACTGTGGATGTTGAGGTTCAGGGTTTTGGGCTTTGGGATTCGAGATTTAGGGCTCAAGGGCTTAGGGATTAGTGTTTAGTAAATTCGACATGCATAAGTCGACTCCCGCGTCCTAAACCCCTCATCCCCCTCAACTTTAAACCTGAACACCTGAACCCTGAACATGAATCCCTGTCTGGGGCCGGAAAATTTGTGGGCAATCGGCCCCATGAAATTTGAAACCCGAAGCCCTAAAGCGTACTTGGAGGATCTTGGCACTTCGTAAGTAGGGATATGAGTACCTTAATTGGGGTTATAATCAGGAATTGTAAGTATAGCTACCTTACATATAACCCCACTTATTGAGTTCCCTGCTCCTTTAAGTACTCGGACTCAGGAAACTCTAAACCCTGAAGCCCAAACCCTAAACCCTGAACCCTGAACCCTAAACCCTAAACCCTAAACCCTAAACCCTAAACCTGAGTCCAAAGTTCGAGGATCTGCGACTGTGGCACACCCAACCCAGGTGGCAGCCGGAGCCTCAGGGGGCAAGGGTTTAGGGTTTGGGGTTTAGGGTTTAGGGTTTAGGGTTTGGGGTTTGGGGCTTGGGGTTTAGGATTTACGTAGGATTTAGGGTTTAGGGTTTTGGATTTGGGATTCAGGGTTTAGGGTTCGGGTTTAGGGTTCAGGGTTCAGGGCTTAGGTGCTGAGCTGGTTGCCCTTACTCTTGTTGCGGAGACATGATAAGCTCGAAAAACATGTTAACCTCTTGTCCCATGCAGCCACTGAGATAAATAAACAGAGTTGTTCACCGGGATTTCTCGTTTCCATGCTGGTTTGAGACCCGTTTTTAAGTTTGGGCTTAGGATTGAAAACCCTAGACTAAACCCTAAACCCTAAACCCTAACCCTAAAGCCTCAAAAGAGGGTTTAGGATTGAGGGTCTAAACCCCTGCACCCGAAAGACTCGACAGACTTCCGTCCTGGAGAGCCTCCTTGTCACATTTGTTTCGTTCTCTTGCTCGTGGAGGCCTAGTGACGGAGCGGGCACCCACAGGCTATCTGCTGCCATCTGCTGCCATTGCAGCAGTTAGGGTTTAGGGTTTAGGGTTTAGGGTTTAGGGTTTAGGGTTTAGGGTTTAGGGTTTAGGAGTTTGAAGGGGCTGAGCACATTGAGGTGTGGCAATCGAAGAGACAGGCGATGGTAAATCACACTGCGCGAGGGTTTGCTCTTGCGGTACATGCGTGGGCTCACGCGAGGTACAGTACAACTTGTTCGACACAGGCGTCGTTCACCAGTGATTTGGATGGAATCAAGAACACTCCATGCGAAAAAATGATCGTAGAGCTTCTTTCTGTTGCTAAGGCAGTGCCTGGCACACTAAACCCTAAACCCTAAACCCTAAACCCTAAACCCTAAACCCTAAACCCTAAACCCTCGTCGATGCTGCGTATGCTGTGGAGGAGCTCTGGTCCACAGGCTCTCAGGGTCACCAGGATCACCAACAGAAAGCTTCACATGATCCCACAACCCTAAAGCCCTAAACCCCTAGCCCCTAAACCCCTAATCTTCCGAAAAGCCCTAAACTCTTGACCCCACTCCCCTAAGCCCCTGAACCCTAAACCCCAATCCCTAAACCCTAAACCCCAAACCCTAAACTCCGGGTGCCCCCTTACTGAGGCACGCATTGCACCAAATGCAGCCAACTACGGGTGGAAGAGCGCGTGGTGCGTCAGCAGGCTCGGGTTTAGGGTTTAGGGTTTAGGGCTTAGGGTTTAGGGTTTAGGGTTCAGGGTTCAGGGTTCAGGGTTCAGGGAGGGTTTAGGGTTTAGGGTTTAGGGTTTAGGGTTTAGGGTTTAGGGTTTAGGGTTTAGGGTTTAGGGTTTAGGGTTGCCTTAGGGGGTGTAGGGGGTTCAGGGGCTTTTAGGGTTTAGGGCTTTAAGAGTGTAGAGGTGAAGCATTTTAGGGCTTTAGGGCTTTAGGGGTTTGGGTTTGGGGGTTTGAGAATAGGGGTCAGGGGTTCAGGGTTTTGGGGTTTTGGCGCGCAGGGCTTTATAGGTTTAGTGTCTTGGGGGTTTTGGGGTTTTGGGCCTTTGGGGGCTTAAGGGCTTTTGCGGTTTTAGGGGTGAAGGGTTTTGGGAATTAGGGGCTTGGGTTTTATGGGGATTTGAGTTGTGGGGGGCGGGGGGGTGGGGAGACATTACAGGGGTTCGGAGTTTTGGGGGTTTTGGGGCTTTGGGGTTTTGGGGTTTTGGGGCTTTGGGCTTCGGATTCAGAGTCCAGGCGTTTTCGGGCTTAGGGTAGGCCTGAGCTCGCGGGCAACCAACTTAGAATCATGCTTCAACCCTGGGCATGCTCTGTTACTTGGGAATGGTGGACACCCTAAGCCCTAAAACCCTAAACCCCTAAAGTCCATAGTCTAGGGTTTGAGGGTTTTAGGGTTTAGTTTTAGGGGCTGGGGTTTAGGGTGTTGGGCGTGTTAGAGTTTGGCATAAGGTGGGCTGCTGGTTGGGGCATCCCTTTAAAGCCTTCAGGGTTTAGGGTTTATGGTTTAGGGTTTAGGGTTCAGGGTTTGCCTGAAGCCTTGCGGATTGAATGGCTGTGGAGGTAAGCTGGGTCGTGGAGCCAGAGGTAGCGCGGAGCTCTAGATACTGAGCAGTAACAAAAGCCCTACATGACTAGTGGCCATAGACATTAAATAAGTAAAAGGGTTCAGGATACTTGTAGTTATAACCTTATCTTAGGTACAAGTCCTTCACTTTCGGTTAGCCCTTCAGCTTCGAATCAAGTCCGAGACAGCCGATCCTTAAACCCTAGACCCTAGACCCTAGGCCCTAAACCCTAAACCCTAAACCCCTCGACCCCAAACCCTAAACCCAAGAATCCTGCTAGAGGCAAGGGCGTTGCAGGGCCTCGGCAGAGGCGGCGGCGGCTTCGAAGCACCTGGTGGGTTTAGAGTTTAGGGTTTAGGGTTTAGGGTTTAGGGTTCAGGGTTCAGGGTTCAGGGTTCAGGGTTCAGGGTTCCCCAACCTCAGCCCCGTAAACCGGAAAGCCTAATCACTCTCTTGCTCACTTCAAGGAGTCCTACACTGAGACAGTGCTACATATGCACTTAGTGCCACACGGCTTTCCACTCGTGGGCAGGGGAAGCCTCTGCTGCCACACTTCTTCCGGCTCAATTCGGATCTCTATGGGGGAGGTCTTCACATGCTACTGGATATCATTCTCCAAGAGATGGCAGAGGCAGGGATAGATGGGAGAAGCCCAGGAAGTCCCTTCGATGATCGTCTGAGCCTTTCAATCCGGAATGCGTTGACAGATGAAACTTACCTCCAGTTCGTATTAGAGTGCGCGGCTGTTGAGCTGCCGGCGCTAGGATTTCCAAAGCTCACTCCTGCATTCCGCGAGACAAGAGATCCTTTTTGAGGTGGAAGAAGAGGAGATATGTCGCTTCTACCCGACCCTCTGATAGTCCCGAGTCCATGGTGCAGGATCAGCCCTAGGGTCTAGCCTCAATGGTCTAGGGTTTGAAGTTTAGGTTTTACTATAAGCAAACCCCAAACCCTAAACCCTACTGATACCCACGGATTCAGCCCTTCTTGCAGTGATAGCGTCTGTCAGGGAAGATGTGCTCTTGTGATCCCGGGACAATACTTCCGACTCCTGCGAAATGTGTTTCAAGCAGTGTCAGCTTATCTTCGCTTCACAGGGTTTAGGGTTTAGATAGGGTTTAGGGTTTAAGGTTGAGATTCTTTTGGGGTGTCGGGTTCTTTCGGGCTTGCTTTGGCTTGGTTCTCACGATCCCTGAACCCTGAATCCTAACACTCAGCCCTAAACTCCAAAGCCTAGGCCCTAAACCCTAAACCCTAAACTCCAAAGCCTACGCCCTAAGCCCTAAGACCTAAACTCCAAAGCCTAAGCCCTAAGCCTTATCCGGGAAACCCGGTGCCTCACCAGGAATGCCTGGCCTCCATAAACCTAGTTTAGTGTTTCGGGTTTCGGGTTTAGAGTTGTTGGTTTAGGCTAGCCAAACCGCCCGCAACCCTCGAATCCCAAAACCCTTAGTTCGCCAATCGTGGGCCGAAAACAAGTGTGGGTATCCCTATGTTGGCAGTGAAGTAAGAAAGTTTAGCCTTTGTTTCTTCTTGTTTGTTGTCGAAGAGAAACCCGCAAATCCCGAAACCCTAAGTCCTCCAATCCCGGGTACCCCCTTTATGTCCATAAAAACACCCTCACCCCGCCCCAAGTCCCAAATCCCGCAAGGCAAGTCCCTAAAACCCTACACCCTCAAATCCCCTAAGCCCAAGACGCCACCCTCAACTCCAAATCCCTCAGATCCTAAACCCTAAACCCTAAACCCTAAACCCTAAACCCTAAACCCTAAACCCTAAACCCTAAACCCTAAACCCTAAACCCTAAACCCTAAACCCTTAGCCACCTCCTGTAGATCCGAGGCTACTATGAGCGAGATGAAGGGTCAGTCGACCGCTCAGGGGACTTGTGAGGGTCGGTGTGGCAGCTTGGGGGACTGAGACTTTAGGGTTTAGGGTTTAGGGTTTAGGGTTAGGGCCGTGGATCCACTGTAGGGTTGCTTACACTCAACTTTGAACCTCAAAACCTAAGCCAGAAACCCTACACAAAACGTCTGAGCTATGCTGATCCCCCAAGAGATAGACCCTTTCTTCGCTGGACTCAACCTAAACCCTGAACCCTGAACCCTGAACCCTGAACCCTGAACCCTGAACCCTGAACCCTGAACCCTTGCCAAGACCGGGGCCAATGGCGCATCAGGTTCATCACTTTTCCTGTTCCTTCGGATTTTGGGTTGATGCTTTACAGTCTCAAAACCCGAACCGTAAACTCTAGACCCAAGACCCTGGAGGGTTTAGGGCTTAGGGTTTAGGGCTTGGGGACCCTGGACCCTGAGCCCTTAACCCTAAGCCCTTAACCCTGAACCCTAAACCAAAAGCAAGCTGAGCTCTATTCAGCATAACCCAACATGTAGCCACATGTGTTTATAAAGTTTTGAAGCCTGGCCTTCTCGAAAAGTGGTTGGGGTTCCCTGATACTCCCCTTAAAACCAAAAACGGGCACCCTTTTTATTCCTAGGTTACTCCTGGGTTTAGCAGAACTAGTGGGGCTAACTGATAGACAACAGATTCTGTGTACAAAGGCAGGTTTTGTTTCAGAAAACCCTAAACCCAAAACCCTAAGCCCTAAAGCCTAAACCCTATGACGGATCACGTCCCGGGTTGATGCATGATTCTAAGTTGGTCGCGAGCGCAGTAAGGACTTGTACCAGGCCTCTAAACCCTACGCAAGCCCCAAACCCCTAGACCCTGAATCCTAAACCCTAAACCCTAAGCCCTAAGTCCTAAACCCTAAACCCCTTTCAACCCTTTACCCCTCGAGCGGCCAAGACCCGGAGCGGGGAGGAGATCATCGCCGAAGCCACTGGAGGTGCAAACCCACAACGCCCCCATCTGGGGTTTAGGGTTTAGGGTTCAGAGTTTAGGGGTTTAGGGCGTTTAGGGTTCAGGGTTTCGGGTTTAGGGTTTAGGGCGTGTAGGGCATTTCAGGTTTAGGGTTTAGGGTGATTAGGGTGTCTAGTGCGTTTAGGGTTTATAGGGTTTTTAGGGCGGCTAGGGTTACTAGGGCTTTTAGAGCTTTGAGGGTTTTCGGGGTTTTTGGGTTTGTTGGGGGATGTTAGGGCTTTTTGGGGTTTTGTTTTTGTTTGTTGATTGTTTTGGGTTTTTTGTTTAAGGTTTTTTTGGTTTCTTAGGTTATTTTGTCGTTTTTGTTCGGGCGTTTGGGGCTTTGAGGGTTGAGGGCTGAATATGGTTTAGGGTTTTCTAGGGTTTAACAGCAAGACAAAGTTCTCTGTACATGATTCGTCTCAAACTTCTACAGGCTCCTGAGGCAACTCACAAGATTCTCAGGCTGCAAGGGTGTTCAGGTGCTGAGGGTTTCAGTGGACCTTGGGTTTAGGGCTTGTGATACAACTCCCTAAAAACCTAAACCCTAAACCCTAAACCCTAAACCCTAAACCCTAAACCCTAAACCCTAAGCCCTGAACTTGGGATGTCCCCTTATACTAACAGTCCTTGATAGGGATCAACATCGGGGGTACTAGAATCCCGTTTAAGGACAGTTAGGATCAGGGGGAACATCCCAACCCCGAACCCTAAACCCTAAACCCTAAACCCTAAACCCTAAACCCTAAACCCTAAACCCTAAACCCTAAACCCTCCAGCGCCCAGCAGGCTTGGATGTCTTCGGCCGCCGGCGGGGGGCGCCCGTTTCCACTCCAACGTCAGAGACCTCGAGTCCCTGGTGCTGCGTTTAGGGTTTAGGGTTTAGGGTTTGGGGTTTAGGGTTTAGGGTTTAGGGGTTTAGGGTTTAGGGGTTTAGGGGTTAGGGGTTAGGGGTTTAGGGTTGAGGGCTGAGGGTTTAGGGTTCAGGTTGTAGAGTTTGGGGCTTTCAGGGTTAATTAGGGTTTCGGTTTCTTAGGGAGGTGCTACGGGAGTTCTAGGGTTCATGAGATAGTTAAGGTTTTGTTTTTTTTTTGGGGAGGGGAGTTATAGGGTTTCGAGAGTAGGCACTTTTTCTTTTTTTTTAGGGTTGGGGGTTCCCTCAGAACCCCCTCAAAACCAAAAAGGGGGCTTCGGTTGCAGTGATCAGGCTGAAGGTGCGTGTAAAGCGAAACAGGCTGGTGCAAACTTTCAGGTTTGAGGTTTAGGGTTCAGTTTTGGGTTTGGGGTTTAGGGCTTAGGGTTTAGGGCTTAGGGCTTAGGGGTTTAGGGTTTAGGGCTTAGAGTTTGGGGTTTAGGGTTTTAGGGTTTTAGGGTTTAGGGTTCAGGGTTGACCCAGGTTGGTTGCTTAGGGCGCGGGCCTGATAAGTTCTATCCTTACAGTTCAGGGTTTTTAGGGTGAAGATTCGAAGTAGGGATTATAGGGTTTAGGGTTTAGGGTGTATAGGGTTAAGGATCTATTCAGGGTTTACAGGTGGTGTATAGGGTTAAGGATCTATTCAGGGTTTACAGGTTAGGGTCCAGGGTTGGGGTCCAGGCGGGGTTGAGGTTTTTGAGGGATGAGGCGGAGGACACAACCCTAAACAGAACCCAAGGCCCTCAAACCCTACATCCCTAGATTCCTAAGACCCTGAACCCTAAATCCCTAGACCCAATAGTACCCCTAAAACCCTAGACCTGAGAACCCTAACCCTAAACCAAATTCCCCAAACCCTATACCCTTAAAACCCTAAAGGCCCTAAACCCTAACCCCTACAGCACTAAACCCGAAACCTAAATCCCTACACCCTAAAACCCGAAACCCGAAACCCGAAAACCCTACACCCTAAACCTCGAACCCTATAATCATGCGTTCCACTCCTACCCCCCCCCCCTATTCTCCCCATCGAGGTTCCCCGACGATTAAGGCTATTCAGTGATAATCAAGCCTAATTCAGGTTTTTTAGGGGGGGACCTGCGGGGTGAAACCCATGATAGAATCTCCCCCAAAACCCTATAGTATCCCTAAGCCCTAAACCCTAAGCCCTGAACCCTAAACCCCATAATCTCCGCCAACACCCTATAGTATCCCTAAACCCTAAACCCTGAACCCCAAATCCTCGAATCTCCCCCAAAACCCTCTAGAAACCCAAAGCCCTAAGCCCTAAACCCTAAACCCTAAACCCTAAACCCTAAACCCTAAACCCTAAACCCAACAAGATCTCCCCAAAACCCTCCTAAGAGCAGCCTCTTGATCCGAGGTGCCCCTTCCCCACGCTCCGGGCCGCGGAACTCCCTGACGACAGCCGCAGGGGCTCCCAGCAGTGGGTTTTTGAAGTATGCGGGGTTTAGGGTTTAGGGTTTAGGGTTTAGGGTTTAGGGTTTAGGGTGGTTTAGGGTTGTCAGGGCTTTAGGGTTTTTCTTGGGGGTTTTCAGGGTTTTAGACTTTTGGTTCTTATAATGCGTTTTAGCATTTTCAGCGGTTCAGACTTATGGGGGTGAAAGGGGGTTCAGGGTTTCTGGGTTTTAGGGTTTTAGGCATTGGCTTGTTTCCTGACGGATTTTAGGGTCTTAAGGTTTAGGGTTTTTAGGGCTTTAGGTTTCATTTTGCTTTTCAGGCGTTTGGACTTCTAGGGCTTTGGGGCTTTTGGGGTTTTCCGAGCTTTAGACTTTTAAGGTTAAGGGGCTTTGGGGTCTTGGGATTTTAGGGTCTCAGTGTTGTTACGGTTTTAGAGCTTAGATAACTTTAGGGTCTAGATGTTTAGGGTTTACGGTTTTAGAGCGAGAGATAGGGCATAGGGTTCGGGGTTTTAGGGTTTAGGGTTTAAGGTTTAGGGTTTAGGTTGCAGAGTTTTAGGGCTCAGGGGCTTCAGGGTTTGGAGTTTTCACTCGCGGCCTTCAAGATTTATTGTTTGCCCATTCACCCGAATCTAGGGGTTTAGGGTTCAAGGTTCAGGGTTTAGGTTTGAGGGTTTAGGGTTTAGGGCTATGGGCCCTGAGTACGGCCCCTTGCCTCCGTTGAAGACCTCTGACGTATGGGCCTTTGGGTTGTATGGGGTATAGAAGGCGTCTATCAGGGGGGTTTTCCCCTTCTAAGGGCCATTATTCAGGGGCCATGTCCCCACCCTAAGACCTAAGCCCTACACCCGAAACCCTAAACCCTAAACCCTACACCCTAAACGCTAAAGTCCTAGCTAGTAAGCCCTCATAGTGCCTAAAGCCGGATGGGGGAGCCTCCGCGGGGTCTACTGCAAGCCGCAAAATCGGATCTTCTGGAAACCTGTCGGGGAGGACCTCGAAAATAGATCCCCTGAAAGGGTTTAGGGTTTACATGAAGGCTTACCCAGTACAGTAGTGTAGAGTACGCAGGATTAGAGTTTCGAGTTTCGGGTGGTTCGGGGTATTGGGGGTCAATGGCCGAAACCCTAAGCTTGGCTGAACCCGGCTTAGCCAACCTGTTCCCAAGCCATGCATCCCAAGCCTTGAACCAAAGGGTTTAGGGTTTAGGGTTTAGGGTTTAGGGTTTAGGGTTTAGGGTTTAGGGTTTAGGACTAGAAACCCTAAAGCCTAAACCCCCAACTCTAAGTCCTAAACCTTAAGCCCTCTCTGCCATATATAGCAAGACCGTAAGTGAATTTCAGAATAAGGCCGCTTTATTTTCAGAAGAAGGCCGCTTTATTTTGGGAATAAGGCTGCTTCATTTTCAGAATAAGGCTGCTTGATTTTCAGAATAAGGCCGCTCTAATTTCAGAATAGGCCGCTGTATTTTCAGAATATGGCAGTTGTTTGCTTTCTCAATGTAATGGGATTCCTGGGTGGGTGGGTGTTATAGCAGAGCCATACATAAAACTTAACCATAATAATGACCCGGAGTGCTGAACCCTAACCCCAAAACCCAAAACCCAAAACCCTAACCCCTAAACCCTAAGCCCTAAACCCTAAACATTCCGAGGTCGCCAATCTGCCCACCAAGGCGGATCGGCAGAAAGCAGCGCCGGCCCCCTAATGGGTTTAGGGTTTAGGGTTTAGGGTTTAGGGTTTAGGGTTTAGGGTTTAGGGTTTAGGGTTTAGGGTTTAGGGTAACAGGGCGTAGATGCTGTGAAGGTCAGGTTTTGGATCAAGCTCGAAAGCTTCGTGAGGTGCGAAAGAGCCTTTGTGCAGGGCCATTCCACACTTTTTTCCCACCCCACGCCGTCCAAGGCGGCAAAGCCACCCGAACCTATTTCTTCTTTAGGGTCTAGGCCTAAACTCAAGACAACAGCTTACTTACACAAGCAACATTGGAGGGCCATTTTGGCCATCAAAGTCCTTGCCTTTTTACATCTAAGCAAAGGGACCAGTACTGGTCCCGAGGAGGACGTGCTCCGGTACCGGGCCCATCGTGGGTGCTACCGACCTACGGGCTGTGGGAGGCGCGCGAACGACCTGGGTCGGCTTGCGCCATCGAGGTCGAAGGGCTTAAACGCCACCCCCCAACGTAGGGGGGCGGCCTAGGCCCTCAGTTTAGGGTAGGTAATAAGGGTTTAGGGTTTAGGGCTACATCCTAAACCCTAAACCCCAAACCCTATTAACCAACCAAAAAGGGTGCCCTTATCATAATATTATGGTTACTGGGCTACCATGTAAAGGAGGAGGGACCTTTACAGCGGGGCTTAATTGTCAGGGGTTAGAGTTTCGGGTTGTTTAGGGGCTTCATCGGTATATCGGGACTATTTCAGGTATATTTATATAAGGGTTACAAAGGAAAAAAAGGGCCCCTTCTATGGCCCCCCTCCTTATGCCCCTTAAGACATTGAGCGTGAGGTTGGGCAGGTCTGCATGCAAGTCCATTGTCTGTAGGCTAAGTCTGCACTCTCGGGTTTCGGGTTTAGGTTTTAGGCTTTAGGGTCCAGTTTGAGTCGGGCAAGCGGCTATAAATTGCAAACCGTACTAGGAGGTTCAGGGTTTAGGGTTTAGGGGCAATTCTAGCAGTAGTTATGCCCCACTGATAAGCTTTTTAAGTCAGGGGACTATAAGTAGGTAGAAGTGGGTACTGCTTGCCATTGAGGCCCTAAACCGTAAACCAGACCCTTCTTGGGTATGCTTGGGATGGTTTAAAGTTTAGGTGCAGTCCTAAGTTGACTTATTTTGCGTTTGAGTTAGGGTTTAGGATTTAGGGCTTGAGGTTTAG